>VMDO01000084.1:0-90417 GCA_007922755.1 Pedetes capensis | reverse complement strand
TCCGACCCTGCTTAGATTCCGAGATCTGACGGGATCTGATGCCACAGGGCTACAGCTGCAGGTTAAGGGCACTTTAGTATGTGCTAACTGTGTGGCCTGGGCAAGTCACACGCCCTCTCTGGGCATCAGCATCCCAGTTATAAAGTGAAATGTTTGGCCAAGCGTGGGAGTTCCAAAACCTCTCAGCCACAGGGCCCTGACCCCAAATCCCAGCCACCACCATTCTCACCCATCATTAGTGGGCGTGTCAGCAGGTCCTGGGGGAGGGGCGGTGGGCTGGAGTGGGTGATGGGGAGGCGCACAGGAGGCGGGTCTTCCATCAGAGAGGGCGCCATGGCAGGGGCAAGTGCCAGCCTTTGCGCATCCCCCAATCTCAGGCTGCCAGGAGTGGGTCAGACCCTTGCACTTCTGCCCAGGGGGAGGCAGAGAAATCAGAGGCAGGTCCTGGAGTTTCTCCCAGGGGCGCCTGCTCACTTGGGAGGCATTAGCCCAGTGCGTTGGGCTGGTGAGGGAGCACACACGCAGCAAAGCCTCACCCAGTGGCTGGGAAACAAAGGAGGCAGAGGTCCCATGGTCCCCTTCCAGGACACAGCCCCATGGCCTGAGGACTCCACTGGGTCCCACCACCTCCTGAAAGCGCCGAGCTGCAGACTGAGCCACTAACACGTGGATGTCTGGGGACCCTTATCCAAACCACAGCATGGAGGGTCTTCAGAACCCCATCTTCCTGCTCAGAGACGGCTGCTCCCAGCCATGCTCTGCACAGCTCTTCACACTAAAGAACGATCCGGGACTCGGGTTTCGCCGGTCCCCCTGTTTCAGGTGAAGTGTGTTTGCAGGATGCTCGCGAGTGGAAAGCAGGTCCACGTGGGCCAGACTCACCCCCATCTTCAGCCTCCCAGCACCTGTGTCCTTCTTCAGGTGGGTCCGTGGACACAGCAGGTCACGGGGTTTCCAGCGCAAGAGGATCGGTTTGCTCCTCCCATCACTTTGCTCAGCCCGCATTTATGCTTGCTGGAAAATGTTTGCGCACCCCAGCCAAGCCCAGCCCACCCCAGCCCAGCCCCTGACGAGAGGGAGACAAAGTGCTTCCCCAAAGCTGAGGCCTTTGAAGAGCCAGTCACCGCCCCGAGTGGGCTCTAGGCACCACAACCAATGGACCTTCTCAGAGCATTCAGGCCCCAGCACCAGAGAGTTTCCAGATGGGGTGCTCTCCCATTCTCTCTGTGTCTGCCCCTCCATCTGTCTCTTTCTGTCTGTCTCTCTCCCTGTCTCTTATCTCTCCACCTGTCTCATCTCCCCGTGTCTCCGTTGCCCTGTGACTCCGTCTCCCCGTGTCTCTGTGGCCCTGTGTCTCCTTCTCCCCATGACTCCATCTCCCCATGACTCCGTCTCCTGTGTCTCTGTCTCCCCATGTCTCCTTCTCCCCATGACTCCGTCTCCCCGTGACTCATCTCCTGTGTCTCCGTCTCCCCATGACTCCATCTCCCCGTGTCTCCATCTCCCCATGACTCCATCTCCCCGTGTCTCCATCTCCCCATGACTCCATCTCCCCGTGACTCCATCTCCCCATGACTCCGTCTCCTGTGTCTCTGTCTCCCCATGTCTCCTTCTCCCCATGACTCCGTCTCCCCGTGACTCATCTCCTGTGTCTCCGTCTCCCCATGACTCCATCTCCCCGTGTCTCCATCTCCCCATGACTCCATCTCCCCATGACTCTGTCTCCTGTGTCTCTGTCTCCCCATGACTCCATCTCCCCATGACTCCATCTCCTCTCATCTCCATCCCCCTGCCGCACACACCCTTTCTTGCACACATTCCCATCCTCCCACACTCATGCACACAGAGAACAGAGACTGCTGTCTCTTGCTTGCAGAGTCCCCTAACTCCCTAGACCTTTCCCATTTATTTCCTGTCCTTGGGAAAGGGAAATTTCTAAATCCTTCAGGGGTTTCTCATTAGGATCCTGACAAATGAGACAGCGAGGGCTAGAAGCCCACCACATCGCCAAATATGGAGTAAAAATGTGCCCTCTCCCCGCCTGCATCGCCCGTAAGTCATGACCACAGAGCCACCTAGGGCCCCTAGGGCTGTTCTTCATAGCCAGCCTCGCCCAGCTCCCAGCAAATGCGGAGCCGGCCTGTGCGGCCACACAGACATCCCGGTGAAACCCAAGAAGCCGGCAGCCTCGCTCTGCAAACAATGCCCGACTTTCTTTCTCAGCCACTCCACCATCCGGGCTGAGCCGCACAGGCCTGATTGACAAGGCCCCTGGGGCCTGGGGGGGAGGCCTTTCCTGGGGTTCAGAGGCCCCAGCAGGTCACCGTGTGGTGCAATGGGAACCTATCTTTCAGCTTCCCCGTCAAGAATCCCGGCCTTCTTGGAACAGCAGCAAAGGGGCTGGGAACGAGACGGCCTGCCCCACAAGGGCAGCCATGGAGTCATCTTCTCTGTCCCTCCAGTGCACACAGTCAGGAATGTCCCCGTTGTTGCCCTGCGGTCCTGGCAGGCAGGTGAGGCTGAGCCATGAGTAAGGAGCTGGCTGCAGCCCCCTGACCCTGGGCCGTGACTGTCATTACAGATCTCCCCGTCTGCCGTGCACAACGTGGCCTTGTCTTTCCTCACCCCCCACTCACTGTCCTGGCCCGGCGCCCTCCATGGGAGGCGACCTTGAGGACCTACCAGGGCCCATGTGAGGCCTCTCAGGACACTCTCAGCCACACTGGGGGCAGCTCTTAATGCCAGCTTACAGAAGGAGAAACTGAGGCCCCAGAGGCTGAGCAGCCCATCAGAGTCCCAGAGGCAGTGAGCAGCTTCTCTGGGACCCGAATCTGATCAGTTTGGCTCAGAACTGCAGGCTCTGTCCCAGCCTTGCCTCCCTTAAGTAGCTTCCTTGTTCCCTGGAGCTGTTCCCACAATCACAATGCAGCGTCGGCAATGACCATCATGTGTGAGAGGGTCTAAAAACCAACGCAGCCAATGCCATCTGCACAGCCTGTGAGACTCAGGTGTCTGAAGCTCAGTCCTTCCATCTCACCCTCTAGGCTCACTGACCACCTTCCTGCCTACCACAGAGCCTTTGTACACATTGAGCCACCACTTGGTATACTGCCTGACTTATCAATTTCAGCCAGGTCCTGAGAGAGGCTTCTCTCCACCCAAGCAAATCATCAATGCCCGCTGTCACTATGCTCCATTTCCTCACCTGATAAATTTTTAGCAGAGCACCAGCTCCCTCCCAGCTGAACAGACACATCTGTTGCTGGTCACAGAGTCTTTCCTATTCCAGGTAACAGGTCTGCAGAAGGTAGAAATCTGCACAGAGTCCTCTATGACTATATCCACAGGTCCTAGAACAGAGCCAGACACAAGGCAGAAACTCCCAACGTATTCTGTGGACGAAGGAGCAAATAAATCTACAGGCTGCACATTCTCATTACTGTCGCATGGTGAACAGCTTTCATTACAGCTGTGGCTCCCTTGGCTTTCCTTCTCTGTCCTGCTGCACCCCAGTCAGTCCCCACTGCACCCCAAGCCTTTTTATACAATGTGCCCAGTCCCTCTGCTCCCTGTGGGTGAGTGGCACAAAGGGACTGACCCAAGCTGTCAAATTAGAAGTCTGAGCCCCTCCTGGGGAATTTGGAGTTGGAACCAAGAGAGGGAACGAATCCAGCCCCACATGGCTGGACGCGCACCTTGTCCTCACTCCTTCCCCAGACACAGAGGACGTGGGCAGAATGTGGGGAGAGAGGTGGAGAGAGAGAGAGAGCAAGCAAAAAGAGGGGAGCGAGGGAGGGAGAGAGGAAGAGGGGAGGGAGAGGGAGGGAGAGGCGAGGAAGGAGGGAGGCATGGGGGATTCCTGGCCAAGCTAGTGGTTCTGCGCCACTTGCCAGCTAGCGCCCTACCATCCCTGCCAGCCTGTCTTCCCGCACAGCCCCTGCAGTGGGCACCCTGGGCCATGTGCAGGGAAGGAGACAAGATGTCTTGGGGACCACAACTCCTGAGCCCCATGTGCTCAAGAAGGCTGCACTTGCACCAATACATCACTAAGGACGTCCTCACAGAGACTGCAGTGCCTCTGTGGATTTCAGTGGCATCTCCTGAAAAATAAAAAATGACTCATTCCAAAGTGCAGTGCAGAGAGCCCAGTGGGGAGGGAGCATGGTTTACCACACCGTAGCTGGGGTTGGTGTCACTGAAAAGGTGATGTTTGAATAAAAGGCCTAAGGGTATGGGCAGTGGGTGAGTTCCAGACTGTGGGAACAGCAAGTGCAAAGGCCCCAGAGCAGAAGTGTATCTGTCTGGGAGCTGAGAGCCAGCCTGGCTAGCTGGAAGGAGGGAGTGAGGGAAAATTCTAGATGGAAAGGAGTCTAGGGGAATTGCAGGGAGCAGACCACAGAGGCCCTTGCCGGCAGCATGTGATTTATTTGGGCCTCACAAAATCTTGAGAGGTGAAGGACAAGGGACCAAGACTCGCAGGGGTCAAGTAAATACTGAAGGTCACACAGCTACGACTTGGGAGGTCTGGGGCTCAACCGTGGGCCAGGCACCCCCCATGGCTCCATTTCTTTCCGCGATGGCCTAAATCATAGTTATTGTTACAAAGTGGCGGTTGCTCTCCATGGAGCTGCCCTGGTGACATTCCTCCAGGCTGCGCCAGGTCATCAGCAGCCCTGGCTTTTTCCCGTTTGCTGATGCCAGCTCTCCTCGCCCACAAAGGACGTTGCGTCACCTTCTGATCTGCACTTTCCTGTGGCACCAGGACCTCAGCATCTTTTCCACATGTCGTTGGCCACAAAGAGCAGCACAGTGTTGGGGGCTCTGAGGAATGTCCCCAGTGGACCGGCCTACAGGCAGTGCGTACTGAGGGCTGGGCCAGGGCACAGGGAGCCACCACGTATGGGAGGGGCTCCCTTCTGGGGTGTCGGCAGCTTCTGGAGACCAGGTGGCAGGGATGACAGCACAGTCCTGAGCGTGCTTACTGCTCACGGCTCGCTGAAAATGGTCGGAAGAGTGGATTTTACATCAGGTAGGTTCCCACCACATGGGAGAGAAGGCCGTGGGCTGCCTTGGGCTCCTTGGGGAGGTAGCTGCTTAGTTATAATTTTATCGTCTTCTGCCCTGCTCCCTTTCCTGGGTTTGGCATATTTATGAAGAGGTTTGGGCCCTTGTCAAGGTTTCCAGGAATTCACCATAAGGAAAATGTGCTGGAAAGACGGCCAGGGCTTTCTGCATGCTGTGGTCAGATGCCAGGGCCACAAGGGCAATCTACTGATGGCCGGCTTCGCTCTGCACAACAGGGCCCACAGGGTCCCTATAGGTATCTCTGAGGCCTCCCCAAAATGTACTCAATGCCCGATGAAATTGATGCCCAGCCCTGCATGGAAGCTTAGAGCACAGGAGTAACAATGAGTTGTTATTTGGTTCGTTTTTACAGACACATTTGGACTGCATCTCAAGCAATTTTACGGGCAAATGCTATTTTGAGCATTCCCAAATTCCCAAGCTGCACGTGAAATATCTCCAGGGCAAACACGTGGGGCTTGGAGCTTGCAGCTCTGGGACATAAATCTGAGGCCGTCCCAAGACCTAGACGAGACTGGTGCAGATCCCCGGCATGCCACCCTGCACTGCAGGGACAGACAGGGCCTGGCCAGCAAGCTCGGGGGCCAGAAGAGCAGATCACAGACCAGGGCACTCAGAGAGGGGACAGAGGGAAGATGAGGGGGGCAGTGGTGGCCTGGGAGACCCTTCTGCCTCTTGTGAGGGCTGTTGTTGACCACACTAAGCTCTTCCTCACCCTAATTACTGTCAGCTCCTGCCCAGTGGGTACCGGCGGGAGGCCCACCTTTGCTTCCAGAACTGTACAATCCAAGATCATCATTTCTGGCTCCTGCCTGCAGATTCTCAGGGGCTGCCTATTGCTCTGGGGTAAAGACCAAAATCCCCCTGCCCTGAGATTCATAGGGCTTGCCTGGCCTGATTCCTGCTGACAACCTGAGTCTCACCCTGTGCTACCAGGTGACCCTCCCTCTCTAAAGCACGATGCAGTGACTTCCTCTAGTTCCCTTCCACCCCAGGATGTTGCACAGGCAGTCCTTCAGCCTATAACATTCTTCTCGTGCTTGCCTTCTCCCTCTCCCTCCACCTATCAGCTTCCGCTCTTCTACCTTCAGTGCACATGTCATCTCCATGGGGCAGTGCCCCTGAGCACCAGGCCAGGTCAGGTGGCCAGGTGGCTTGCCCTCTACACTGTATGTCTCTCCTTCATTTGCATGATGCACCAGCCACCTGGTCAGGAGACCTGGAGTGTCTCACTTACCATGGTATTCCATACACCTAGGCAGGACCTGCCTGCATCCATACCACTGTGGCATCTGATCCCATCAGATCTTGGAAATGAATCAGGGTTGGGCCTTGTTAGTACTTGGATGGGAGACCACCCAGGAACACCATGTGCTGTAGGCTTGGGAGAAGAACCTGGAAACCCACTCCCAAAAAATAGTCAGTACGTAGGGTCACTATGAGTCGGACACCCACTCAACGGCACCTAACAACAGCAACAAGCAGGACCTAGCCCTGGACCAGCTCCAAGGAATAAGTCAGGCATGGATAAATACCTCCATCTCTGTTTCTGGCTGCCTGAGAGTAGCTGGGGAGTTGGGCTGAAGCTGAAAGGGGCTGGACCTGCAGTTCAAACCTAGGTCACCTGAGTTGCCCACCCATTTATTTGCTCATCCACTCATCAACCTGCTTCCATCTGGAAACCCACCATGTGTCCGGTGTGGTGCTGGCACACGTAGCAGGACATTCAGGCCTTTTCCCAGCCTTTGAGGACTCACTGTTTGATCTGGGCAATGAAAGCAGCACTCTAAGAGGGTAATGAGTGTTTGGGGTTGACCAGCGCTGTGGACCACCAGCTGTCCAGGTCAGGAAGCCACACAGCACCCCGGCTCAGGAGGAGCTGGGCTTCAGTGGGCCTGAGGAGGCTCTGCATGCCCCACGTGTCCTCGGGATTCTTGGAGCCTAAGTCTGTTCCTTGAGGAACCAAAGCTCCTGCTCGGATAGAGCTTCGTTGTTTTGTTTTGTTTTGTGGTGTAGGGGATGGAACCCAGAGCCTCTCACACGCTAGGCAAGAGCTCTGTCACTGAGACACCCCTAGCAAACATGTCTAGGGTACTGTGGCCACCACCGGGACATGGCTTCTTTGGCCCCCTGAGATCAGAATCTCCTGGGTGATTGCCGTAAGGCAAACTGTTCCCTGGAGAACTATAAGCCCTGGGGAAGGGCCAGACACCCCAGCTGCCTTCTTAACTGGCTTGTAAACGTGAGGCCATTTAGCCCAAGGCCAAGAGGCTCTGAATACGTTATTACCATTCTTAGTGTGCTGCATTCGCTCCTCAATTAGATCTGAAGCATCTGGCAGCCTCAAGCCATGCTTGACTCTCTTCCCATGCAGGCCTGCACAGCACTAGACACATCACATGCACTTGAGAAAGACCTGCTGATCCATTCACTCCCCATTCCTTAGAAAGTGATTGTCTAGAGACCTGTCTCATAACAAAAACCAAGACACAGAGGTACTGAGCATTCCCACAAAGAAGGTGTCTCCTGGAACCTGCAGGGCCACACTGCTATCAATGATTCTCATTTTTCTGTCTCATTAACAAAACCCACATCTCATACCAGGGCAGAGAAATGGGCCCCATCGTGCCTTGCTGCCAGGAGGGACTCCTCAGGGTGCATGTGTTACAAGGGCCCAGCCAAGTAGTGGTGGCAAAAACATGTATATGACCCACAAAGCTAAGAATATCGGCTCCCTGGCCCTTTAGGAAAAAGTTTGCCAATGCCCATCCTAGAGCATTTTAGAAATGTTCCAGATATTGGCAGTTTGATTACTTGGCAGCAAACATGTTTGTACATACTGCTTTCAACTTTTGATGATGCTTTCATGAGTATAAAACCTTAGGAATGTAATTAATAGATTAAAGAGAATTAACATCTCTTGCAGTGCTCCATATTTCCCTGTATCTATTTACACTCATGTTGTATAAAATTTACTAAGACGGTAGTTGAGAAGAACAAAACAATTGCTTTATGTGCATCCAATCATTTATGTATTCACTCAAAATAAATATTTATATGTGTATGCAAAATACATGCCTGGTGGACAGCCCTGAGCCACACCACATCTAAAAGTGGGAAATCACAGCTCTCTATTGGGAGGTCGAGGGGCTTCCAGCCAGGCATAATTGGGGGGACAGGCAGGGTTCTAGCCAGGGGTGGCTGGGGCTTCAGGCAGGGTTCTCTCAAGGCATGCTTGGGGTCATGGCTCCTCTTAGCCAAGACCCATGCCTGCCGTGTGGGTGCAGCCTTCCCTCCCTTGGGACTGCTGTCCTCATTGCAGGGTGCCCTATCAGAAGTCTTGAGAGGGAAGTGGCTCTCAGCCTTCTTCAACCCAGATCCCATTTTGAGAAACACATCCTGTTTCACATGCCAGTCTACACACCGTGTCCTCCAGGAAAGGGCTAGGGAGGTGAGTTCTCATTAGTAGTCAGGATCCTATCAAAAGTCTCCACTGGTCACAAATGTTTTGTCACTCCATATCCTCAGGTTACATACTCGCGCACACACAAGCTGCTTCGCCTGTGCGTTGCAGAGTATTGTAAAATGGAAGGCACTTTTCTGTCCTACAGCAATACCCTGAAAGTTTGACTTCTCACAACAAAAGTAGGGAGAATGTGACCCGTCCCCAGTTAGCGTTCCTAAGGGTTCCCTAGTCCTCCCCGTGACCTCCCAGCCAGGGTTCCAGACCCTGCGAGTCACTCAGTCTGGTGGCCACTGTTGGGTAATCTTCACCAGTGGGCTGGTTCTAGGGTTAAAGGAACTGGTTGGCTCACAGGACCTGGCCCAGTGGGTCTCCCAGATGCCGGCCTCTCTGCACCAAAAGCCTCTCTTTTGTAGAAAAGTGCAGAACTGTGGAAAGAGAGAGCAACAAGTGCTGAGTGCTGGCCACTCCAATGCCCAGCTTCAAACGAAACCATGTGCGTCCTCAGAAAAACAACCAACGAAAAGGCCTGTGGGGAGCTGGGCTGCTGACCCCGCCCCTCACTGTGCTTGGTGATAAGGATCCTACTTGGAAACGTCCTTCCACAGAGATTAGGACAAATTTTCCAGTTGATAATTGCAGATATTAGAAAATTGTCAGCTGGTTTGGCCTCGAGACAACACAGGAAGTTTTCCTCTGAGTTTTTAGCCATAGTAATATTAGCGCCAGCCAGTTTCCAAAAAGATAAAACAGAATAGCTGATTTGGATTATCCAACGTAATGGTCCAATGGGCTAAATTAACTGTGAAATCTTCTAATTTTATTCAGGCATATGAAGTTCTGTGCCTAGTGGCCTGGTTCCAGCTAGTTGTGAATAGCGTCCAACCTACATTGAAAGACATCTATGATTGTGGCTCAGAATGCAGGCGTGGGAACCATGGGCTTGGGTTCGAATCCTGCCTCTGCCCTTCCTGCCCACGCCAGCCTCACCTGCAGCACCTCAGCGTGCTCCTCTGAACAGGGGGAATAATAAATGGCCACTCCAGGGCAAGGAGTGCCTGTGTTAATTTGCAAACTGCTTCCCAGTTTCCAGCACATGGAAAGTGTGTGGCAGAAGTCAGAGGTGATGGCAATGGCAATGGGAATGATTGGATGTTTGCTCAGCATGTGCCGTGCGCCTCCACCTGCAGGGGCCATGGAGGGGCAGGACTCGTACAGGTTCGGCCATGGAGGGGAGGAGGAGTCGGGGGAGGTGCCAGGACAGAAGCGCACATGAAGCAGGGGCTAGGGGTTCTCTCTGGGGAGCCCCACTCCAGACTGATTAAACCACAACCTATGGGGCGCCCCCCCCCAAATAAATGCTAGTGTTTTTTGAAAGCTCCCTGAGGAAGTTCTGCTACAGCCGGGTTGGGATCCATTGGGGAGTGGGGGTGCTGGCCCCGAGCCTCAGTCTGTGTCACACCTGCTCTTTCACCCCTTCCTTCATCCTGCACCTGGGCTCCAGGTACAGGGAAGAGCAGGGCAGGGTGAGGACAGAGGGCTGAGTCACTTCTGATAGGGTCTTCCCGGGCAGTTTGTGAAGCAACATAAATGGACCACAAGGCTTTGCTTCTGGGCTGCTCAGAAAGTGTCTCCCTGCCCCTGAGAGGCCACAGGAGCACAAAGGCGACACTTCGCACCCAGCACTCCACACTCCAGCAAGGGCAGCTGCCTGCCCTCAGAACCACCTGTTGGGCCAGCAGTCCTGGAGCCCTGTTCTACCCGCCGGGGCTGAGTGGGGCCTAGTTGGAACCACCACGATGTTCTTCCCAGAATCTCCCTGGGAGAGAACCATTGGCTGCCCCGGGAGAATCCCGCATTCAAGGCAGTTGGTACCCTAATCTAGTGAGTCTTCTCAACAACCCTACCCAGGCTGGCAGAGCGAATTCCACCGAAGCTGCTGCTGCCAAAGAGACGAATTCCCCAAGACAAATAGGCCTCTTTCTCTTCGAGAGGCTTTTACAGCAAGACAAAGGGTTTGCAGCTCTCTTTTCAAAAAGGTTTGCTACAACTTCATTACTGGGCTGTAGGTAAAAACACCGGCAATATTCAAAACTTGTAGTTAGGTACCATCAAGTCGATATCTGACTCACAGCAACCTCTACATACAACAGGTGCAACAGTATTGTCAGTGTTTCTCTGCTGTTCATAGGGTTTTCAATGGCTGATTGCTTTTTGGGAGTGGGTTGCCTGGTCCTTCTCCCAAGCCTACAGCACCTGGTATTCCCAGGCGGTCTCCCATCCAAGGACTAACCAGGCCCAACCATGCTTAGCTTCTGAGATCTAAGGGGATCAGATGCTACAGTGGTACGGTTGCAGGCGTAAACACAAATCTGGTTACTAAATATTCAAATTAATTAAGCTATTGGCGCTCTTAAGCATCATTTCTGTCCTCAGACTAACCCCTGACACCCTAACCATTAGCCGTCTGGGCTTATTTGACTGTAGTGTGGCAAGAGCATTCAATGAATTTGGGTAGCTTAGTAAATTTTATACAACATGAGTGTAAATAGATACAGGGAAATATGGAGCACTGCAAGAGATGTTAATTCTCTTTAATCTATTAATTACATTCCTAAGGTTTTATACTCATGAAAGCATCATCAAAAGTTGAAAGCAGTATGTACAAACATGTTTGCTGCCAAGTAATCAAGTCTTGAGAGACTGACATGGCTGCTGAACTTGGCAGCTGAGCAACAGCACCCCTTCTCTGTGGTCTTTCTATCGCCCTCTGCGTCTGCTGTTGTACCGACCTGTGCCTCTCCCACTCCTGTCCAGACTCCCCATGGCCCTCAGGGGAGACAGCTGCTCCAGCCCCTTCTCTCCTGTGTCCTTGTCTAGCTGAGCTTTTTAGCGGAAGCGGTTCCCTCTCCTGGCATTGGATGACTCCTGGCCAAAGCAACACTGTTGGGTTTTGAAGGCTCAGGAAAGCAAAACTCCAACTGCTTCTGCCCACAAGGGTGAGAAGCTACATGTTCCTCCCTCCCACCATCTTCCTCTTCTCAGCCAAAGTCCCCTGGCTTTCCATGAGCATCTGTGGCACTGAAGGACAGGACTTCCCCAGTTCACATACCCGCTCCTGGGTTGTTGGTAGGGGCCTTTGAGGTGGGTCTGACTCACAGCGACCAGCATAGGGTTTTCGATGGCTGATTGTTTCCGGGTTTGTTCCAGGAGTGGGCTGACACATCCTCTCCCATTTTCGCTGTGCTAGGTATCAAACCTGGGGCCTTGGAGAGCACAAGGTGACACTCTACCCACTGAGCCAAACCCTAGCCCTGGGTGAGGTAGAAGAGTTACAGCTGCCTGGAGAACACCCAACAGGAGCTGATGCACTGTCTGGCAGGGTGGCGCACACCTGTGAGCCTAGCTAGCAGAAGGCTGAGGCAGAGGATCGTGAGTTTGAGGCTAGGAGCAGCCTGTACAACTTAGGGAGACCCTGGCCCAAAATAAAAAAATAAAAAAGGGGCTGGGGGTGCAGCTCAGTGGTAGAGCACTTGCCTAGCATGTGCAAGGCCTTGGGTTCAACCCCTCGATACCAAGAAAAAAAAATAACAAAGGACTGATCCACGGATGTTCCAAGCCATCTAACTCCTTCAAGAGGGCCACGCAAGGTCCCACAGACGCAGACAGCACTGGCTTAAAACCTAGAGAAGTGCTCCTCTGCTAAGAGTCTGCTTTCCTGTTTCTCTTCATAAACTCCCTTTACAAACTGGAAGAGGAAAACCAAAACCCAGGAGTGACCGTCACAAGCAGCTCACATCGGGACCCACAGCGCGGTAGGAGAGGCCAACATGTCTCGCTAAATTTCACCTTTACTCTCTTTCCCTCCTGCCTGGACCTGCTGGCCATGGCGGCCAGGAGTCTCCAGCGGCCACCCCTCTGCCTGACCCATGGCTGCTTTCTCCTCCCTGGTGAGGCCCTGGGAAGCCCCTTCACTTCTCACTTGGTCTCTTGTTTCACTGCGGTTTCTAACCCTTCTCTAGGCCTCATCCTCAATGGGAGCCCCCCTCAGGCCTCAGCTCTGCAGCCCTCTTTGCTCCCACACTCTGCCTCCAGGAAACAAGGGCCCTCATCTTCTCCCTGTTCCCCTCCCCTGGCTCCTTCCCTCAGAGCACAAGGGCCAGGATTGCAGGTAAATCCCTGCTTTCCTGGTTTCTTGCTCCATTGCCTGCAGCCAGGTGCCTGCAGGAAGCCAGTTGTTGGAGGACTAAGCCCTTTACCTGCCTCCCCCTCCTCCTTTCTCCGGTCCACATGGCCCCAGGTATGAGTTCTGGGGACCCCTGCAGGAGGCAGCCAGGTCCCTGGAGCTCAAGCAACAGCACTGAATACCCTCCTCCCCTCTTCCAGGGCTCTGGGCTGGTCCCAAGTCACCGGCAGCATGGGGCTGGGCCAGGTTCCACCAGCGTGAGGGCCACCCCTCCCTCCAGGCTCCCTGGGCTGCGGCCCTGCACCCTCCTTTGGGGCCGAAACAGGCCAAACTCCCTTGAGGCTCCCAGGGGGCCCCCGCCCTCTGGATCCCTAGCACCATCATGCACTGGCAACTCTCCTTCTCCCCCCATGGGCTCCTGCTCTGGACAGGGCACAAGCACAGGCTTGCGTTTCCAGCCCCTCTGCCTCCTTTCTTCACGCCATGTGGGTCTCCCGTGCTGAGGGTGGAGGGAGGCAGAGTGCAGAGGGCAAGCCTCCTGGCCTCCTGCTCACCTTGCCTTCTCCTGCCTCCTTTCTGGGCCCACAGCTTTTCCTGAGCTGAGCCCCAGGCAATGGTCTGGGCACGCAGAGAGGCCAAAGGACAGTAAAGGACCCCACCCTCCTCTGCTGGGGCCACAAGGACCAGGGAGGTGACAGCATCCAGACCTGATCACCATGTACACCCGCAGTGTTTCGGCTCAGTTCAATTGGATCCACTTCATCTCCACTGTGGTTAGACGTGGAGCCTCCTTCCTCAGGTGAGACTGTGGGTCCCCCCTCCTGCATACCTCTAACCTCCCTGCAGTGTGCACTCTGGCTCCAGGCTGTGAGATCACCCCTACTTTCCTATTTTCAGGACTATATGCACTTTAGTCAACCTAGTCAGGTCTTCCTGGTCTGAAGCCACAGCACCCTGC
Source organism: Pedetes capensis (assembly GCA_007922755.1). Lineage (NCBI taxonomy): Eukaryota > Metazoa > Chordata > Mammalia > Rodentia > Pedetidae > Pedetes > Pedetes capensis. The sequence continues at coordinate 76,725 of VMDO01000084.1, read as the reverse complement.
CATCCAATCCTGTCGGATCTCAGAAGCTAAGCAGAACCAGCCTGGTTAGTCCTTGGATGGGAGACTGCCTGGGAATACCGGCTGTTGCAGGCTAGGAAGAAGGACCTGGCAATCCACTCCAAAAACAGTTATTGAAAACCCTCTGAATAGCAGAGAAGCACTGACATAGTGCCAGGTGTGGCACAATGTCACATAGTATTTTGTTCTGTTGTATATGGGGTCACTATGAGTCAGATCTGACTCGGGGGCACCTAACAACAACAATAAACATACCACATACAATGTGTCTCAAACATGGCTCTGAGTACACCACACTTCCAAACCAATTCTACCCCCATATCAGCCCAAGGAAACTGGATTAACCATTGTTCCCATTTCACAGATGAGAAAATGGAGGGGCCAAAGTGAGAAGGGACCCTGTGGCAGAAAGCTCTGCCCTGGAGAACTGTATCCCCCAGAAAGACATGCTCAAGTCTCTCCCTGTCCCTGGGAGTGTGGCATCATTAGGGTCTTTGCAGATGCGATCAAGGCAGGATGAGGTCAGTGGTCAGGATGGGCCCTAATACATAGGATGGTGCCCTCGTAAGAAGAGATTTGGAGCAGACACACATGGAGGGAGGGAGTGGGGACCAGTGTCCAAGGGCTGGCAAAAAGCACAGGCCACAAGCTGGAAGGGCTGGCAGGACCCTCCTCTGCAGCCTTCAAAGTGCACTGGGCCTGGCAACCCCTGGCGTTCTGAATTCTGGCCTTCAGAAGGATGAGAAGATACAAGATGTTGCTCTAACCCTTCCTGGGGTGTGAGGATTTGTGCCTGCAGCCCCAGGACACTGACACCAGCTTGTAGACAGAGCTGTCAGCCTGCACGTGAACACAGCCGGCCACCTCTGCACACATTGCTGCCAACGTCATCTGGGGAATGCTGTGCATCTTTTGTGAGGCCTCCCCCAGCTCATCTTCTACCCCAGCCCTGAGAACAGAGTGGGATGGGAAGTGCAGTGGACCCCACAGGAAGACGAAACGCAAGTCCCGTGCCCACTCTTCTCCACTTGCGCTTCTTCCCTTCGGGTGTCACTGAGAACATCATCAGCTGGGGCCATCCGGGTTCTTCCACACCCGGCCCAGGCCTGTTCTGATGGACAGCTGTCGGCACAGGGGGCGGATGCCTCCAAGGTCTGTGCCTGTGTGACAGTACCCGAACAGACACCCAATCAAGTTAGCATGTGCAGCTGTCCAAATCAAGGTCCTGAAATCCAATGACCGGTTTGGGGAGAGGTCAGGAGCCCCCACCCAAGAGGAGCCTGCGAAGGAAAACATTTGTGGAGAAACAAAGGGACCTCATCTGTGAGGCTGCCGCCCATGCGCCTTTGCTGGGAGAAAAGAGAACAGAGGGTGCGGAAGCCAGAGTCAGGCACGCAGGAGCCTGGGCTGTCCTCCCAGCCAGCGCCTTCCCTCCTGGCTGGTGGACCTGCCCGCCAGTCACAGGGTTCCCGGACATTTGACTCCCAGGCCTGAGTCCTTGGTGAATTAGAGCCCAGGCTGCCCTGACTACCCAGCCAGCACCGCAGATTCTGGACTCCAGGAGGGTTCGTGGGGGAGAAAGCAAGTCCTTTGATTCCTCTCCGGAGGATGGCAGGGAATGGGTGTTTTGGTCTGACATCGAGGCAGGCCAGGGCCTGCTTTTTGTACACCAGTAGTGGCTGTTTAAAGAAGAGAGTGGAAGTTGGACTTTCAAGTCATAGCCAGAAACTACACATAAACAAGCCTTGTGACGACACCAATGAGTGCCAGATGTGGCAGGTAGAGGGTGGGGCTCCTCCGGGCAGCCCCGGCAGGAGGACAGCCAGCAGAGCAAGCCCAGCTATGGTGCACATAGCAGGCACTCCATAAATCCCTACCTGGGTGGGGGAAATCAGAACCTGGGGATTTGCCCCCTGTGCCTCCATCATTCCCCAGGAGGATTGAAGGCCCTTTACCCACCGCAGATGTGGTGGCCTTGGAGGGCAGTTTTGTGGGCCCTGGCACCAGTTGGAAGCCACACTGCTCATGACGAGATACAGTGGTGGGTTGAGGTGGCGTGGGGGTAACAGATGTCACCTCTAAATCAGATGGGGACACTGCCCCAGCCAAAGTGCACATCCAGCCCTGAACAGCCAAGAGTTCTCATACCATGTCATGCCACCATGGTTGTCCACAACAGTTGTCACTGTCACACAACCCCAGTGGCAGTGTTGCTCACACACTTTGCATGTGTTGTCCCACTTAATTTTCCCAGTGTCTTGCCAGGGGGCACTGTTATTGTTCTGACTACAGATGTGCCAGCTGAGGCTCAGAGAGACGGAGTGACTGGACAAAGCCCGACAGGGTGGGCGTGCAGGGCCAGGGCTCCCACTGACCCAAGTCCTGGGCATGCTCTTCCCCTGGGCTGGAGACCTGTTCCCATTCAGTGGCCTTTTCTGCCTCAAATCGTTGGCTTGATGTTTTTACACAGCATTGCTAATCTATTCACCAATCCATTCACAAGTATTTTGGGGGAGTGGCGATGTGTCAGCCATTGCAGATTTGTGCACAGGGGAGGGGTCTAGGCAGTGGGACAAGGCAGTGAACAAAGAGACACCATCTTTGCACTCCAGGAGCTGAGACTCTCACAAGGAGAAACTGAAAAGAAAAAAAAAAGTTAAAAAACAGATCCTAGATCATGCTAGAAGAAAATAGGATGTGGGGAGGAGGTGGCAAACCTGGGCAGAGCATGCACGTGCATGCTCTATGCAGCAAGCTAGGGTTCAAGTGCAAATAAGGCAAGGCTCCTGCACATGAAAAGACCACAGCCCCCAGGAAAAAAGACAGGGGGCTCCACGCTGTGCACAAGTGTGGGATGAAGACAGGCTTCAATGCCAAGTGAGCAGGACGAGAGAGTGTCTGCCCCTGGTACCCACAGGGGCTGCATGGGGACACAGCATGTGTGTTACAGTCCCTTCCAGATACCTGCCATGAATGCTGCTGCTATCCCCATTGCCAGGGGTCTGTGTGTCAGCCAGCACCCAAGACTTCCCATGCATTCTGGTGAGCCACGAGAAAGGAACTGTGGCTCAGAGAAAGAACAGCTGGCGTGGGGCCGCAGTGATTCAGAGCTGGGTGCAGAATCCCTACCCAGGCCGAGTCTCTAAAACCCCACTTACACCCAGGGCCCTATTGGACAGCACTTTTTGGGGGTGGAGCAGTGCTGAGGATGGAACTTGGAGCCTCCTGTGTGCTGGGCAAGCGCTCTACCACGGAGCCCCACACCCAGCTCCTGCAACACTGAAGAGGAGCTGTTTCTCTTTGCTAGGAAGGTGTCTGGAGGCTTGGGTTCAGCAGGAACATGGTGTCCTGGCCCCCTCTCCTCAAGTCACCACATGCTTGGAAGGTAAGAGTGCCTCTTGCCACACCCCAGGCTCATAGTCTCTGCCTGCAATCTTCCCCTGCAGCACGAGGTGACCCAAGCTCAAATCTAGTCCGAAGTGCCTGGCAAGTCCTCCTGAAGGAAGGGCAGGGCCATGTGCACCTGCGCATCAAAGGCTCTGGGCTTCTCCCTGCACGGGAGGCAGAGCAGAAACTCCATCCAAGGCGATCTGCTATGCTGGCAAAGGCCTAGATGGGGAGGACATGGTTTTAGGCTGGGCCAGCTGAGTTTCTTGCGTCAGAGGTGCAAGGACAGCCCTCCAATACTCCCGCACTGGGGGAACTGCCTTCAAGGGCTGCCATCTACTCAGTTCCCAGTGAGACTTCTGGCTCCTTTGTCCCTCAGCCCGGCCAGAACCCACGGTGCTGGCGTCTCCGCTTCCCCACTCTGTGTACTTCCAGCTGCAAACGGAGCCCCACTGATTTCAAAGGGACTGACAGAGAGGAACAGGCATGGCGGTCAGAGGTTCGCAGGACTCTAGCACTCGGGCCTGACTTCCCCGGAGGTTGGGTTGGGGAAGAGAAGCTGGGAAGAGGCCCCGGAGCTCCAGGAGGCCATTGTCTTCCAGAGGTTGAGACTGAGGAGGGCTGAGACCACCCTGAAGTTGCTGGGCAGCAGCAGGCCCCTGACACTGGACGTGGGGTGAAATGCCAGTGGGACCAGCACACCCACGTGCCCAGGGCCAGCTAAGCAGGGCCTTGGACCCTTGGAGAGCTTTAGGCCAAACCCACAGCAAAGAGGCCTGGAATTTGGTCCCAAACCCAGGAGACAGTACAGGAAAGGAGCAGACCCAAGATCCCGGGCTTCACTCTGCTTGTCTTTGCCTGACTGCTTTGCAGGGTAGGAGTGAGCTGGGGCCAGGCTGGTCACTCATGCCCTGAATCACTCACTGGTTCATACAGCCGGAGATGTGACCACAGGCCTCCTTTGAGCCAGAGCCTAGAGCGTCACTAGGAGACAGAAGACAGGCATCCAGGGGCTCCTCAGAAGCAGTGCAGGCTGGTAGGGTGGGAAAGAGCGAGGCCTGTTGAGGGCAGAGACAGCAGTGTGGGAAGGTGATGGGGAGCACAGGCTGTCAGAGAGCTCAGGCGCCAGGAAGCACAGGGAGGAGAGGGGGAGGGGGCTGGGGCCAGCCAGGGTGGATCCTATCCCGATCACTGGGAGCCCTGGCAGGAGGGAGGGGCATGTGGCCTGGGATTAGCGGTCTGGCATAGTGGATTCATGTTTGCCAGTGCCCTGCTCACTCCTGCACAATGTTGTTGTTGTTAGGTGCCCTCGAGTTGCGTCCGACTCATAGCAACCCTTATAGGGTTTTCAATGGCAGATTGTTTTCGGGATTGCCTTGGGAGTGGGTTGCCATGTCCTTCTCCCATTTTTTGCGGTGCTGGGAATTGAAATCGGGACCTTGGCGAATGCAGAGTGGTGCTGTACCAACTGAGCTAAATCCCAGCCCAGAGTAATATCACCCAGGAAGATTCTGCAAATAAGGACCATCTGGCTCCTCTCCTCTCCCCATCCCCCTCAGGATCTGCAGAAGGAACTCAGGGCTCACCACAGCCTACTACCTTTTGTTTTTACCTAAATAATGCATGCACAATTTGCATTCCTGCCATGATGTGGTGGAGGGGCTCCTGACCCAGCACACCAGTGGTCTCAGACTGAGTCCTCGCGACAGCAGAGTTGGACTAAACTCTCCCGACCGACCGGCGATGGAGCCCATGTGAAAGGCAGTGAGCAAACCCCACCTCTGCATGGCCCCCTGAGGACTAGTGTCCACACGCGCTCTTCCAGTACAGCACATTGGGCAGATGCCCAGGGCGATGGAGCACTTTCCTATCTGAGGAAACAAGGGAACACTTTCCTATCTGAGTTGGATTTGCTAGCCCCTTGCCGGGTCTGCCTTTGCAGAGTTGGCCTTGTTCATTTGGGTCCAGATGTGGGAGTGTTTGTCCTATGCCATGACAATCCTTCTTTTGCTTTTCGGGCTGAGAGGGAGGACTTTGAGCTGGACCTCAGTGGCACTAACATCCTGGTCCGGAAGGAGGGGGCCCATCGTCCCCTAGAGGAGGGCTGACCAGGAGAACCACCTGACGGGCATCAGTTTGCTGCGCAGTCTGAAGAAAGCCTACTGCAGATGCCCAGGGGCCTGGGCACTGCCATGGAAATGGTCACCTTCACAAGCACACCCCCGAATGTTGCAGGAAAATGATGCTGGTGATACATTGGATGTGAGTCACTTCCTGGGACGGGTCCCCTCCCTTGTCTTCCTCCTCCTCCGGCCAGAGCACTGTGGAGTATCAGGGCAGGGAGGAGTCAGTGCTGCAGACAGGCAGAGAAGGGCCGGGCGCACTCACAGCCATGCTCTGGCTCCTCCTGTGATTGGGTGCCCCCTCCCCAACCTGTGTTAACGCGGACATTCAAGAGGTGACTGCCCGCTTCCTCCTGAACATAGACGTACCTGCCCGTGTTAAAATCACTGAGATCATATCAGACTCTCAGTCTCCCTGGACGTAAATCACCATTGCCACGTTCAGGGAGATTTGCGTCCTTCCCAACTACACCGCCTATGCCACCATCAAACTGCTCCTCCTTCCTCCCCTGGTCCATCAAAACACTGCGCCAGGGAAGTGACGATACAATGGTTTACATGTGCCCTGCTTTCTAGAGTCTTCTGAACCTTCCCCAGGTATCCAGGGACTCCATACTTGTGGGGAGGGCTGCTGTCTGAATCTCCATCTTGGAGAGGAGAGGAAAGGTACAAAGTCATTATCTCCCACCTCCCTGGGCTTTGGAGATGCTAACCCTGCCTTTGCGTTCCAGCCTATCTTTTACTAGCTGTGTGATTTTGGGTAAACTCTTTGGCCTCTCTGTTCTTCCTGTCCTCATTTTTAATATGGGAATGGTGCTTTTCTTAGGGTGGGGGCTGGGAGGCTTAGCCCAGAGTTTGACCCCTTATTGGAGAATAGCAAGTGGTAGGAATGATTTGCTGGGGGGTATGCAGAGCTACTTAGCAGAATCACTGTTTCAAGAAAGGAGACTTTTTAGACGAGACTTGTAATGCTGAAAAGGAGCCAGTCGGGAGAGTTTAGTCCAACTCTGCTGTCTCGAGGACTCAGTCTGAGACTGCTGGTGTGCTGGGTCAGGAGCCCCTCCACCACATCAGTGGGGCCCGAGGCTCCCGGGCGCTGGGGTCACCGGAGAGGCAGGTTCCGCTGCTGACTGATGGAGTGGGTCCTGGCAGGCAGGCCTGCTTCCTGCTCAGAGCCCTGTGGCGACTCTGACGTGAAGCCAGCTGCAGTGAGGCCGCCCGAGGCTGGAGTATTGCACTTGCCCCATGTTACACATGGGAGAGCTGGAGCCCCAGCCAATGCCCTTCCCTCTGACTCAAGTAGGAACGGCTCAGCAGGTTCACTGTCCACCCCCATCCCTATCCCAGGGTCTCCGTGGCACACCTCCTGGGGAAGAGCCTGGGAAACCGAATCCAGCTTTTCTTCCTGACCCCCAGTGCTACTGACCGAGCCAGCAGCCCTGGGCATCTGCCCAATGTGCTGTACTGGAAGAGCACGTGTGGACACTAGTGCTCAGGGGGCCATGCAGAGGGGGGGTTTGCTCACTGCCTTTCACATGGGCTCCATCGGTGGTCCACAGATACACAGCGAGTGCCTCCTCTGAGCTCACAGTCAGTGCACGACCTAGGAGGGCTTCGCACACAAGCCAGGGTGAGCAGAGATTTGCAAAGGAACCCTAAGGGCCTTCCTGAGCACCATGTCCTGACACCTGGCTTCAGGCAGCACCTGGCCTTCCCCAGCCCACGCTTACCTCCCTCCATCTGGCTAATGTCCGTACCATCTTCCTCCTCCGGAGCCTTGGCTGAGACTCCTCCCTCCACCTCACCCTAATCAACACAGCTCAGGAAATACTCGCTCCTCAGTTCCCACAGGGCAGACCCTTCCCACCACTCCCTGTGGGTCTTGTGTCCTGACAGACTGCCTTGTCTGCTCCTTCATACAGAAAATGGTTCCTGGGCAAGAATCTTCTTGCTTAATCATCCCTTCCCCTCCCCGCCCCTCACTCCCTCCCTCTTTCCCTTCTTCCCTCCCTCGTTCCTTTCTTCCTTCCTTCCTTCTTTTCTTTTTCTTTCTTTCTTCCTTTTTCTCTTTTTCTTTCCTTCTGTCTTTCCTTGTTTTTCTTTTTCTCTTCTTCCCTTCTTTCTTTCTTTCTTTTTCTCTTTCCTTCTTTTTCTTCCTTTCTTTCCTTCTTTTTTCTTTCTTTCCTTCTTTTTCCTTCTTTCTTTCTCCTCCCTATCTCCCTTCCTTCCTTCTTTCCTTTCCCTGTTCTCTTTCCTTTTACCTCCTGTCTACTCCCTCTCCCATCACCCCCTCTTGCCTTCTTTCTCCCTCAAGATGCTGCCATTGTGGCACAGGAATCCAGACGCTCTCCAGAGTAAGGGCTCCTTTTCTACAGGTCGTGAGATCAAAGTCTCTTTAGCCCACTCGGCCCTGGGCTCATTGTGGTGTTCAGGAGATCTTGCTGTGTGCAGGTGGCAGGGTTGCTTGGGGTTGAGGGGTAGCCATGTTGGTCTAATCCCACAGCTGACACTGTGTTTGGGCAACAGCTCTTCCCATGAACACCTACGACTCACAGGACCAGTGCCACGTTTTCCACATGCCAGTCTCTGGGATTGAATTCCTTTGCTCCAGGTGGGTACCTCTTATTTGCTATGAACAAAACTAGCTTTGTACCTGTGCAGCCCCGAGGCTACGTTCTTTCTGTCCACAATTTGATTTCTTGCCACAACAACTCTTACAAGATTAATCACTCCCCTCATTTGACAAACAAAAAACCGGACACCAGAGAGGTGAAACACTTGCCTGGGGTCCCCAGTGAGGAGGTAAGGGAGCTGGACCTGAGATCTGACAAGAACGTGCCAGCTCCTCCCGGCCTGCCATGGCCTGCACAGGCTCCCAGCTGAACCTCCTCTTCTCACCAGGCTGTGGGACACGACACGCCATGCCTCTAGATGCTGGGGTGGACACCGCTAGGGACTTCGAATTCTCCCAGGAGAGGTGACCTGCTCCCAAACTCTCTCTTTATAAACCAGCAGGCCGAGGCCCAGAACTGCCGCAAAGGTGGTTTGAGTCCTGGGTGCCCCAGGCGCACAATCCCTGAAACGCATTTCCCTTCTTTTGTTTTCCGGTGGGGAGGGCTCAGGGGACAGAGAACCCCAAGTATAAGACAGAGAAGGAGGGGTGGCATGGTGACCGGGGTCTTGAGATCACTCCTCTTGCTTATTAAGGTAAGAAGGCCAAGCTTCAAATAGGTGACGTCTGATGGAACTCTTGTCGACCACTGGGCCATGCCGGATCAGCAGCAACGCCCAGACGCAGGTGCTAACGCTTGACTGGCACTCATCCTCCCATGCTTCTAGCAGCCTCTCCAGCCATTGTCTGTCACCTGTGGCTGCTTTGGGGGGCTTGGTGACAAATTTACACTGTACATGACTAAAAAATAAGAATAGCTGGAACTCACTTCAGTCTCTTTCCTGTATGCAAGGATCTTTAACAAATGAGAGATTCCAAACCAGGCTTGCGATTCAAAGGCCTACAGAAGCCAGGTATGTGATTTAAGCAAATAAGCTGAGCAGGTGGAGGGCCACAGCGAAGTGGGGACTGTGGCACATTGTAAGGCACAGCGTGGGACAAGGTGGCCGCCAATTATCTGCCTGCAGCTGATGGTTGCCACACAGAATGTGTGACTTTGGCCAGATCACTAAGAAAAGCTGGCCATCCAGGTTTTTAAATAAAATATCCTGGATTTTGTTTTGGTTTTGTTTGCTTTAGGGCTTTCTGTTGTTTTTTTGTTTGTTTGTTTTTTGGCATTACTGGAGGGTTGAATCCAGAGCCTCTCACATGCTAGGCAAGCACTGTACCACTAAGCTGCACTTAATTTAAAAAAAAAATTTTTTTTCCAGCCAGGATCTTGTCGAGTTGCTCAGGCTGCCTCTTTAGCCTCAAACTCATGATCCTCCTACTTCAGCCTCCCAAGTTGCTGGTAACAGGCATGTATCATGGTGCCCAGCTTCAACACTCTGTTTTTGAGTGTTGTGAAACACCTTTAAACATTTAAACATGTCCAAAGGCTGATTAGGCTTCCAAGCCACCCGTTGACGCTCTCTGCTTTTGAGTATTGGCATCTCGGGCAGTGACGTCTCTGTGCCTCTGGGCTGGAGGCCGTCCCCAGGGAGCCTGTTCTGCTGTGGCTGAGAAAAGGAGAAGATGCTTTCCCACAGAAATGACAGGGGAGGTTTGCTGTTTGAACTGCATATATCTCTACAACCTGCCACCCGTTTTTATACATGTAGTTGACACTGCTCTCCACAGCTAGACTTCAAAGCGTGACGTGTACAGCAGCGGAGGCCTGCACAGTGTCCCTGTTTCCATCCTGTTATTAGCAAGAGCTGGTTTACATGAGCGTCGAGTGCCATAAGGGCATCTGAGGATCATCGGTGCAAAGGCTCTGCAGAACAGACAGTTTATAGGACAGGCAAGCCCAGCCCATTAGTCATGGATTATTAGAAGACTTTTCAGCTGTTGTTTTTAACCCTTCCTTTGAACTCCATTAGCCTTGAACTTCATGCAGGTAATATCGGGGAGGACAGGAGCTGAGGAGCTCCTGGTAGTTGATGCAGTAATTTCCATGCTGCCGTGTGCATGGCATGGTCAAAGCTGGGCGCCGTGGAGGTTGGGTGCATTTCAGAGTACATGCCACTCACCCTCTAGCTGTGAAACCTGGGCCATAACATTGCATCTGCAGAGCACAGCACCCCTGGCTGTAAGACCAGCACTTTATAAAAAGAGGGGACTCCGAGGCATCTTCCAGAGAGGGGGCCCACATCCCTGTCTTCCTGGAACATTCCTGGTTTGCTCAAAAAAGACACATATCCCTAGACTTCTTAGTCTCAGACAAACCAGAGTGGTTAGTCATTCTAGCCCTAAAGTTAATTTTTTCAATTATTATTTTAATTGTGCAAATGTGCACAGTATTGTGTGATAATTCAATGCATATATACAGTGTGTTACAATCAAGTCAGCATGATTTACACCTGCATCTCTGTATAGTTGCTTTGTGTTTGGAGTCTTAAGTTCCTGTCTTCTGGTTCTTCATAAGATGTACAACAGGTTCTTGTCCAAGAGCGACGAGGCAATCTCTCTGTGCCTAAGGTTAGCAATAAACACAGGAGGCAGAGGCATGCCAGGTGCAGTGGACCCCTGTGAGAACTGCATGGGGACTGTCCTTCTCGCGGGCCCTGAAGAGGATCGGACAGACTCGCTTGAGCTCAAGATCCTATTGCTTGTGCGTGGGAATGACAGCTAGGAAGTCATCACCAGGTAATGACCAAGGTCCACGGTGTAGAACCACACAAAGAGCACAATGGCTGACTTTGTAAGAAAAAATGCACCCTCTGGACAGCTGGAGAGAGGCTACATCAGAGTCTGAACAGGCTGCCGCCTAGAGGGGCCAGCACCTGTGTCTTCGTGTCTGTGCTCAGGTGCAACAGTCACACACAGGGTCGGGTCCCAGCTCCTATACCTGCCGTGCTTTTGCCCTGGGCACTTCTGAGCCTATTGGAGATGATGCAATGCCCCACCTCCTAGGGCTATGGGCTGGAGCTAGTGACATGGTTAGACAACATTAAGGGGATAAGAGGGGAGCTGCCGGAGACATCATGGGGAGACTGGGAGCTTTGGATGCCTGTGCCCCCAGTACAGCCCATGCGTACAGCCTTCCCCCTCCCTCTAGCTCAGTGGCTCATCTCTCCTTACAGTCCCATGCTTAGAAGGGTCTCTGCCACCCGCCAAGAGAGCAGGTGGATGCACAGGCAACAGGTGAGGAGATACTGCTTAGTGAACCAGGGGCTCTGGCCTCATGGGCACCCCACAGTACAGGTGCCAAGCCCCCTCGATGGTAAGTGCCCAGCTCAGAGCCACAGGGCAGCCCTCATGGAGCAAATGGAGGCTGCCACAGAAATCCAGTGTGCTGGGATCAGCAACTCGGGACATCCCTGGGCCACCAGGGGCTCTGGTGTGAGCTACTCCTGAGCTCTGCCCTGGGCAGTTTCTGCTGGGGACCATGACCCACAAGCTCACACCAGGCCTTTGTGTGAAGCAGAGGAAGGAAAAGCGAGGGCTCACCTCGGTTCTCCACGTGCACACGCATGGGTTGGGATTTTCTAAATGACAGCACCTGTTAATTGTGGGGTTAGGTATGACCTATTAAACATTTACCGCCCATTTCCTGTGCATGTCTGGCGAGGCCGGCAGGAAATTCAGAACAAATTAAACAGCAGCTGCAACCTCTCATGCCTTAGCGGTCCCTCCGCGGCCTGGGGCCGGACTGTGAAATGTGAGGGGCAGATCTATTAGGGACAGGCCGGTTCCATCAAGGAAGCGTCTCCCCCCATCTCCTGCCAACCAGGTCCCATAAAGTTAAATTGGCCAGTGCGTATCTCCCTCCCTGCTTCCACCCACATGGCCATATATTTGAGCGAAGCTTTTTCATCCCACACCCCACTAGCCCTCAGCTCCAGCCCCCAGCCCTCCCCACCATTCCCACACGATTTCACATGTGGTCCGAGAGGGGCACTTCCTGCCGTTATAAAAAGCAAAACCAAGACCCCAGCAAAAACAGCCTGTGTGCAGAACACCCAAGTTGACAGTGTGAGAGAGAAGGCCTAATCCATTCCATATGACAAACAGCAGTGGCCCACAGGGGCAGGCCAGACCCTGAGGAGAATTCAGAGCAGTTCCTCTACCCCCTCCACTGCCCTGTGCTCCCAACCCAACCCCCTTCTCAAGTGGACCCTTCAAAACAGGAGAAAAATATTCGGAGGAGCATGCCCCGGCTTTAAACCGCTTATGTTTGGGTTTAATAGCCTACTATGCATTGTTCTTCTTCCACTTTGAAAATAAACTCTAGGAAGCATTAATGCAAATACAATATAAACACACTCGTTCCTAAATTTTGGAATCTCCCTGGGGTGTTTGGGCTCTCTCCTTGAGGTTACGGTTTAGCTTGATGTAAGAACCAGATGGGTTTTTAAATTGGGAGCTTTGTGGCCCTCACCACGTAAACAGACAGCTGCCCAGATAATGTGGGGGACGAAGCAGCCATAAGAGAGGCTCTTTTCTGATTACTCTGCAGTGAAATGACAAGTGTCACCCTAGCTAGAGAAAAGGAGGCCATGACAGAGGGTTAGACTTAAGAATTAACCAAGAGTACAGATTTCTACGGGAACCACACTTTATAGAATTGTTGCATATTTCTGTAGTTAAGCCTTAGTGCTGACTAATCATCGTTCGCGTTGACAAATGCTCTTCATTTAAGCTGTCCCTGCTGACAGCTAGCAAATAGAACAATCCCTTCTCGCAGTCACTCACCAAGAATACAAGCCATAAGGTGCTTATCGTTACCATGTCCAGAACAGAGCCTTCCCACTTCCTGTTTCCTACTTCCTGCTTCCTGCTCCCTAGTTCCATAAACCATTCTCCTTGAGAGGTGCTAAAAATGGAAAGGACAAGATGAAAGGGCTGGTCGGAAGATTTATCCCAGCCCATAAAAGTCTCTCCAGTGCTCTGCAGATGGAATTGTCCCTTCTACTTCAGCGTAACCTTTCCCTGAGTCGTGGCTCTGAATTTTGCCTGTAATTCCATTTAAACCTACTGGGCCAACAATTTGTGGGCTGGTTGTTCAGGATGACTTGACAAATTAGTATAGTAAATTTCGGGTGTCTTAAGTACTAAATTAGGTCATTTGTTTAATGAGCCAATCCACTGCCCAGAGTTTGACCCCAGCCCACTAGGGTGAGTTCACATGGAGTTCCAAGGCGGAGGCCCACATTCCCCCATTTGTCTTTTGCTTCTAGAGAAAAGGCTCCAAAGTCAGGACTAGAAATCATATTCTGATCTGAACATTCATTTGTTAGTGAGCAAGGAAAATTAACAAAGAAAATTATCTTTCCTTCCCATTCTCCTCCTCTAGCTCCAACATCATGACCATCACCAACATTGTCAGACCCACTACGGAGCACTCACTAGGAACCACGGAGGAACATCCTGGGTGCTTTGCCGATCTTATTTCATCTGGCCCTCACAATAACCCCATGAGGCAGTGCCATCATTAGCCTCATTTTCCAGATGAGAAAATAAATCTTAAAGATGCTGGCTTTCCAAGTGCACATTAGTCGCTCACACACACTCACTCACTTGTTAAATCTTTCAACAAATATTTATTAAGCATCCACTCGGTGCCAGGCACTGGCGGTACAGAGCTGATGAAGCCATAGTTTTTTCCAAGGGCTCTACCAGGCAGCTGAACAGAGTTATGCATATTAATAACTGTAACATAATTCTGGAGTTGCCATAATCCAGGCAAAAGTGCACCTGGAGCACAAAAGAATAAGAAATCAACTTAGTCTCTAAAGCATTTCTTGAATTATACATAGGAATTCCAACTTTTCAAATGATATCCATTCACTGTCTATAGCCATGCCACCCTGGCATCCAATCTCATTTGATCTTGGAAGCTAAGCAGGGTAGGACCTGGTTAGTTCCTGGATGGGAGACCACCTGGGAATCCTGGGTGTTGTAGGCTTGGGAGAAGGACCTAGAAGCCCACTCCCAAAATAATCAGCCATTGAAAACCCTATGAATAGCAGAGAATCACTGACAATAGTGCCAGGCATGGCAATGTCAGGGAGTGTTTCATTCTGACTCAACGGTACCTAACAACAACAATCCATTTACTAACATGATTTCTACCCATGAACTGACATCTGTGCATGTGAACTGTCTGCCTTCTAACAAACAATGCCATATATTCACAATTCTTTCATCTGGCTCTTCCATGCACATACAGTCCAAGGGGAATTGAAACTCATAGTCATGACTCAGAAGAACAACCAATTTCCCAGACATTCTGTGAGCCAGCCCCCACCCCTCTCTAGGAAGGACATGTTAAACTGTGAGTTCCTTAAGGGTACAACCATCATATTCGTTCATGACCCATGGTGCAAAGAAAGAGCCTGGGAGACAGTAGATTTTCACTAAATGCTCCTTGGCATCATCAGCTTTGATTTGATGCCTTTGAAAATCAGTTCTCCATATTGGTTATCTGTGGGTCTCATGGATGACATGAGCTTGGAGTAGCCTCTCTATTAATGATTATTTTCACTCAAGAATCAATCTCAGATTAAGACAGGCACAGAACCTTAACTTGGCAAGAGAAAGAATAATGGCAATTTTGTAATTATTATTCCAATCAACGTTCCAAAACATGATTGCTTTTCATTTCATGTCTAACTTGCTCTGAACAGTTAGAAGTATTGGTCAGGTAATCATTGTACAACTCTCCCTCCTTGCTGGCAATATTTTGTTCTATTGTTTTATAAAGCACTCCTGAGACGGCTGGCTGGGGGAATTACTTCTGGGAGGTGGTAAGGCTTGCTATATACCTATATGATGTTTGCCAGTGAATGTCAAGGTGATGTCATCTGCCTGCTTTCATAGACTGCTACCTCCTGCTAGATGGAAATGCACCTTTCTACCCTCTGCCTATGTCTACACCGACATGGTCCAAGGCCCGAAAGCAGGCCCAAGTATTCAGGAAGAGGAAGAACCATTGCACAATGGTCTTGGGCATGTGGACTATGGGGGACAATGACGCCAGTGAAGTTGTCTACATGTTTTGTGCCATATGCTCTCAAATCGAATCCATACTCTTCCAGAAGTCGTAGCTGGGTTCAGAGCTCTTGACTGCAAGTCCCATCTACCCATGATTCTAAGCCTTGGCAGAGTTTGTAGCCCTCTAAAATGATTGAAAGGGTGTAGGTTAGATTAGAGAATATGTGTATTTGAGGCACATACAGAAAACTTCCAGTCACATACACACAAGGGGGAAGTTGGGGAGGGATGTGCCTTAGGAGTAACATGAAGGTAGGGATACTTCCAACAGGGTCAGAAGGTGACCCTTAGAATTGTCAAATTGATGCTCCAGTGGTGCCTCCCTGCATATTTCAGTCCCTGCTGTAATGTCCCTCATCTGAACTCCCTGGAGTGTGACAGTCACTCGGGTTTAGCCGTCAGTGGAGGGCAAAGCCTGCATCATTTCCCTAATTTTAATTGGAATGTATCTATATACAATAAAGCCCACAGCTACTAAATATACAGCTTAACTAATTTTTACCTATGTATACACAGGAATTTTCCAGTATCCTAGAAGGTTCTCTTGTCCTCCTTCCCAATCAATACCACCCAAGGGTATTGGGTGCACTCTGTCACAGTAGAAACAGGAGCCTGCTGTGCACATTCATGGGTGTCCACCTTCCTTGCTCATCCTTGAGACTCATCCAAATGACAGGGAGCATGTGCCATTCTTTTTTATTGCTGTGAGTGTAATATACTGCTATTGTTTGTTGTTGTTGTTAGGTGCCGTCGAGTCGATATCCGACTCATAGCGACCCTCTGTACAACAGGGGAAACACTATTGTCAGTGCTTCTCTGCTGTTCATAGGGTTTTCAATGGCAGATTGATTTTTGGGAGGGGGTTGCCAGGTCCTTCTCCCAAGCCTACAGCTTCTGGTGTTCCCAGGAGGTCCCCCATCCAGGTACTAACCAGGCCTGACCCTGCTTAGCTTCCGAGATCTGATGGGATCGGATGCCACAGGGCTACCACTGCAGGCAATATACGGCTATACTTCAACTTATTTATCATTGTGTCCTAACAGACACTGGGTATTTTCTAGTTTGGGGTTATTTTGGATAAAGTTGTCATGGGTTTCCTTGTCTTACACATGTGGTTGGTGCGGACGCAGTATTCATTTCTCTTGGGCGTGGTTGTTGGGTCACAGGATAGGTGAATGTTTGGCTTTTGTAATACTGCCACATGGTTCTCCGAAGTGTGTCCAGTTACATTCCCACCAGCAATGTGCAAGAGTTCTAGTGGCTCTGCACCCTCTCTAACACTCGGTGATGTCTCTTTCTCACCTTAGTCATTCCAACAGGCATTGGGCTTGTCTCGCTGTGGCTCTGATGTTCCCTTCCCTGCGGAATAATGGAACGAGCCCCTTGCCATTCCCTTGCTTCCACACATGGAAGAGTGCTTATTCAGGTCTTCAGCCCTTTTAAAAATCAGGTCATTTGCTCATTGCTTTGATGACATTCTGTTTCAGATATCTGTGCTGAGTGCTTTGTGCACCCTGCTCACCTTTGTACTCCGTGGATGACACGCTTGTTAAGTAAATTCTCATTTTAGTGAACACAGACTTAGTAATCATCTCTGCAGTTGGTGTTTTTATGTACTGTTTAAAAATAACTTTGTCTTCTAAATGACATCGCTGTTGATAGCTTTTATGATGGAGTTATTCTTTTTTGCAGATGTGATTATCAGTTCCAGGTGTCACGCTGGCCAAGACATGGATGCTAGTGGTTCAGTTACACCTTTGTCTGGGTGCTGCTGTGCCAGGATTTCGCAGCTGTGGGGAAAGCCCATGATCCCTTGACTTTCAATAAGGAAGACCACACTGGGCAGCCCAGGGGCCTGGTTCACTGAGGCGAAAGGCCTGCAGAGCAGAGCTGAGGCCTCTCTGAGGAGAAAGGGGTTCCCTTGCAGACAGCAGCCCCTACCATGCCTGAGAGTGCCAGCCATGGCTCCTGTTGATTGCCCGAAGGACCTTGGCTTCCCTGGCTGGTGCCACCACTGCCAAGGCAGTGCCATGCAGTAAATCAGCCCTCTCTCTACCGATGCATCTATGGCCTGCCTGCATCCATGAGTGCACTGGTCAATGCATGGATACAGATGTAGCTGGTATTCGATAGCTACGCCTTGCTGGCTCTGCTTCTGTTGTAGAACCTGACTGATACAGTGGGAAGCAAGATGAGTAAAAGGTGCCTACCATGATCACGCTGCCTGTGCTGCTTCTATGGTATCTTTAGCCCTTCAGCCCAGGGGCTCAAGCCTAGGGCCTCTCTTTTCAATAGCTCTTCCTGCCTGTCCACAAACACCAGCACCCCAGGTGAGCTCTGTGAGAACCTTCTCCTCCCACTGCTCCCTGGAAGTGAGCAGAGCCTGTGGCTCAGGCCTTCTCCTGGTCCTGTGGTGTCCTTGTGGCCAGCTGATGTTTCTTCATGAGATACTTCATTACTCCAAACTCTTCCTCTGTAAAAAAGGCAGCAAAATCTTATTTTTCCACTTTACAGTCTCGGCATTTGTGGATGAGATGAGGTTATGCCCGTGCAGTGCTTAGTACGGTGCCTGCTGCATGGTAAATGTTCAGCAGCTGACAGCTACGATCGTCGGGAAGGAGACTGCCCGGTGCAGCTGCTCCCCATGGGCGAAGCATTGAGTGGATGTCACTCCCTCCAGAACCCCTGGTGGAGGGCTTCCGGAGCCAGTCAGCATGGCTGATGGCTTCCCACTTCTTCTCCAGCCCATGAGGCCAAGGCCAGTGAGCCTCCACCCCTGTTCAGGACAGTTGTTCCTGAGAGCTCTGACTGGCCTCACGAAGACACAGAGGAGAGTGGGCAGCCGACCAGAGTGTCCCTTCTCTCGTCTTCTGATCCAGAGGGTGAGTCCAGTACCCTCCATATAGGAGGCATTCCTTTGGCCTTGTCCTCACCTTTTGGCTTCACTGGGGAGGCCCCCTCTCCAGGACCTCCTCCCCCTGAACAGACCCACCATTCTCCCTGGTGAACTCTGCCCTGCACAGCGGCGGCCGGCTTCCTCCAGCCCGCAGCCTGTCGGGTTTCGATTAGGCTGGGGAAATGCCACAGGAAATGAGGCTAGGAAAGGAAGGCCGTGATTTCTTTTTTAATTTCAAGTACCCGATTTATTATTTTTAAACGACAGTGTCCCAGCCATGCCAGTGGGGGAAGAAGGTGGAAAATGGGAAATGCCCGCCGTGAGAAGCTCTAGGGTGTCCCCCGGGCCAACGAGGTGCAGCGCCAGCAGGCTGTGGAGGCCAAGACTCCTTGGGCAAGTTATGGAATTTCCTGGGGCTTCTGTCTCCTCCCGGGGAAAGCCGGAGTCAGTCATCCCATGTCTTCTGTGCCAGCCTGTCTTGGCACTCACTGTGCCCCATCTGGTGTGATGGGGACTCTTATGAGCTCCATTTTACAGAGGAAGCTGAGGCAGAGAGGCCAAATCACTCCTCCCAGGATGGGGCTGTCAAGAGCTCTACCAGGTGATCTCAGCAGAGCTGCAGAATCGGTGGGAAGGAGATATTAAGAGATCCACCGACAGGGACCAGCTCACGCCTGGCTGGGTCAGCCAGCTACATGCAAGAGCACTGGGCAGTCCTCAGGAACCGCTGTCCTCCAGGAAGCCTCGGCCCTGCTCTGAAGGCCCCAACTGATTAAGCCAGCCCCACCCGAGTGACCGAAAACAACTTCCCTCCCGGAAACTTAGCTAACCATGGGCTTTAATGGCATCTATGAAATTCCATCACAACCTCACCCAGGTAAGCATGACTAAGAAGCTGGGGACAGTCACCTGCAAGTTGACACAAAGGCAGGACTGGACCTTGTGCAGTCGCGCTGCATGGGCCACCTCTGCTACTGTTTGTTGCATTACTGTTATTATTAAAGTAACAGACTTTTAGGAGCAGCTTTAGGTTTAGAGAAAAACTGAGCAGAAAGTATAGAGAGAGCCCGTGTACCCCGTTTCTCTTTCCAGAACACATTCTCCCCATTACAAACATCGTGTGGTAACAGGGTGCCACTGCTGAGTGAGCACTCATGTGGTATTATTATCTGGATTTCAGGGCTCACATCACCGTTGACTCCTGATGTTGCGCCTCTCGTGGGTTTGGACAAATGATCCAACCCACAGGATGGACTCATTTCTTTGCCCTAAAACTCCCCTGTGCTGTGTCTCTCCTTCCCCACTAGTCCCTGGTAACCACTGATCTTCTGTCTCCATGATTTTGCACTTTCCGCAATGTCACAGAATTAGAATCATACAGGATGTGGCCTTTCCAGACTGGCTCCTTTCCCTTACTAATATGCATCTGAAATTCCTCCATGCCTTTCGTGGGTTATAGCTCATTTCTTCTTAGTGCTGAGTACTATCCTATGGTCTGGGTGGACCACAGCTTATTTATCCATGTGCCTCAGGAAGGACACAGTAAAGAAAGATGTTTTAAACATCTGTGGCAGATTTGTGTGTGAACGTAAGTTTTCAACTCATCCAGGTGAACACCAAGGAGAATGGGTGCTGGCTTACATGTAAGAGCATGTTTAGTTTTGTAAGAAATCGTCAGATTGTCTTCCAAAGTGGCATTTTGCAGTCCCATGATTACACTGTCTTTTAAAACTAGCTCCTCATCCAGCTGTAGAATTGACAGAAAGCATTGTATGAAGTGGGTGGAGGAAGGGCAGGCATGGAGGTGGCGCTACATGCAATGACCCACAGTGGGACAGCAGGTGCCCTCTGTGTGAGCCTCCTGCACATTGCACCCAGCTGGGACTGGCAGGGGCAATGCCAAGCCACTCATGTCTCTGTTCTCTCCCAGAGTCTTGCGGACTGGCCAGGTGCCCCATGTACACGGAGTCCCCCACCACACCCCTCTGTTCAGGCTCAGGTCACAGCCAGTTAACTATTTGAACTTCTGTAGGCATCTGTATCCCGCTAGCCTCCTGAGGGGGCCCAGGGGATACTGGGGATAAAAATCCCGCTTGTCTGCCTGAGGGAGCATTTCTCATTTCTCATTTGCAAATAAAAATACTTGGCACTCCAAGGCCAACAAACGCCGCTGTCTGGGGGCTGTTCATCCTGGCTGTTGAAATGGGCCTTGCTGGCCACCAGCCACAGCCTGAGGCGGGCAGCCCAGGGCCAGGGCCCGAGGAGCACCTGCAAACTGCAGGAAGCGAAACTGCCTGGGTCACTGCAAGGCCTGGAATCTGATCTTCATTTTGCCTGGCGCTCAGGCACCCTGATGTTATTCTCTAGGGGCTGCATCAGGGAACAAGGTGGCGGTCCCCCAGGGGTCCTCCTCATCACCATTGGGGCAGGCATGTACTGAGCACCTATTGCATGCCTCCCTGAGCATGTCACCAGCAACATCTCACATTATCCTCTGAGCGCCCTGGGGCCGTGGCGTGGTAATGTGGGCAGATCCCCCATTTAAAGACCTAGAGTCTGGGGCCTTGCTGAAGGTCACTCAGCTGTTAAGGACCTAAGTAGGGATTCAGATTAGATTCCTCAGACTCCAGAGCTCACAACCACATAGAGCCCATGAACAATTGAGTGGCTACTGCATGCCGGGCATACTTACAGATGGATTCTCATTTGAGACCTAGAACCCTGCCAGATCAATCTCATTAACACATATTTGGGTGTGGCAAGGGAGCCCAGGGCAGTGGCGAGGGACCTGAGATCAGCAGGCCCGAGCTAGTGCCCACGGGGATGTGGGCTGGCCTCAGCGGCTTCCCTAACCCTGCCCTGCAGGAGCCTCAGAAGTGAGACAGAGTTCACTAGGTCCGACCTCACAGGCCTCTAGAAACAGCCCAGCAAGTGCCCCATATTGCCACCTGCTCCAGTCCCTGGCCATCCTGGTCTCCGTGCCCAGTGACTGGCTTCATCCTCTGGCTAGGACTTCTCAATGAGATGCAGCTTTCGGGGACCCAGCCTTTCTTCCCCCTGCCCCATGCCCTGGCCAGCCTCCTTCCTGAGCTTTGAACAGCCCTCGGCTTCTATACCCCAGAGCCAGGGCCCAGGCAGAGACGCAGCAGGGTTCGTGCAGGAAATATACACTAAACGGGATCATCTGTAACATGAAAGCATGCCACACCCTTGGTCCAGGACAGACACTCAGCAGGACAGACGCAGGTGTGGCCAGGACACAGGCAGAGCTCGCGGCAAGGCAAAAGCTTCCAAAGTCCTGACCAGTCCATGTGGTGACAAAGGGCCCAACTCTGCCCTTTGGCTGGGACACTGGCACGGCTGGGCTGGTGCCTTGGTCTTGGCCCGCTGTCCCTCCCCCTCACAGGGCCACCTCTGGGCTGGGCCGGTCCTCTTTTAAGAGGCTCCAAATGGTCCCCACATCACGTCTTTCTTTCTTGAGACACAAGCAGTTTGGGTGTGATGGGGCCTTTGCCGAGACGTCAAAAGCCCGTCTCACGAGGAGAATCCCCTCTTTACACCCCAACGTCGCTTTGCCACAGAGATGAAAGAGCAGGAGGAGGCAGGCTGCAGGACAGATAATTCATGGGACTGTCAGGGCGTGATTTGAATTTCATTCCCACCAGGCAGAGCCGGGGAGGCGTAAGCTCGGGGTCTTTCTGCAGAGGGGTGGCCCAAGCTTCCAAGTGCTGAAGTGATAATCCAGCCCCTGGGGCCCAGGCAAGGCTGGACATTTTGTCCTTGCTGTCAGAACGTCACAAGCTCCGGAGCAGATGGAGTGGTGTTGGCAGTCATAAAACGCTCCCTCCCCACCAGGGACAAATAGGTTAACAGAAGGGATTGGCGCCGTGCATGTCATAAAAACCCCCCAGACCTGTCATGTTCCGATAAATCTTGATTTTGTAACGGAACAGTGCAGAGGTTCCCAGCCTTGGGTTTCACAGGTGAGCGGTGGGCTGATGGATGATTCGGGGGCCCAGGCGGGGAAGGGGAAGAGGCCAGAGGAAACCTTACCCGCCCCCCCGCCCCCGCCAGGCTCCCTCGAGCCAGGCAGGAAATCCAGCCTGCAAAGGGATCCCACGTCCATGCTGTAAGGTAGCCGGCTCGCCCCCACCCTGGGCCCCGCCTGGGACTGAACTATGGGCGCTTGGTAGGGGTGGGTGGCTGGTCTTTCTCACTTGGACTCCTGGTTACCAGAGCTCATCACCCACTTGGTGGGTGAGGAGCTGAGGCTGTGGGCTGCTAAGGCTCTTCCCCAGAGCCCTGGGCACCTGGCAGAGGCTCACCTGCCCCCAGGGGATGCCTTGGGGCCACCCGGAGGGGGTGTGTTCTGCATTTCTCAGCACAGCGCCATCTTACCTGTAAGAACTCCGTAATCAAACGCCCACTACACACGCTTCAAAGAAAGATGAGACCACAAACTGCAAGGTTCTCCAGACACCTGCACATCATCCAGGGCCGGCAGGTGCCATGGCTGAGGCAAGCAGCCTGGTGGGAGAATATGAACCATAGATGCCCTTGGTCGTGGGAGAAAACACAATGTTCAGGGATGCATCCACAAAGAACACAAGTCCCGTCACGGCCAGAAGGACCTGGGGCCTAGTTTGGCGAGATACTCGGATATTCAGAAGGTGGAGGAAATCAGAAGGCAGAGGGTTTTAGGTGGATTCTCATGATCCGAGAGCATTGTGAAGTCGAGCCTATGTACAGCAGGCTGCTGGCCGAGGTGACCACCGGAGGCAGCAGGAGCCACCAGAGCCTCTGGGCCTGCCCTGGCCAAAGCCCTGGGACAAGTAGCCCCCTGCGGCTGGTCAGCAGGAACCCTGTGGTCAGCTTGTCCTGTCCAGGCCCTTGCCAGAGACCCTTGCCAATGGGCATGTGTGATGGCCAATACGGCAGCCAGGCCCAGCTCTGTCGCTGCCTGGTGTAGGTTTTCTGGAATGCGACTGAGCATGTGGCTTTCTCACAGGGAAACCCTGCAGCACTCCGATTCAGAAACACGAGGGCCAAGGCTTTCCGAACTTCTGAATTCGCTCAGGGGTGACAGTCTGTACGACCCCAGCTTCCACAGGCCATTCCCTGGGCCAAGACGCCGTGGCTCAGAACCTGCTGGAGTGGAACCAGCAGACCAGATTCCCTCGTCCCCCATGAGGTAGAGAGGATCCCCAGCCCTGGGTGGATCCCAGGTCGCCATCTACCACTTCAGCTGGTCTCTGCATGCCACTTCCCCAGCTACCTTGCTCCTCTTTTGCGCTCCCTACCATTTAAGGAGAAAGAGGGACAGTCAGCAAGCCTGGACTCCACTCCTGCCCGGGGCGTGCACACAGGAGGACCTGGGGAAGGGCTCAGCCCTCCCCACTCCAGTGATGGCGAGCCCGTTGTTATTCACCCTTTCAGGCCTCTGCCTCATCTCTGGGTCAGGAGCCATGTGTCCCTCACGGAAAGTCGTGGTGATGTCTCAGAACATGACCATGCTCAGAGTGGTTGTCCAGGAGCTGCGGGCCTCGCTGCCCTGATGCTGTGTGGGATCTGAATTGCTCTGAGCATCCTGAGTCTTCAGCCTCTCATTCCCATTCGCTGTAGGGAAGTCTCCCCTGCAGACCTTCCTGACCCTGAGCTTCTGTCCCTCTGAGTCCCAGTGCAGATGTCTTCCGCCCCAGATAGGAGGCAGCTCTGTGGAGCAGGGAGACTACTACACTGCCTCCCAAGGCCTGCTTCCTGGGCCCTGGGTGCACTGTGATGGACATCCTCGTCCGTTTGGACAAGGAATGCTGAGGGCATCTAGAAGAACGAGCCATGCTGTCCACAGTGGCTGAAATAGCTCCCCAAACCATAACCTTCAGGCTGATGCAGAGAGCGATGGGGTTCACACAACGCATACAACCAATATAGGTTTTCTCCCACAGGCAGGAGCTGCATCTGGGACTGCTGGCTGCCACCATGACAGTCCAGGGTATGTTTGGTAGCAACCTCATGATGCGGGGTAAAGAGGAAGTTGACCACCAGTGGGATGGTAAATTCTAAATCTTCTAACAGAAAAGTGCGGGAATTATGTTGCAACAAACCTGTTGAAGAACCGGCCTCTCGGGTGATCCCAGCTCAGGACAGTGCATTGAATTTTTCAACATGTAGAGACCGCGGCCCCATGTGCTTTCGAGGACAGGATGGCTGTGTGAAGCACTGTCTGTGTTAGTTACCTCGTTAACCAGTCCTCAGTGTACAGACATCTTAAAGCATCATGTCATAAGTAATAAGAACAAGCAGCGGATCTGTCGAATAGAAAATGAATAAACGAACATGGAGGCCTGAGAGAGGGGTCCCGCACCGCCAAGGAAGGCTGTGAGGGGCAGGCATGGCCTGGGCTCAGCTCTGATGGCACTGTGTGCTGACCAGGTGGCTCTGTTCCTATTTTCTTACACATAAAAGGGTATCAGGGCATTGTGTCCCTCCAAGGACTTTGAGACGATTTGGTGAGGAAATGGAAGTTAAGTGGTTAGCCTAGTGCTTTGTTGTTAGATGCCCTCAAGTCAGGTCTGACTCCTAGTGACCCTATGCACAACAGAACCAAACACTGCCCGACACTGCTAGGCACAGGCTCTTTTTTATGTTTAAGTCCATTGTTGCAGACCCTGTGTCAATCCAGTCTCCAGAGATTGGTCCCTCCTGACAATGTGTCCCAAATACATAAGATGAAGTCTAGCCATCCTTGCCTCCAAGGAGCACGCTGGTTGCACTTCCAGGATGGATCTATTGGTTCTTTGGCTTTCCAGAGGCCCAGTGCTAGCTGGTTGTAAATTCTCTACCAACACTAAGAAAGTGAGCGACAGGGAAGTGACCACAGTCACTCCAGCAGGCCAGGGTGCACACGTTCAGCTGGGGTGGCTGGTCCCTCTGTCCCATGCCTGGATGCGTGGAGGTGAGGAGCACAGGCCCTTCCTGAAGGGGTCTGGGTGATGCTTCTCACACCTGGGCTCAGGCAGGCTGAGGGCTGGGCACAGATTAGTGGTGGCCCTGCTCCCCATGCACTGTGTCCTGACCAGTGGAGATATCGGCGGGCAGGCGGCGGCTCCTGGCTGTCAGGAGCAATGAACCCAGAGCATGATTAATGAACGTGGAGGAAGTGCAATCATGCA
This sequence comes from Pedetes capensis, assembly GCA_007922755.1. Taxonomy (NCBI): domain Eukaryota; kingdom Metazoa; phylum Chordata; class Mammalia; order Rodentia; family Pedetidae; genus Pedetes; species Pedetes capensis. The sequence continues at coordinate 51,480 of VMDO01000084.1, read as the reverse complement.
GGCCAGCCCGCCAAGCCGCATAAATCTCCCTGGAGATGCGGGGAGCGCGGCCGCCTCCCTGGCTGGGCTTTGAGAAAGGGCCTCCTCCAGGGTGAGGGTGTCTGGGACAGCCCCACACGTGGGCTCAGGGTTGCTCACCTGCAGAAGGGAGGGGTGTCTCTGGGCTCAGGCAGAGGGCAGAGGCACCGGCGCTGGGACATGCTGAGAGCAGGTTTGGCTGCCGATGGGCCACAGGTTGAAAGTTCAGGCTCTGTCCGCCACCAGCTCTGAGAGTTTGGACGAGATTCTTCCCTTCTCTTTGATTCTGTGTCCTTATTTGTAAAGCGGGGGTTTAGGAGGACCCCCAGCGTAACGGAGCTGCCATGGCCATGCTGTTGGGAGGGTACAGGCTGGGATGCGACCTTGCGGGCCCCACTGTCCTGTTCACCTGCTGGCCACTTGTACCCTCCCTCTCGCTCACACCCCCACCTGCTCTGGAGAGGCCATCAGTCCCATCTTGGAGAGGCCATCAGTCCCATCTTATAGACGTGCTTCCAAGTGGGGCCCAGGGCTTTGCCTGACTCCTGCAACAGCTCACGTGGAGACGTGCAGCCCTCACCCCGGGCCTCCTGGGGTGCACCGCATGTGCGGCCATTAGTCAGTACGGTCTGGCCCTGGGAGAGGGAACAGAGGCCACCTCCCTCCTGCCACACTGGGACAGCGCCCAGGTCAGGTAGGCTCAGATCTTGCTCTGAGGAAGTGCCCCTTTGTCCCTCGACTTGGCCATCCCTCTTGCTGCTGCCCACCCTTGTTTGAATTGTGAAAAGCCTTTTGGCCCTGGGGTCTGCAGAGTTTGTGGGCCTGGAGGTCAGAAACCTGAGCTGGGCGATAAAGAGACACCGGCCCTGCCGGGACAGGGAGGGAACCCCTTAATGGCTTCAACAGATGCCACAAGGAGCGGGGCAGAGGTGGCCCCCCGCCCACCCGCAGATAACCCCTGACCCCGCCCCTGTCAAGAGGCCAGCCAGAGTGCCTGAGCCCTGGGGAGGCCAACAGCTCCGTGGGTGCCGCCCCTCCGGATTCTGGCCATCAGGCTTCTTAAGAGGCCTTTTTCACTAATCCAGCAGAAACCATGCTGGGGGACTGAGAACCGGCTGGCTGTGCACAGGGCTCTGGAATCGCAGTGCCGCAGAACCTCATCTGGGTTTGGGCCCCCTGACCCACAGCCGAGTGACCCATCCAGGTGGCAGGTAGGTGGGGGGTGCCAGACAGGGACACCATGTGCCGGCCTGAAGCCACTGGCCTATGTGGCTGTGCCCTGGCCTCCCCTGGGACTGCCTCCAGGGGGCTATTTTGGGTAAAGAGGAAAGCAGCATGTGGAGGACAGGGTCGCGCCTTCATTCTCCACTCAGGCCAAGCACACATGTGGCTAAAAATTCAAGATGAAAAAGGCACCTCCTGCTCACCCCCTCCCTGCTGCCTTCCCAGGGGACCCTGTGTCTGGATGTAGGCATGTAAGGAGGTAACTGCATGTCCTCACACGTGTGAATTTGTATACATGCGTATGGGCATGCATGGCCACCACCTGCACCCACACGCCTATATGTAGCGCGCACACACACACAAGGTGCCCTGATCTGCTGCTGTTTTTCATTAATTTATTTTGGTGTCACCTCTGTGTGGTTATATAAAGAGTCCTCCATTATTTTTCAGGGCTTCATACCATTCCTCTACATGGCTGGTTTATGATATGACTATCTAACTGCCCCCTACCAACAGGCCATTATATGCATGGCATTTCCCAGGGACTGGAGTCGCCATCTGGGACTCTCAGTCACTCTTAGGTCAGGTCCCTGCTTTTCCTTCATGGTGGTCTCTGCAAGTCCCTTTTCTGAGGACCACCTCCTCCAAGGCCCTGTTCTCAGCTGGTTGAACCTCAGGCTCCTTCAGCATCTGTACCCTTTTTGCCAAATTCAATGTCTGTCACCCACAACGTAGCCCCACTGTGTATCTGTGCTAGGCACATGGCAGGTGCCCAACCATCTTCATAGGATGTAGGAAAAATGAATCCTGGTGAGGAGACCTTCCGCTTCTAGCCCCATGGGCCATAAAGAGAGTTCAGACTCTGCTGGGGCAGGGGCAGTTTAGTGAAGGACTTTGGGCCTAGAGATTATGAATGGGCATCCTGACCCCTGGTCATTTACCTGAGGAACCTGGACCCCGTCAGTTTCTCCACATCTGCCCTGCCCCATCCAGCAGGGGGTAAACCAGATGTGGAGACTTGGCAACTAGAGCCTGGTAGGTCGGGCAGGAGAGCTGGGTAAGTCCATTCTGAGCTCTTGGCAGGTTGGGGATGATAGTGACAGTCCCTACCTCATGGGACACAGGTTTGTACTGACCTGTGTGTGGCCACCTGACATGAATTGTTGCTGTAGTTGGGTGCCATCAAGTCAGGACCGACTCATAGCGACCATATGTACAATAGACAAAACACTCCCCAACACCGTGCCATGCCGGCACCATGCTGTGCTTCTCTGCTGTTCACAGTGTTTTCAATGGCTGACTGTTTTGGGAGTGGGCTGCGGATCCTTCTCCCAACCCTGCAACACCTGGTACTCTCAGGCAGTCTCCCATCCAAGGACTCACGAGGCCGACTCCGCTTGGCTTCCGAGGTCTCATGGGATAGGACACCAGGGTGGCCCTGCTGCAGGCTGGATGCAAACTAGCGCATGGATAGAGCTCATTGCGATTTGCTTTTGCAGTTGTCCTTGTTGTGGGCTTGAAGGTGTCCCTTTCCCCGCTCGCCTCACTCCGCTACACAGGCGTCACCCGCCGTGCCATTGCGTGGAACCACAGCACCACCTCTACTCTGAGCCTGGAAATGGCTGGTGGGGATCCCCATCTTCTCATCTCCGGGGCTGCTTCCCCTCCCGGGGTCTCCACATCAGTCTTCAGATGTGAGAACACGTGATTCCCATGTGCTGCAGGAATCCTGCCTGGGGGCAGGAGATTGAGTCAAATGACCTTTTGACCTCTCACCCAATCCAAGCTCCAGGTTTTAGGATCTGCTTATGCGCATACAGGCCAATGAAATTCCCCACTCTCTCTGGAAACATGGGGTCACTTGGCATCCCACAGACCCAGGTCTGTCTTAGATGAGGCTTGCTCCAGGCTCCTTCTCCCCAAGGACTTGTAGAAATAGCTGTGTCTGTTTGACATCAACTCGGGTCCTCCCAGCCCCTCCACTGCCCTTCTAGTGACCTCTGGCTACAGGAGAGGGAAAACGTCATCTTTCCTCTAACCCATTGAACTCTCAGAAATGACAAAGTGACAGGGGCCATCGTGACCTTTCCAGAAAGGCCTCTGGGGCCACTGAGCCACGGTGGGGGCTCAGAGAAGGCCCCTTGAGCAGTGCCAGCAACCCCTGGGGGAGAAGGAAGTGAGACCCCCCGAGGGGCTCTCTGCAAGGCTGGGGCAGGCGAGAGCAGGAAGGCAGGGGCCGGCCGATAGGACCCCGCGGAAGGGGAGGAAACGGCCAGAGGAGTCTAGACGCGTTATCTGGCCCTGCGCGGGCACCAGCCCACACTCATCCATCGTCCCGAATGGACTTCCTGCCCCAAGACCCACGCCAATGACTTCATCCCCTTGCTATCTCGGCCGCCCGCTGCTGCCCGCTCAACGCTCAGGAATTAGGGCCAGATAACAAGTCTAGACAGCTCGGGTTTTAAATGGATGGTTCTCCAGGGGAGGAGGATGGCGGGGCCTGGGCCTGGGACACAAACGCCGAGGCGCTGGCTAGCACCAGGCCAGAGGCTGGGTGGGAGTCTGGGGCCCTCTCTGCTTCTTCCTCTGCCTAAGCCATCCACCACTCTGAGGCCAAAAATAGGCACAGAGCAGCCACAGAGCCACAGACTGGCTCTGCCCAGCCCCGTGGGCGGGAACTCCTGCTCCATCCCCTCCCCACCTAGTGCAGGTGAGATCAGGTGGGGCTGAAACACAAGGGCTGGGACAGGGGTACATGAGCATGCAAAACCACAGGTAGTGGGGAGCTGCGCCCCCAGGGCACGTGACAGCCACTGGAGACATAGCGCAAAGACCGTGCTCTGAGAAAGCCTCACAGGTGCCCACCTTGTGGCAACCTGGGGACAAACTTGTGCTTGCATATTGGGCTCACTGACCCCAGTCCGGTCATCCCAAGGGTGACACAGCAGCATCTCAACCCCCTCCATCCTGCTATGAGTTGGATCATGACCCCCAAACTCATACATGGACATCCTACTGGCCAAAACCCGAGAACATGAGCTCCCTTGGAAACGAGCGAAAGTTAGGTCCTGCTGGCCTGAGCCGGCTCCCGTTCCCAAGTAACAGGGTCCACATGGAAAGGTCCCTCACAGACCATCAGGCAAGTCCCTTCCTACGGAGCTGCCTGGGCATGGGCAGTGCAGGGTGGGGACACACGTCCCAGCTGCTTTGCTGCACAGTTGAGAAACGGCGAGGGGCTCTGCCCAGCCTCCTGAGTGCCCCGTGGACCATGCCCAGCCACTACAGTGACAGCCCCACCCACAGTGCCCTTCTTGGCTTCTCTCAACCCTTCCTGGCTCCCAGTGCCTCCTGAGACCACCCCCAGTCTGCCACCTGCTCAAACCCTGTCTGTCTGTGTGCGGGGCTCCAGGCCAGGGCAGTGGAGGCACAGAGCACATTTGAGAAATGTGGGGGGTGGTGCCTTGCAGCTGCCACCCAAGGGGTGGCTCTGCAGTCAGTCCCCCAGCTTCCTCAGATGGACAGCCATGCCCCAAACAAAACCAGCCAGCAGGCGCTGGCAGCGATCACTGCTCCCCACCAGGTCCGCCCCTCCTGAGCCCCAAGAGGCACTGTAAGCATCCAGGACCAGCTCCCTACAGCTCAGCTGCCTCAGCCCTGTCCTTACCACACACCCCAAGTCCCAGGCTGGGAACTCTGTGTCTACATTCTGCCAGTGAGGTCAGGGGACGTGATCCAAGCCCTTACGGGTTGTCCCGTAAGGGAAGGTGTGTGCCTGGCCCTGTCCTCCTTCCTGACGCAGGCACTGCCTGATGGGGTGGGGGACAGGACAATGGAAGCAAGTATGGCTCTTCCTCCTCTTCCCTCTGCTCCCCTTCCTCCTCCTGCTTCTCCCTCTGCTTCTCTTCCTCTTCCTACTCCTCCTCCCTCTATTCCTGCTCCTCCTCCCCCTCCTCCCTCTACTCTTCTTCCTCATCCTCCTCTTCTTCTTCCTCCCTCTGCTCTTCCTCCTCTTATTCCTCCTTCTCCTCCTCCCTCTATTCCTGCTCCTCCTCCTCCTCCTCCTTTTTCTTTTCTGCATCTCACATGGAAGAAGGGGAGGTTGGAAACACTGTGGCATCTGACATTAATTCCTCTCCATCAGAGCTGCCTTTGTGCCTTCTGACCCCACCATCATGTTCCTCCATTTTAGATGTCCAAAGGCGGACTTCATTGACCTTCACCCAAAAGTCCCAGAGGGGCAAAGACAGATAAAGGACAGGGAAACAGGCAGGTCCAGCTCAGGCTTCCTCTGGGAGAGTCAGGAGGGCAAGATGAGACCAGCATGGAGCGTCTCTCACAGGCACAAGGCACCTGGCCCACGGTGCCAGGCCACACTCACCGTGGCCCCATTGGAGGAACTTCCTAAAACCATAGTGCACAAGAATGTGGGCTGCTCAGGTCTCTGATTGCCAGAAGTTATCTTGATTTTCATAGCCATGCTGAAGTCTTTAGCAAGTCTGTGTCACATGGAGATAAAGTGGAGGGAGAACAAGGGCTAAAGAGAAGGCAACAGCCATCGGGACTTGATGTTCTGCACCAGTTCTGGGCATCCAATGGGACAACTGTGCCTGAGATTTTCACATCCACCAAGTCACCCTGGCAGCCCCAGACCTACCTGTTGGCAGCCAAGTGGACAATTCAGTGGCTATCCTTTATCCTGGCCAGTCCACATGCCCCATTGGGACTTGAGGGAGCAAGTGAGGCTTGCAGGGGGTGACGGTGAGAGCGACCTCCCTCTTCCCAGGGAAGCCTCTGGGCTGAGGGTCAGACTGGGGACAGAATTCTCCTGCTGCTGCCTCTGAGCTGTGCGCCCATAGGCGGGCTCCTACCCAGCTGCGGCTTGGAGTGGGGCAGGTGGGAGGCAAGGTCTGGGTGTGAGATATGGGTGTGGGGTATAGGTGTGAGCATGAGGTGTGGGTGTAAAGTGTGAATGAGGTATAGGTGTGAGGTGTGAGCGTGAGGTGGAGTGTAAAGTGTGAGGTGAGGGGGTGAGGTGAGGGTGTAAACGCAGGTGTGAATGCAGGTGTGAGTGTGAGGTACAGGTGTGAGGTGAGGGTGTGAAAGTGGGTGTGAGTGTGAGGTGTGGGTATAAAGTGTGAGTGTGAGGTGAGAGTGTGGTTGTGAATGCAGGTGTGAGGTGTGGGTGTAAAGTGTGAGGTGAGGGGCTGAGGTGAGGGTGTGAACTGGAGTGTGAGCGTGGGGCGACACAGGTGTGTGGCACGGTGGGCCCGTCCCTGGGCAGGAAGCCCGGAGCACTAGGGACGTGGCTGTAAGGAAAGTTCAGGTTTTCAGTTACGCTCTAGTTTTGGAACAAGAGCACACAGTGTTTCAGGTTCGGTGGTGGCCAGCTTTCCGTCTCTGTAACAAAACGCCCCAGATAATCACCTGATAAAGAGAGAAGGTTGACTTTGGCTGCAGTCCAGTCGGCCATCCCTGTTGCTTCAGGCCTTGGCCAGGCAGCACGTCCCACGGGAGGGAGGAGCCGTGGAACAAAGCCAGGCACAGCACAGCCAGGAGGCAAAACGGAGGGGAAGGGGAGGTATGGGGCTCCCGGCCCCTCCCAGAGCGTGCCCCTAAAGACCTAAAGACCCCCTGCTAGGCTCCCCTCCCTCAGGTTCCCCTCAGCTCCCATTGGCACCGCCTTCGGGACACAGGCCTTCGGGGGGCCCTTAACACCCGAGCTGCAGTGGCACGTGCCCCCATGTGCCAGAGTGCAAAGGACACACCGAGGGAACGCCTGACTTCTAAACAGAGGTCACCACCAGTCAGGGAAGATGGGAGAGGAAAGACCAAGAGAAATGGAGCAATGGGGCATCAGCTGCGCTCTAAAGACAGGATTTCTCCTGGGCGGATTCTGAGAGAGGGTGCCTCCAAACACCAACAGACGTGAAACACGTTCCTCGCTATTGGTGAACAGGAAAATGCACATGAAAGCCACATCCCAACACCTCAATGGCCGCAAGGAGCAACGTGATACCAAGTGTGGCCAGTATGTGGAGTGATGGCACACTGTCCTTGGAGTGCCCAACAGCACAGGCATGTTGGAAGGCTCTTCACGGCGCTTTGGGAAGCAGCGTGTGCACGGCTCAGTGTGAAAGGGCCACTCCGCAGTGAAGGCCCCACAGAAAGGGCCCCTCGGCTGCTCAGTCACCTACAAGGGTGTCAACCACAGCACTCTGTATAAGCCCAACCTCAGACCTGACATGGAGAGTGGGGACCAGGTGCCTGGCAGAGTTGGCTGGGCGATGGGAATGAGCACAGCACAGGTCCCCACAGGAGCTGGAGGGCTCTCGGGTGGGATGGGGCAGAAGAGCAGCTCACGAGGACTCCTACTGCTGAAGCCGTTATTGTAGAATTTGGTAAAGCTCAACAGCAGGCATGAACACCTCTGCGGTTAGAGATCCAGGCAATGGTCAGCCTGGAGGCAGGACAGGGACCCGAGGGCTTGGGGCCAGTGGTCCATCCTGTTGTCCCTCTGGTGCCAAGCACTGGTGAGGCAGTATGTGTTTTGTGGGAATTACTGGACCTATGTCCTTAGGGTCTGTGCACTTTTCAGACTTCATACCTTAGATGATTATTGAATATACCATGGACTGCCAAAAGAACCAACAGATCATCCTAGAAGAAGTGCAACTAGAGTGCTCCTTGGAAGCAAGGATGGCTAGACTGTGTCTTATGTATTTTGGACGTCAGGAGGGACCAATCCCTGGAGAAGGACATCATGTTTGGAAGAGTGGTAGATCAATTAAAAAAAAGGAAGATCCTCAACTGATGTATTGACATAGTAGCTGTAACAATTGGTTTAAACATAAAAAAGATTGTGTGCATGGCACAGTGTTGGGTGGTGTCTCATTCTGTTGTACACAGGGTTTCTATGAGTTAGAAGTGACTTGACGGCATCTAACAACATCTTATATGTTAATAGAAAGTTTGCTTATATAAAAAGAATAAAACTCCAGGTGGTAGGTATGCTGTTTCATTATTTTCTATATGCTTGTTCTATTTCATAATAAAAGGAATTAACTAGGAGGATGCTTATCCTTCCGAGGTGAAAGTATTCCAGCCACATATTGAAAATGCCTTATGGGCCAGTCATGGTGCTCAGTGCTTCCCAGGGGTCAGCTCATCGAATTCCCACACCAGTTCTCCAACCCAGGAACATCTGAGTCCACAAAACATAGCTGGGGCCCGGGGACGGGTGGCCCTGGCTGTAGGGCAGGTCCGTGAAGTCAGGATCCAGGGGACCTTGCTGAGCCCTCGGCCCTGCCAGGAGGACAGGCAGGCTCATGGTCCCATGATCAGAAGTGCTCTCTCCGTCAGAAGGAGGAAAATGGGAACAGAAGATGCTTCCTACTAAAATGCCCCCAGCACCCGCCACAGGAAAGGAGGTGAGCCCACGAGGGCCCCAAGAAGCGTCAGGTGTCGCACAGGGCAGCTCTGGTGGCCAGCACAGCCTGACTGTGACCCCAGCCCATCTGACTGCCTGAAGTGAGGAGATGAGAAGCCAGCAGCTTATGAGGTGGCTCTGCGCAGACACAGGCAGGGCAGAGGTGTGCCCAGAGCTGACAGCAATCCAGTGTGAAGGACACAGCATCTACACCAAGCTACCCTGGTGCCCCTTTGAACATCTGCAAGCACAGCGAGTGTGTGCTGGAGCATGCACTGGATCAGATCTGCACAGCAAGGGCCATCTGCAAGATGGAAAGCTCTTCCTGCCCCAGGGCCATCCAAAGCTGGGCTGCCCAGATTGGGGTGACATCCCTGTACCCCTCCACACACGCAAAGGACCAAGAGGCTCAGACAGTCAGGGCAGCTGCCTACTGACAGAGATGTCAGGAAGTCCCATTGAACAGAGGACTTCATTTTTCCTCCAGTTTTATTGAAACATCATCCACACCCCACTCAACTCATCCATTTGACATGTGCAATTCAAGGATTTTAGTATTTTCAGAGTCATGCAGCCATTACCAATTTTAGAACAATTTTCGTCAATTTTAGAGCATTTTCATCACTCTGAGAAGCAAGCCAGCACCCCCTTCGCCGCCCTCCCCACCAGCTGCTCCATCTCGCCCAGCCCTGGCAACTGGTAATCTGCTGCTTGTCTTCACAGATTTCCTGCTCTGCACATTTCACATAAGTGAGTCCATATGATACGCAGTCTCTTGCATGTGGCCTCCCTCACTGAGCGTGCTCCCTGGTCATCCTGTTGTATGCGGATCAGCACCTCATTGGTTTTTATGGCTAAGCCATATCCCACCGTGAGGACAGACCACACTCTGTCTACCCATTCTCTATCGGTGGGCATTGGACCCTTTCCCGTTTGGGCCGTTGTGAATCACGCTGTGTGAACACCTGGGTAAAGGCTGCTGTGTTTGGGCACGCGTGTGCCTCTCTTGAGTGTCTAGCCTAAGGCAGGCACAGTGCACGGCCCTGCAGATGCTCATGAGGAAGTGATTCCATAAGCGAACGAAGCCAGGCACCTGGCCATGTCAGATACCTGAATTTCAGGTGTGAATGTGTGCCAACTTCAGCTCCCTGGTCAGCCTCACAGGGACAGGGGTGGTCTGTGGAGCCTTCCTGTGCTGCCCTGAGAGGTGCCCACTGTAGGGAAACCCATGTGTCCACCTTTGGGGTGCCTCCCACGGTCTGTCTGCGAGGGGCTGCAAGTGGGGAAGGTGCAGGTGGGGGACTTGTCTCTGGAGAATGAGCAGAGGCAACGCTCTCACCTCTGGCCCTCGTCCTTGGGGCTGTGACTCAATACCTCACACAATGCACGTTTGGGGCTTGGCTCTACAGCCTGCTGGTACACAGGTGCCGGCTGCCATCTGGCGCCCCAGAGCCTTAGCTTTCCCTCTGCACCGTGGGCACAAGAGTGCCTCGTCATTTATGAGAAAGTCACATGCCTTGTGCAGCCTGGTGTGGTGTCAGCCTCCAGGAGCCAGGCACGCCGCGGAGCTCCGCAGCCTGAGCATGTGCATAGATGGGGCATGGCGGGAATGGTGCAGACCAGCGAGGCTGCACAGAGCAAAAGGGGAGGTGGGGCTTCAGTTGCCCCAGGCTCAGTAACAGTGGGAACAGAGGCCAGGCCTCCGGAGTTGGGGGCGCTTTGCTATCTGTGGAACACCCAGTGACACCTCAGGGAGGAAGGTGGTAATGCTGACGAATGGAGGATGGCAAGAGCATCTAGCTCCAGACAGCCTGGCCTCTCTGGGTCCACAGCGCCCCAGGAAAGTCCTGGAATGCTGAGAGCAGACATTGCAGACTGCCGGGAAGGCTCACACGGGTGGCCGAGCTCTTACCATGTGTGCCTAAGACATGGTCCAAGCAGTACTCTGGGAATTCGGGAGGGAACACATGTTGGCACTGGTGGTATTTTCCACATCTGCAGTCTCAGCTGCCAGCAAAGTCAGGAAGTAGACAGAGCTGCTCACTGGATAGACGAGCCCGGCATCCTCCCGCTTCCACGGGACCTGCAGGCTCCTCCTCACCTCGCCCGTCCCCAGCCACCAGTAATCTGCCTCCGCGCTATAAGTTCAGACAGTCGCTCTTCCCCATGTCGTGAACACCTGGCCACTTCCTCTCAAGGATGCTCTGGGTGCAGAAGACAGAACCCTGGTTCCCTTGCCCTCAGACTGAGCTCACCTTCCACGCCACTTTGTGGTGCCACCCCCCACCTTGACCCTGGCTTTCTTCTCTCTTTTCACTCACAAAAGCATCACAGACTCCCAAGTGCTTCCCTGCCCCAGCTCTGTTTGGGTTGCTCCAAGGTGGGTGTGAGTCCTGGACACAAGTCTGTATGCTGGGAGAACCTTGCTCTACAGAAGGCCAGGGTGAGGCCAGGCACCATCTTGCCACTTTGTGGATGCACTTCATCATTTATCACTTGTGCCTTCAAAGCACCATATTTGGAACCAGATATTTTTCATAAATAAATGAGGTCAAAAGCTGATAAAAATCAATACATCTGAAACAACGCGTTGTTCCTGGTGTGGCATTCCAGCGGATATCTTGTGGCCCAGCGGGTCCCTTTGAAATATTCACAACAACAGAAAGGTTTGTTTTTCCACCCAAAGCAAATGGAAATACTTGCAACAGGGTGAAAACAAACACCATCTCCGGGTCAGAGCCGCTCAGACAGTCCAGGCAGCCCGGGGGCATCCAGGATGTTCCCAGCTCTATGGTGGCCGCTGTTGGGAAGGGAGGTCCTGGAGCATGGAAAGATAGGAGGCGCTCTTGGGGCCAGGAACATTTCTAAGGTAGAACTCAGAGTGTAGAGAGAGTGGTTTCTGGAGCCTAATGAGCTACGTCCAATCCGGGTACAACCATGTGTCCAGATTCCCTTCCTCACGGAGCCTCAGGCACCCGCCAAATGGGACCCTAATGGTTACATTGCAGGGATACTGGGAGAGGTCGGTGGCCTAAGGTACCTGGTTCAGCACTAACCGAGTGCCAGTTCTGTACAGGGTGAGGATTTCCACTTCAGAAACCAATGACATCCAAGCCTTTTCTGAGCGGCCCCTTCTGCTCTGCACTGTCATGCCCAGCATGGTTTTATGAGCCAGCATTAGATAGGTCAGTGTTGTCTCTCCACCTGGACCACAAGGGCCATGCAGGTAGGAGCCAGGCCCGGCACTCCTTCTGTCCCCGTGCTGGGCCTGTATCTGAGTGGCAGTTCACTGTGTCCAGGCCTGGGGGAGCATGCATAGGTCCCAGACCATGCTCCTGCCAGTTCCCACAACTGACTCCTCCCTCATGACACCATGGGCGGTGATTGCCTCACTTTATAGAGTAAAACTGGGGCTCAGGATGGCTGGTTGACTTCCACAATGCCATTCCATTATAGGCGACTGGACCAGATCCACCCAGGGAAGCCAGGCCCTGTGTGTCATGGTCCATGGACTGGAGCAGAAGAGAAGTTCCAAGGGCCAAGGGTCAGAGGTGGCATCTGGGCAGTCACAGGTGAGGCTGGAGATGAATGGGAGCCAAAGGATTGGGAACATACATGGCCCAGCCTCTGGGGGAACGACTTGGTGGTTTCTCAAAAGATGAAACCTAGACTTGGAGTGTCCGCAGCCCTAGCCCCCTGGCATCCAACCCCACCTGATCTCAGAAGCTAAGCAGGGTTGGCCTGGCTAGTCCTTGGACAGGAGACAGCCTGGGAAAACCAGGTGCTACAGGCTTGGGAGACGGACCTGGCAGCCCACTCCCAAAACAATCTGCCGCTGAAAACTCTATAAATAGCAGAGAAACACTGACACAGTGCCAGGCATGGCACAGTGTCGGGGAGGGTTACATTCTGTTGTATATGGGGTTGCTATGAGTTGGACCCAACTCAATGGCAACTGACAACAAAGAGTTGGAGTACGATCTCACAATTCCACCTAGGGTATGTCCCCAAGAAATGTTGTTTTTGTGTGTGTGATACTCAGGTGTTGAACCTGGGGCCACATGTGTACTTTGCAGTTGCTCTACCAGTGGGCTGTACCCCCCAGGCCATTTTTTACTTTTTTTTTAAGTTTTGAGACAGGGTATTGCTATCTTACACAAACGGCCTCTGACCTCCAACTCGTGATCCTCCTGCCTCAGCCTCCCGAGTTGCTGGGATGACAGGCACGCACCATGGTGCGTGGTTGCCCAAGAGAATTTGAAGCAGGTACTCAACAAAGATATGTACACACATGTTCCTACAAACTTTATTCCCAATAACCCAAAGGGGGAAACAACTCAAATGCCCACCAGCAGATCAATGAATGAACACAAAAATGTGTTCTATCCAGGCAATGGAATATTACTCTGTTATTAAAAAGGAATAAAGTCATGATATATGCTACAATGTGAGGGAACCTTGAACATAGTATGCTAAGTCAAAGAGAACAGACACTCATTGTATGATTCCATTTATATCAAGTGTCCAGAATAGGCAAATCCACAGGAATGAAAAAATAGTTTGGTGGCTTCCAGGAGTTTAGGAGAGGAGAATGAGAAGAGATTCTACTGAATATGGGGTTTCCTTTGGGGATGATAAAAATGTTTCATAATATTATAAATGCACTAAATGTCTTAGAATGTTTTACTTCAAAATGATTCGAAATGATTAGAAAAGGCCAAGTCATCACCTCTTCCCATGTGCAGATACCAAAGCAAGCCAAGAGACATGGCAAACCAAGGAGGCCAAACACCGCTTAGGCTGCAACAGGTAGCTGGCCCCAAAGACATGGAGACAGATAAGACACCTGGCAAAGAACTCAGAATAACTGTTTTAAAGGAGCTCAGCAAACTTCAAGAAATTATAGAGAAACAATTTAACAAAATCAGGAAAGCAAATTCATAAAGCAATTAGTTTTATATTGTGTACTTCAGGTCAACATAAAAATGAGAAACATAGGAATAAGTGGTGTGTCTGTGTTTGTGCGTGTGTGTGCAAGATGCAGACACCAGCCTAAGAAAGGGAGGAGAGGAGACCCGTGTGCCTCAACCGACAAGCGCCATTATGAGCTGAGGTGCAGCCTCAAGCAGCCAGGGCAGCTCAGGGGCAGAGCCAGACCCAAGATGCCCTGGGAGGGTAAAGTGAAGAGTCTATGCCTGTCCTTGCCAGATGCCAGCCCACCACAGGCGGGTGAAGGATGTATTACTGTGTGCCTTTTCCCACAGGGATATTCACTGATTCACCTTTTCTTTAGCCAGTCTCCATGAAGACCTATTGTGTGCTTAGTGAAAAAAGAAGATCTAATTCTTCCCTCGTGGAATTCGGAGCAGTGGCAAGTGGTCCGAGGAAGAAACAGAAGATACTGTGATGAGTTTCAGGGGGCTCTGACTTGCTGGATGGTCACCAACTGACCCAGTCCTCGTGGCCATGCCTGAGGTGGGAATGAAGAGCATCCCACTCTCCAGGTGAAGAGGCTCAGCCAGTAGAGAGGCACGGACTTGCCCCAGGTCCCCACCAGGGGCACAGGCAGGCTTGTGCATGGCGACAGGCTCCAGGGCACCCTAGCAAGCAGCACCCATTTCATGGGGCTCCGCGGGGGCCAGGGACAGTGCCTGAAAAGCAGGAGAGGGCTGGGCCTTCGTCTCCAGACAGTGGGTATGCTGTCAGGAGGTGGGGTGGCAGGTCTGCTGTAAAAGGAGCACCTAGAGAGGGGACAAGGGACCAAGCAGTAGGACCAAGGAGAAAACGGAGTGGCCAGGAGGGCCTGGGAGGCCCTGGCAGGGATGGGATTCTGGTGGTCTCCAGAAATGGCCACCCCGGACAATGCCCTGCGGCTGCCTCCTACTGCGGCGACGACTCCTCTCCTGCCAAGGGCATAGGGCACTGCACCACCAGGGATGGGTTCAGGGCCTGCCAGCCTAGGCCGGGGCCCCAGCCACCTGGGTGCTTTAAAACTAGGTGTGCTGGCCCCAACTGGGAGACAACTCGGGCCGACTCTTGGGGGAAGCTCAGACACGGGCACCCTTCAAGAGCTTCCCAACAATGGGCACCAGGAGTGAGAGGAGCTAAACTTCCCGCCGGGCACCGTTCCTCCAGGCGGCCCCAGGAGGGCCTCCCAGGGCTGGAAAACGAACTCTTGCCTCAAACCAAAGGAATTTAAGGGCTGGGGAAGAAGGTCAGGGCCTGCAGAGTTGTGGCGAGAGTTTGGTGTGGGTCTTTCTGGAAATTCTTTTAATCCTCCCTACCCCTCATCGTTGTCTCGAGGCAAAAATAAATACCGGCATCTCCGCTTGTGTCAAAGTGACGGGTGTGTACACTATTAGCGTGAAAAGTTATGCCCCAAAGCCAAGCCAGACAACCAAACAAAGCTTGCTGTCAGTGGGTGGATGTGGCCGATACTTCAAGCAAAACTGTTTAAAGCTATTTTTGTAATGTGATTCTGAGTGGGTAACGCAAGGCTATGGGGAGGCCAGGAGAATGAATGCATTCTTGTTTGCAGCTTGGAAATCAATAGCAGACTTGGAGATCCTGGGAGCGCTCGTGCACGAGACAATCGTATCATGGAAGCGAGGCAGTCCACGGCCTTGCGCTAGAGGAAGGCAGCGTGGATGAGGGGTGGAGGGCCAGGGCAGGACCAAAACTCTGGGTGCAAGAGGCCAGACCCAGCTGTGCAGCAGAGGCCCAGCCTTCACCACCGCGCTGCCCACCACTGATGTCTGCTTCTCTGCAGGCCATGGCCAGGCTCGAGGCTCTTTCTGAGTCTAAATCTGTAGTTTGAGGCTCAGTGCAGGGAGCATCTGGTTCCTCTGGACTGAAGGTCTTGCCTGTGTCTACTGGGCACGGGGAGCCTGCTCATCCAGACCCCATGGGAAGCTCTTGCTCCTGGGAGGAAATATTTCACCTCACATGTGCCCTTGGGGAGCAAGGGAACCCTTCGTCCTGATGGAGGCAGCCAGGTGTTCATCTAGGAAGTCCTCACACTCCCTAGCCCGAATCCCTGTAAGATTCTTCCAAGCTTAGGGGTGTTGACCCTGGGTCCACATCTGCCTGTTGGGGTCCCCATGAGCCCACACGAGCTGGCGCAGAATTCCATGTGGGGTCGGGTTTCTGTGATGGAGCCCATTAGCTTCATCAGATTCTACTGGGGTCCCTCAGCCCAAAAGCTGGAGATGCACCCAAGTTGCCTTACATGCTCCCCCACACCAGTCTCTCGCAGCCACCAAGTCACCCCATCTTTTGGCTTTGAAACACATGTGTTTTCCTTTCCTTCTTTTTTTTTTTCTTTTGTGGTACTGGGGGTTGAACCCAGGGCCTCATGCTTGCATGTTCTGCAAGTTCTGGACCACTGAGTTGCACCCTCAGCCCAGTTTTTTTTTTTTTTTTTTTTTTACTTTTTGAGACAGGGTCTCGCTAAGTTACGCAGACTGCCTCTAGTCTGGAACTTGCAATCCTCCTGCCTCTGCCTCCCCAGTCGCTGGAATTACAGGCGTGCGCCTGGCTTTGAAACACATATGTACTTTTCCTAATAACCAAAGTGATGTATCTTCTTACAGGACACTGAGAGAGTTCAGATAAAACCGTGACTGCTAGCCTCCCAGATCCCTGACATTAAGACTCAGCCACGATGGCCCTGCCTCCTGCCCTGAAGCCCCTAGTGCAAGGTAAGAGCAGTCCCCAAGTCTTTGCATTTGGCCTTAAGAACAAAAAAAGCAGAGAATCTTTGTCAAGTACTATGGCACAATAGTGTTTCTCAGTGCGTATTACTACCCCATTTCACAGAAGAGGAAACTGAGGCTCAGAGAGGTTAAGTTATTTTGCCTCCTCCACCCAGCCTCAATCTACATTTCTCCATCAGATCCTCCCATGTTCTGAGCCTTTGCACATGCTCTTCCTCTTACTTGGTCGTGGATCTGGCATTTTCTTTCTGCAGGACTTACTCCTCAGGGTCCAGAGCAAGTGTTCCCTTCTGGGTTATGTGAGCCTGGGAACATCAGAGTGGTAACTCTGTCTCCTGAACGCCCTCATACCTGGACGTGAGATATGCTCTGGGTTCTGCACATACGTGGGCACTGTGCCGGCTTCCGTAGATCTTGCCCTTCCAGGGGCTGAGGCCAAAGATGCCCAGCACCAGCCTTGTCACTCACCAGGCCCTAGGCATCTAGCAGCTGCTCTGACTAGTCCCAAAATAAAGAAATGAGTGCCTCCAAACTGGTTCTCTGGCACCGTCTCCATATGATATCTCTCCTACCCATAAAACAAACTGAATCTATACAGCAAAATTTGACAGTAATCCATTCTTATTCTGCATCCAGCCTATGTACATAATCATAGCAGCTAATATGTCCTGAGGAGAAGGACCTGGCAACCCACTCCCAAAAATCAATCCACCATTGAAAACCCTATAAACAGCAGAGAAGCACTAACAATAGTGTTTTTCCTATTGTACAGAGGGTCTCTGCGAGTTGGACACCGACTTGACGGCACCTAACAACAACAACAACATGTACTGAGTACTGTCTGGCTCAGTGATCAGGAAGTATAAGCCAGAGACGACTCAGGTGCGGGTGAGTTACTTTGGGGGTGACTTCAGGAAATACCAGGAGGCAAGTAGGCAAGGGAGCCTGAGAGGGGAGGAAGGCCATCGACCTGTGCCCAACCTCACTGTGTGTGGCCCTGAGGGTGCTGATCCCACACGGCCCAGGGATGCTTTTGCCCCTAGAAAATTCTCAGGTGAAGAAACAGGTGCTTAGGGAAGGGAGCTATGAGTGGGCTTAAGAATGCCACCAAAGTTGTAGGTGACTTCTGGGGAGGCGGAGGGAACATCAGCTCACTAACGGGTCTTTGCAGATGATGTGTCTGTGCCTGTCACCCCAGTCAGGACCTTGCCAGCATCCTCTGTACTTTCTTGTCATCTGTGTCATCTTTCCCATGGCAAGGAAGGGGCTGCATCATCACTCTTACCTCAGCTATAGATAAGGGAAGCTGAGATTCTGGGAAAGCCCAGAAGTCTGCCCATGATCGCAGTGAGAAGATGGGATGGGGTACATTTAGACCCACTGATCTTGTCTGGTTCCAAATCCTAGGTCCTAACCATCATGGGGGGCTCCAAGGAGTCATCCCTGAGCAAAGGGGTTAGAGCGCAGCATCTGGGGCCATTGGGAAGGTGGAGGCAGCTGGGGAAAGGCTGAGTCACAGCACCTGAAATGCTGTTGATCAGCGCTGTCCCAACACTTTTAGGAAAAACAACACACGCTCTTTGATGGAAGTCCAGGTCCATGGCGGGCTCAGATTCAAAAACAACAGGAGGGGAAGCCCTTGGGTTCTGGGAAAGTGGGAGAACAGACTTGTTCTTCCTGAGGTTTATTCAAGGTTTCCTTCTGTCCGCATTCCCCGGGCATCCTCAAGAGACTCAGCTTCGCCATGCATGCCTCTCAGGGCGTGGGACAAGGATGTGCCAGCCAGGCCAGCATGGCAGGTGGGACCTTGAGGAGATGCAGCATCCGGAGGAAGATCTCAGCTTCTCCACCTGCAGGGTGGGGCTGTGCACACCAGCCACACTGGCTGTTGTCACCAGACCTGCTGTGGTCACACATGGGCAGGAGGGAGGGAGAACCAGGCAAGCAGAGTCTGGACAGGGACCCCAGTGAGGTCCCTTCCTCCCACCCCCACTACTGCGAGCAAGCGGCACAGACAAGGCAGGGGCACTCCAAGTCCAGCCTCCAAGCGTAGAGAAGGCTCCACAGCACGGGGGCCAGAGGCAGGAAACCCCAGCAGACACACTCACCAGGGCATGTCGTCTCCCCTACATGGAGTGCCAGGCACCACCAGTGCAGCCCTCAGCAGCCACCAAAGTGGGGGTCTGTTTAGCTCAGGAGCCCAAAGGTCAGTGGGGCAAGCGCCCTCACCTAGGAAGTGGGGACAGCTGTGATGGCCCTCCCAACTATTTGCTCTAGGAGGTCGATGCCAGGGACTGTTCTAACTCCGCACAGCATCTGCTGACCGACTGCCTCGCCAAGACTGTGAGATGCCCAAAGAAACGAGATCAGGTGCGTGCAGGTGTGTCGTGGTGACCACAGGGAACATCAGTGAGAGGAAAGAAAGGGGCAGTCTCCCCAAGTCCTTGCATGTAAAACACTCTCTGGCAGTTTCCCTAGTCTTCCTTCTGTAAAGCAGTATTTCATATCGATGATGATCTCAAGGTTCAAAGCGGGATCATGACCATGCAGGGGTCATGACTGGCACATGGCAGTTTCCAGCATGAAATTTAAAAAGTCATGCTTGGGGAAGGCGGGGGCAGTGAGGATGTGTTTGGGAGGGGGAGAGAAGGTGAGGGAAAAGTTCTTGAGCTAGCTGGGCACGGCGGTGCATGCCTGTAATCCCAGTGGCTTGGGAGGCAGAGGCAAGAGGATCGCAAGTTCAAGACCAGAGGCAGTCTGCGTAACTTAGTGAGACCTTGTCTCGAATGTGAAAAAATGGGCTGGGGGTGCAGCTCAGTGGTCCAGCACTTGCAAAGCATGCAGGTGAGAGGCCCTGGGTTCAACCCTCGGTATGGAAAAAAAAAAAAAAAGGTTCTTGAACTGATTGTGGCGATGGCTACAGCAATCTGTGAAGACACTGAAAACATTGTTTCAGGTACATTTTATTTTTTTGAGATAGAGTCTCATAGCCCAAGCTGACCTAAAACTGGATACATAGCCCAAGCTGGGCACAGACCCACAGTCCTCCTGCCTCAGCTTCCAGAGTGCTGGATGGCCGGCGTGGTCACCACACCTGGCTAACTCATACATTTTAAATGGGTGAACTGTGTGGAAAGAGACACTCGCTCAATACAACCTTTATGAAGGATTGAGGACGTGGCTCAGGGGGAGAGCCCTGGGTTCGACGCCCAGCACCGTAAGAAATAAAACCTTTGCAAAAAAGAAAGCTATGTTCCCAGGAGAAAATTAAAGCTTCCCACTTGATATTTTGACATTATTTATTTGGCATTTAATGCCTGCCCAAGTGTAATGTCTTCTTTAAGAATGAGTATTTTAGCCCAGCACAGAGGCACGTGCCTATAATCCCAGCAACTAGGGAGGCGGAAGCAAGAGGACCAAAAGTTCTTCGAGGCCAGAAGCAGCCTGCATAGCTTAGAGAGACCTTGTCTCAAAATTAAAAAAAAAAAAGTAAAAAATGGGCCGAGGGTACAGCTCAGGTAGAAGGTCAGCTCAGTGGAAGAGCTTGGGTGGAAGAGGTCCTACGCTCAACCCACACAGCCATTTAAAAAAAAAAAAAGAATTAGCATCTTATTTTCTTATAATTATTTTATGGAACCAAAACAATTTAATTAATAAGCCCCACAAGGATGCCTCCCAAATCCTTATGCCTTGAAGTGTGTACATATACAATCAACATCTATGTATGAATGGTGGCATGTCCTGAAATAGGAACACTTTGTCCTATGTAACAGGGGTCCCCACCCCGTAGGCCTCAGACTGGTCCCAGTCCATGGCCTGTTAGGAACTGGCCGCAGGGCAGGAGGTGAGCACAGCGAAGCTTCCTCTGTGCTTATAGCAGGCCCCCATCCGTCACATTACCACTTGAGTGCCACCCCGCCAGGTCAGTGATCCATGGGAAAAAGGTTGGGGACAGCTGCTATACAACAAAGAGAGGGACACTAGATGACATGGAAAATTTCTCAGTGCAGCACAGCAGGGACCTGAGCAATCAGAACAAGAGCTGTATGCAGGCAGTGGGCAGCACCGCTGAAGGCCTCAGGGGAGCCCCCACCTAACCCCACCTCCCAAGCGTGCTGACACCCCGCACCATCTCCCACCTCTGCCTTTTCTGCTCGACACCGAGGTGTGTGCAGTGCAGCCTGCCTAGAGTGGATCCTCCTGGCTCTGAGCGTCTCGGGTCCTTTACGATTCAGCCACATGCCCCCATACTGGACCCTTCTGCCCTCACATGTTGGCCAATGCCACCCCAGCCCCTGTGAGAGTCCTTGGCTAGCTTGGGAGCCTGGGAGGCTCTCACCACCACCCTTCAGTGCGTCTCTCCTTCCGTCCCCTCTGGCCTTCCAGGGACCGCACCGTCTCCAGTGCTGCTGGAGAGGTGCCCCGAGGCTGCCCCTTTGCTCCCAGCTCTCATCCTCAGAAAGACAGCACTGGACCAACATTTCTCCTTGAACATTTCCATGAAGACAACCTGCAGAGAAATATGGGCAGCAGGTCCTCAGCCTCTGAGGGCCAGAGTACAGCTGCCTTCCGAATTGCCCTGTGGCCACCATTTATGGGGACCATAGGATGAGTCAGGCACTGAGCTAACCACCCACAGCATCCTCTCATCTCCTCACGGCTGCTCTGAGACGGCCTCGTTGCCCTCATACAGGGAAACTGCGGCACGGGGGTGAATGCCTGGCTCACAGAGGAGCTCCCAAGGGGTAGAGGCAGGTTCAGCCTCTCCTGCCCGATGACCCCTGGGCTCTATGCCCTGCAGCATGTGCTGCGCTCCCACGGACACACAGGGCCCAGTGAGCTCAGGCCACAGCCTCCCCTCTGCACACAGGCAAGAGTGCAGGGTGTGGGCAGCAGGGAGGGGAGGAGCTGCAAAGACCAAGCAAGCCACTTCACTTCTGCGTGCCTCAGTTTCTCCTCTGTACAAGAGAAGCTCGATCTTAGCATCCAGCACATTATTTGTGTTACAAATTTGATGAGTTGCTTGTGAAAAATATAAAGGCATTTTTAAAACTCAGAGTAAGTACTCAGTAACCATCGACTACTGCTACTATGGCTGCCTTTGTTGTCCTTCCCTGGCCACTAAGAGGGGCCTTGCACCCAGGCCCAGGAGGATCCAAGGCTCAGTGAGAGGGCAGAGATAGAGGCCACGGGGCTCCAAGCTCCTGGGTTCCCTCCAGTGAGTGCCTCCCTTCCAGTTTCAGCAAAGGTCTATCCTGAGAACGTCCCTCACCCCAGGTAGCACATCTCCTCTCAGAGCCCAGCCCTTCTGGATGTTCCCACAGGTGGCCCTGACATCTCTGTCACTTCTGCTTATGCTCAGCATGGCTCAGGACCAGCGTTGAAGGCTAGAGATCGAGTCTGGGTGAGAGAAGGGGGTGAGTGAGGGCATCCTCGTCAATTCCCAGTGGAGTCCTTGCCGTGGGCCCAGCAGGAGCCATAGTTCAGGACTCCACCTGGAGGATGGCGGGCCCAGATGGTGTTCCCAGAACATGGGAGGGTGACAGGACCCTCAAGTGCTAAGGGCCTTGCATGGCTATACTGACTAATCACATCTCCAGAAAGATTGACTCTGGAGAGTAGAGCCCATAGACAGGTATTGCTCGTCTCAGATGGGGAAATTGAGGCCTGGAGGTGGGAAGTCACCTTTTTGAAGGTTAAGTGGAGGCAAATCCAGCAGGGAGACCCAGCAAACAGCTATGGGGCCCCACTTTAGGCCATGAGGTCACACTGCCTGGATTTTCCTTCCCCAAAAAAGGATCTGAGGACCCAGAGAGGTTCTCTGAGCAATACCCTCCTCTTTTCTCTGAAGATGGGGAAACTGAGGCACCATGTGCTCAGCTGAGTGGAGCCCCTTTTAGCCAGGTGCCTGCCTGTCAGGACTGAGGGCCCCTCAGGCTCTCTGTGGAACGAGGCAGGAAGACAGGACAGGCAGGGAGCAGCCCCGGGTTTTGCTCATTGCTACGAAGATTTCATAAAGGCAGCGGAGGGTGACCCTGCGCACCACACACATGCGCTCCCGCTCCCTCTATGGGGGGCCAAGAGGCCAGCGCTAATGATGATGCGTTTCCTGAGAACTTTCCACTTGCTCTGAAACACTTCTAATTATGTCTGGAGTCTTTCCTTCCTACCCCACAGACGAACGGAACACGCGACTCAGAAGTTCTCCATCGCGAGGAGCAGCCTGGAGCTGTTCCAGGAGTGGTGGACGCTGCGCCAGGGATGCCTGGCCCCTGTGGGCCACCCTGGCCCATCCCGCCATCTCCCTGCTGGCAGAGGAGGGAGCAGTCCCTGCCGCATGTGCAGACCCAGGGTGCTGGTGGCTGGAAGTGCTCCTGCTCGAGCTGGGGTTCCCAATACCACCTGTCCTCATGGTGGTGCCGAAAGTGGCTAGGAAGAGGCAGCTCTGTTCCCATCTTCTTCTTGGCAATGAAGCCTCATTGTCTTCAATGGGCTCTCGGGATTCAGAGCAGCTGCCTTCTCTTTTCTGGAGTCCACGTTCCTGCAAGAGCACCTGGGTGTCCAGCTAACATGTCCCCATCATTTCTCATATCCCCCAGGGGGTCTCCAGCACCCTTGGGGTAATTCATGAACTCAACTCACTTTTGCTGTTGTTGCTGTTAGGTGCCGTCGAGTCGGTGTCCGACTCACAGCAACCCTTCCTACAACAGGCGAAACACTATTGTCAGTGCTTCTCTGCTATTCATAGGGTTTTGAATGGTGATTGATATTTTGGGAGTCCTTCTCTCAAGCACCTGGTGTTCCCAGGTGGTCTCCCATCCAAGGGCTAACCAGGCCTGACCCTGCTTAGTGTCTGAGATCTGACGGGATTGGACATCATAGTACTATTACAACTGCAAGCCAACTCACTTTTAGTCCACATAAATTCTGTGATCACATTTATCAAAATGTGATGTGATGTTTATATAAAACCTAGGTACCTGATAGCACATTACACACTATGCTGTCCATGACAAACATGTTTATCTCATGATATCCCCTCGGGCAGTGGTGCTGGGTCTGGGAGCAGCAGGCAATCGTGCAGGACTATAGGAGACAAGCCCCTCAGCCTTGTGCCAGCCTTGGGCCAGGCCTCCACATTGCAGCCACTCGGCCTGCCACAGCCCTTGCCTCTCTAAGCCTCGGTTTCCAGGTCTGTCATGGGGTGCAAGGCTTGACCAGGCTGCACAGCAGATGCAGTGGGCACACATGGTGCATCGGGGTCAGGCGAGGCGGGAGGCACTGTGTTCAGCTCGTCAGAGCCTTCTGTGCTGGCAGGAGGCAGCCATTGGTTCCTGCTGTACAGATGGGGAATGGCAGCTGGGACATGTGAGTCTTTTGCCAAAGTCAGAGGACTGAGGCGAGAAGGTTCCCCAGCCGCCTGCTCTGCCTTACGTCTGGCTGCAGAGTCGAAGGCTCTCGTCTGCCTCTCTGACCCAGCAAGAGTGGACGCCCAACACGAGACACACTGGTGCCTCTTCTCCCACAGCTGTCATCGTGGTGTCACCAGAGACCAGCACATGGGGACACAGCGACTGAACTACAGACCTGTGATAACTGTGCCTAGAAACTTAGTAGAGGTGTGGCCTAGGCAGGCGACCTTGCTCCCCTAACCTTGGTTTCTTCTGTTAACTGCAGACATAATACAGAACAGTGTGGGACCCACTGGGTGGCTGGGACGATTCAATGGAATTTACAGAGCCCCAAGCACAGTGTCTGTGTCATAGCAAAGATGTGAGGAATGATAGTCGTCATCCCCCCCCCCCACCGCCCTCACCACCATCACCATAATCACGATCACCGTCACCATCACCACCACCACCATCACCTTCATCACCTTCATTACCACCACCACCATCACCTTCATCACCTTCATCACCACCATCACCATCACCACCACCCCTGTCACCTTCATCACCATCACCACCATCACCATCACCTTCATCACCATCACCACCACCACCATCACCTTCATCACCATCACCACCACCATCACCATCATCTTCATCACCATCACCATCATCACCATCCCACCATCATCATGATCACCATCACCATAACATTATTATTATTGTTGTTGTTAGGTGCCATTGAATTGGTTCTGACTCATAGTAACCCTATGTACAACAGAATGAAACACTCCCTGAACTGTCCCACATTTTCCCAATTTTGTGGTGCTGGAGATCAAGCCCAGGGTCTCAGCAAGCACAGAGAGGCTATCGTGATCATCACTGTACTAATCATTACCATCATCATGATCACCATATCCTCCTGTCATCATCATCACCATCATCATCACCATCACCACCAGTTTCTCCATAGACACTTTGCTGAGACAGAGTCCCTGTGACACCAGTCACTGTAGGCCCTGTTTAGAGCTAGTGGAGAAGCAACCCAAAGCACACGCGTCGGATGCTCCCCTAGCTCAGCAGAACGCTGGACTTAGCAGACTCACTCTATGACGACATAGCTAGGGCAGGGAGGCCCAGAGAAGTCCAGCACCCAGGGAGCTCTGCTCCCCGCAGGGGCCGCCCGCCATGTCTGCAGCAGGTAGGTGGTTTCAGCAGCCACTCTCCTCCACCTCTATGAAGGGGATCCCCAAGCATGCAGCCTAGCCAGGGAAGGAAGGAATGATGCACCCAGGGCCTCCTTCAAGATCCCCCACAAGAAGTGAAGACGCCACTTCAGAGTCTTGAGTCCGAGCAGAGCATCTCTTCCCACTCCCAAAAACGGCACGTCCACCTGGTGGCAAAGGCCACAGGCTGTGCCAGGTCCAGTGTACACACTTCCACTGACCCACGGCCATTGCTGAGTCTCCCCTGTGGTCACAGCTAAAGGTCTCTAGTCCCTGCGCAGTGTGAGACAGTGACGCTCTCAACCCCCTTCTTTCCCCAGAAGCCACCTGCAGAGTGGAGCCTGGGTCAGTCTCGGCAGATGACGTAGCAAGCTTTTAGGAGTGATCCCTCCCCAAGGAACAGAGGCTCCCTGCTGTCCTCCCTGGCTCCACCTCCGTGGGACTGGCCCTTCCTCATGGTTCCTGCTCCCACTGGACAGGCCACCAAGTTTCCACCTTTTGCCAGGTGGCCACACCTCCTGGGTTCCACAGCACCATCTCCTCCTTTGTCCCTCCAGCCCCAGGGGCTCTGGTGACCTTCTACTGTTGCTGATCCCTGTGGTGCCTCCCTCGCCCTGCCAGATGCCCCTACTGGCTCATGGCCAGTAAAACCACCTCCCTGGGCTAAGTCCCTCTGTACGCAATACCCAGAGAGGCCTGGGTGAGTGTGGACCCAGGCTGCTGGAGTCTCACCTCAACAAGCATCTCACACCAATCTCGAGAACTAGTGGCAGAGATGAGTACCGACCACCGCCCCAGCACCCGACGGACCTCATCTCCCTGGCAGTGGAAATGTACACACGGGCAATATCACGGCCCCCGCTGTGGAGGGGCCTTCCAGCTTCATGAGACTGTACGTCTTCTCGGCTGAGGGGAAGCAGAGAAGTGGCCACCCAGTTCTGCCAGGCACCAAACTGGAGCTCCCACCCCTGACCGCACTGTCTCCCCAAGCCCCCAGCTGCTACACGGGATGGGGTAACCCCTGGGTGCTCATGGCAGCTAACAGAAGCCAGCCCCAGCCTGAGCCTGTGGGAAACACAGCGTCTTGCTGCATTCTGTCCCCTAGGATTCTGTCCATTTGGAGCCCTGTGGCTACACGGTGTGGCCCAAGCTGGACACCCCAGCTGAGGGCTGCTGTCGCAGGCCCAGATTTATGGCTTTGTTATTACTGTGTTTTGGAGTTTTTACAGCCTCAAGCTCCCTGGAGAATCCAAGAGCTTTCTCTAGGACATATCAGTCAGACGGGGGAGGAAATATCCAAAATGCTGGGAACATCCTGTGTCACGGTGTCTCCTCGGCCCCAGGTACGTGGCCTTTTGTTTGCAGCCAGAGGGAGGAGGAAACTGATAAAGGCCAGGGGCTGGGGGTGGGGCAGCACGGCACCTCTGTGCCCTGGTTTGTTCTCCACCATGACACATGTCCCCAGCTTCCTGAGCAAAACAGCCATGGCCATGGGCCTCTGATGCCGAGCCAGCGCCTCTGGAGCGAGCCGTCTTAATCAGCCCCACCTGCCCGCCAGCGCAGATTGCTGACTCTGCAAGCCGCCACTACGCTCGCCAGTGGGTCCAGCGGCTTTGCCCACATGGAAAACAAGGCCCCATTGTCCACTGATGCCCCTCCCCCACCCGCCCCACTCCCAGAATCCTCTGGGCCATGGTTCTCTGGTGAGATTAGGTCTGAATTTGGAAGGGGCCGGGTGAGAGGGGAGGAAGGGCCTGGACAGCAGGAATAAGAGGAGAAATAGCAATGGCTAGGTTGTGCCACCTAAGCCTAGCTAAAAAAAAAAATACGCACACGTATAACTAATAAAATAATAATGATCAAACACGCAAACGTCTGGAACAACAGATTCCACATTGTTAAAGGGTAGGACTGATGCAGTTAACTCCATTTTTTCTTTAGACTATTCTGGATTGTCAAAAGTATTTCAGTGAAAACTTATCCCCTTCTTATAAGAAAAAGTATATAAAGTTGCTTTGATTTGAAAAGCATGGCTCAAGGCAGTGGAGCCAGGGGCACAAAGGTGTATAGGAAGAGTAAGCCCATGACCTCTGCACGACCTGCTTCCCTGAAGCCCTGAGTACCAGGGGAGGGGCCCCTCTCCCCTAAGCCACCCGGTGGGAGGACCCTGGTGCCCCCAGCCCAGCTGTGGAGACACTCCCACCTAGATGCTAGGGGCAAAAGGGCCCCAGCTCCACCTCACTGTGTGAACACTTGGTTTGACTTGCTTCCTAGGCAAGTGGGTGTGACGCCCCTTCTAGAAGCTTCCTCATCTGACTTGGAGACAGGAACGGTCCTTATGAAGACCGAGGCTGTCCTCCTTGAGGGTCGCAACACTTGTAGAGGGTGCAGGCTCAGAGTGGCCCCAGGGAGGTTCAGAGCCGCACAGCTGGGAAGGGCAGAGAGGCCACCAGCCAGGTTGGCCCAGGGCTCAGGCCAAGCGACCTTAGGGCGGCAATGCCAGGCCTCGGGGAGGGACTGCAGCCCGGCGTCCACATGCTTAGCCCACAGGCCACAGTCGTCGGCTCGGCCCCATGGTGGGCAATGATGGGTAGGGAGGGGCGACCAAAGCCTCGCTCAGCCCCACCCCAAGGAGAGGCCAGCGAAGGCTGCATCTGGAACAGGTCCCTGGGGTCCTCCACAGGAAACAAATGTGAGCTGACCCCCACTGGCCCTGTCTCCCTCTGACCACCCGCTCCAGGCCCTCCGAGGCTGTCCAGGCAGCTGTGAGGCTGGCCTGTGCTTTCAAGTTCCGTTTGCCACTTCCCCAGCACAGCTGCCACTAAAAATACGCTGTGGTTACTGACAGGCGACACGTGCTGGGCTCTTCACGGGACTGGCAAACACCATGGGGCCTTCATAACTCCAATGTCCATGGCAGAAGAGATGCCCCTGAGTGACAAATGTCCCCACATCCAGATTCCAGTGCCACCAGGGACTGTGATGATGAGCCACAAGCAGGCCAGAGTCTCCACACTTGCGTGCAGACCTCCTCCGGGACACTGCAGAGTGAACGCGCGCCTGTAATGGCAAGGGAGTCCCCACGCCCCAGGCAGGGCTGGGCCCTGCACTCCACCAGCTTCATCTGGTTGGAATCACCCACTGTTCCCATTTCACAGAGAGAAACAGGCGCAACACCAGATCCCAACTCAGAGGCTGTGCAGTTGCTGTTCCTCCTGCTTGGATTATCTTTCCGGGTGATCATCACACCCCGGCCAGCGCCCACTGTGCAGGGCCCTGAGAAATACCAAGTGTCACTGGAGAAGTCTGGCTGCAGCACCTTCCTCCACTGCCCCTGCATGAGCAGGGAAGGCCTCACCCTGAAAGCCCACACTGAGTAGGGCTGAGCTGGGTGGCTATCCAGTCCTGCTTTGACCACCCCATCCAGCCCACCCATGGGGCTTCCACATGGTGCTGGCAATGTGCACATGCATCCTGGGATATTGCAGAACGACTGGCTGCCATCCACTCAAGCCTCAGAGCCTTTGCACCTACTGGTCCCTGAGCTTATTGAATACGCAAAGACATTTGACTGTGTGGATCACAGCAAATTATGGATAACACCACGAAGAATGGGAATACCAGGGCATCTAACTGTACTCATGAGGAAGCTGTACATGGACCAGGAGGCCATTGTTCTAACAGAATAAGGAAACACTGCCTGGTTTAAAGTTAAGAAAGGTGTGTGTCAGAGTTGTATCCTTTCACTGTACCCCTGAAATCTATGCTGAGCAAATAATCGAAGAAGCTGCACTTTATGAAGAAGAGCATGGCATCAGGATTAGAGGAAGACTCATTAACAACCTGCATTATGCAGATGACACAACTTTGCTTCCCAAAACTGAAGAGAATTTGAAACATTTACTGATGAAGATCAAAGAACACAGCATTCAATATGGATTTCACCTCAACACTAGCAAAACAAAAGTCCTCACGACCCGGTCACTATGCAGCTTCATGACAAAGGGAGAAAAGATTGAGGTTGTCCAAGATTTTGCTTTACTTGGTTCTACAATCAACACCATGAAAGCAGCAATCAAGAAATTAAAAGACATATTGCATTGGGAAAAGCTGTTGTAAAAGACCTCTTTTGAGTGCTGAAAAGTAAAGATGTTATATTGAAGATAAAGGTGTGCCTGACTCATGCCATGGTATTTTAAGTCACATCATCTGGTTGTGAAAGCTGGACATTGAATAAGGGAGACAGGAGAAGACTTGATGTTTTTGAATTACGGTGCTGGAGACAAATACTAAATATACCATGAACTGCAAAAAGAACCAACAGATCTGTCCTAGAAAAAGTGAAACCAAAGTGCTCCTTGGAAGCAAGGATGGCTAGACTGTATCTGACACATTTTGGACATGTATTCAGGAGGGACCCATTCCTGGAGAAGGAATCATGTTTGGGAGAGTGGCAGGTCAACAAAAAAAAGGAAGACCTCAACTAGATGAACTGACACAGTGACTGCAACAATGGGCTTAATCGTAAAAAAAGATTGTGTACCTGGCATAATGACAGGGAGTGTTCTGTTCTGTTGTACATAGAGTCGCTATGAGTCGGACCTGACTCAATGCACCTAACAAGTCCCTGAGCAGGGGACTCTTTCCAGGCCTCCCACTGGCTGCCTTGTTTCATTGTAGCTCAAGCCTCATCTCCTCCAACAAACTCCCTGGTCATGCATGATGAAGAGTGTGCCCCTGACATCACACCCACTTGCATGCACCCACACTCACACACATGCTCACACATGCATGCACCCACGTGTACGGTCATGCACGTACTTGGGTACGGCACACTTGTGGTGTACACACAAATGAGTGCACACACTGGAGTACATGCACACTAGCATATGCACACACCTGCATATGCTCACCTGTGCACATACCTGTGCATGCACACACCCAGTGACACACCTGCACAGTCACGCAGGCACGTGTGCACACCCTCAGGCACAACCTGGGAGCAGGTTGTACACAGATGTCACATTCCACAGACCCCATTGTTAATGGCTACAAGACAACAACTGGAACACGGACAGTGCATACCAAGCTGACTCCCCACCTCTCGTGTCACACTGAGACCCCCTTCCATCCCTGCAGCCAGCCCACAAGATGGGTGTTTTTGTCACCATCTTACAGACAAAGGAACTGGAAGCCCAGAGAGGGAAGTGAAGAGCCAAGGTCACTCAGCTGCAACCAGCAATGATCCACTAGGAAGTGGAACCACTCCATGGCCAGACACTTCAGGTTTCTGACTTTCTGTTCCTTCAAGTTGATGGAGAAAACGAAAGCTCCCAGCTGGAAATTCTCCCATGGGGTCCCCTCACCCAGAGGTTGCGAGGAGGACCCAAGGCCTTCAGGTTGGTTAACTTTGGGGTAAAGCAGCTGCTTCTCTCTCCTCCCCTCCTCCTCAGCCCTATCCATGCAGGAGGTGCTCTGCTTTCTGGGGAGGGCCCCACCTGCTCCCTCCAGCTCCTGTTTCCCTCCTGAACCAAACCAGAGGCTTGGCCTGTTCTGTCCTGCAGCCCCGAGGGCCCCTCACGCCCCACAGCCAGATTCCAGCTCTGCACCGGCACTACTTCTTGCAGCCCCCTTCCCCTAACCCCTGGATTGGGGAAATAGCCCACTGTACACCTCCAGGGCAGTCCCCACTTTCCCTGGAGCAAACCCAGGCTCAGCCCTCCATGCTCTGACATCCTGGGTGTCTCTGTGGTCTGGGCCCTGGGTGCTTCTTTCCCATGAACATCTCCACAGCCCTAGCCTGAGGCAGGCGTTGCCCTCAGCACCTGACAGACTCTGAGGCCATGGCTGCTCAGAGCAACCCTAGTCACCTTCCCACTCACAGGAGACCCTCTGCTCATGCGCTTTCCCTCGACGAACATGGTAGGCTGTGGGGACACAGGTGGCCTGGGCTGTCACCCTTGGGGGAAGCAAGCAGGTGTGATGCCAGCCCTCAAGTGACACCCTTGGGTGGCTTCCCCACCACCCCAGCAGGTCCCAGGCACCTCCTGCTGCACTGAGCCCCTGAGTGGTGCCCCCGTCCTCGGGCCCTCTCGTTCTTCTTCAGGTGTGGAGAACGCTCTTCTTTGGGACCTTAAGTGAAGCTCCATAGACTCGGCTCCTTTACCAGCTACTCTGAACCAGCTCCTGGCCCCAAATCATCTCAGATCTCTGCCTCCAACCCCCTACGTGTGGCTCAGCTGCCCCAGTGCCCAGGGGGAAATTAACACAGAAAACAGCAATACGGCCTCCTGGCTGACGGGGCCACAATGTCAGATGGGGTGCACTGTGTTTCTTACACTAGCTGCTATCTGACGGCTCGCCTTCACTCTAAAGCACAGTTATTTTCCAAGGAACTCCAAGTCTGTCACACGGAATCATGCAATGCCAAAGTCAGAAGCTTGCAGGTGTGCATAAGGGCATGGCACACCTCCATACATGCCCAAAGCCTAGTTCAACGTGGGCTCTGGAAACATGCTCCCTGGGGCCAGATCTCCCTCTGCTACTACTGTGCTGGTGACCTTGGGCAAACTGCCTACCCTCTCGGTTTCCTCACCTGCAAAAGCAAGGTAAGAACACTGCAAACCATTGTCTCTGAGCCACATTTAAAAGAAAGAAAAACAATTTTCTTATTGGCCTATGGATGTAACTCGAAGATACCATCAACTGTAAGGTGTCTCACTTTTAAACAAGTCGAAACATTTCAAAGCATGTTTTTCAGTTTCCATGGAACAAAGTGAAGCCCCCTTGCTAAGGATGAGGGTTCAGTGAATCAGTGCCTGGAAACACTGATCCGTCCGCTCAGCACCCGGCAGGCATCCTTAGCCAGCAGCTGCTTGCCGGGTCACCTCTGCCACTCACAAGAGTGACCAAAGTCCTCCTTCATTTTAGCCTTCTATTAACCGAGTCACCCTGTGCGCAGAGGAAGTGCTGATGGCCAGGGACACAGTGCTCAGGGACCCTCACAGTGATCCCCACGAATCCCACCATCATTTGCTTTTGACTAATGCTGGAGGGAGGTTAGAGGCTAGGTGACATCCTCAGTCCCCTGCTGGGCTGTGGCAGAGCCTGGTGCAGACAGGGATGCTCCTGGGCTCCAGCCACTCTGCTGAGCAATTTCTTACCCTCACAGAGACCATGGGGGACCTTTGATTGTTCAGCGGCTTGTCCCATAAGATGGGGAAAGTGAGGCTCAGAGACATGCCAAGGATGAACCTGAGCTCCCAGGCCATCTGAGAGGGCGGAGGCACTCAGTCCAGGTAGCTGTGGTGACAGTGTCCATCCCAGTCCAACCCCGGGGACCAACAAAGCAGCTCTAGAGGGGAGTCTGCCAAGAGTTCCAGGGGATGCCACCCCTGGTTTGTGGAGGCTGCGGTGTGTTCACCTTTAGCTTTCCCAGGGGTCCCTACAGAGCAGCTTCTGGCGCTTCCCAGCTTTCCTGGGTAGGGTTTAGAGATGACTTCACTTCCAGCAAAACCCCCAGGGGCCGCCCCAGACCAAGGCCATTGGTGGGAATGACAGGAGTGACGGCGGCCAGCTGCTCCCTCTGTCCCGGAGACAAAGCCAAGCTGCCTGAGTGACACTTTTGGAAGGTTCCCCCACGTTCCTCTCCTGGAATCACCAGGCAGCCAAACCCCAGGAATCTGCCTGCTTGAAGGGATCAAACCACCACGTCGCTGCCCACGCTTGGCCCAGGGGTGGGGGTCTCTTGGGCTAAAGTTCACGAGGCAGCTTCTGGGTTTGATTATAGGGCAATCTGTTCCCCATCTCCCCTCCCCGCTCCGGCCGCCCTGGCCAGGAGGAACGTGATATTGGCCGAGTCTCAGCAACGCCTGTGCTCTTTGCACACTCCAGACGGCGAGCTGACATCCTACCTGGCCGTGCAAGCAAATTACAGCGCACATGAAAAAATCACTCAGAACCATGGGGACTCTGAGGTGAGCGAGTCTCCTGGGGCAACAAACTGTCACCACCTGGGGCCTAAAGCAGCGTTCAGTTACTCTCACGGTCTGGAGGCTGAGTCAAAAGGCAAGGTGTCTGCAGGGCCATGGCCCCTCCAGGGGCTCAGGAGAGGGCCTTTCCTGCCTTGTCCAGCTCCCCGAGACTCTAGGCATCCCTTAGTTGGTGGCTACCACTTGCACCCTGTCTCATCTTCACGTGCTACATTAGTTACTTGGGCACCACTAAGACCAGAATACCTAATATAAACAACCAATAGGAGAGATTTGCCGTGGCCCACAGTTTCAGTGGTGTCGGTCCAAGCTGCCTGGCCCTGTGCACATGGGCAGAACATCATGGCAGCGGGGGCTTCCTCCAGGTGCCCAGGAAACAGAGAACAGGGGTGCATCTGGCTGCCTTTCTCCTAGCCCCAGGAATGGCACTGCCCACATTCCAAGCAGGTCTTTCCTCCTCAGCTGACCCTCTCTGGAAACGCCCTCACAGATGCATCCAGAAGTGTGCTTTGCCCATCTCTGGGTGCTTCTCAATCCACTCAATCTGCCAATGAACATTAACTGTCACACATGGCTTCTTCCTCTCTGGGTCCCTTATAAGGACATTTGCCATTGGGTTTAAAGCCCTGCCAGGCAAGCTGGGATCATCAGATATGAGAGCCTTAGCCCAGTCATGGCGGCGCCGTCCTCCATGAGGTGCTGAACGGGGACCTCTGAGCCGCCAGACTCAGGCATCCCGGGAGCTTGCGGAATTGTACAGCCATATCCCCTCACCCCTCAGAAAACAGCCCAGTCCCCCCCACCACCACCTCTGGGGCAGAATCACCACTGTGGAGAACCTGTGTCCTAGGGCAGGCAGCCTGGCCAGTGCTGCCCGGGCACCTGGTGTCCCACAGACCTGCCTCTACCCTGCTCTATGTGGGGCTGCCCCAGGCCTCTTCAGCAGGGGTGGGAACAAGGAGCCTCCCCTCAGGCTGGGGCAAGGACCGGAGGAGGCCAAGGGGTCTGAGGCACTGGCCCAGAGCCTGGGATGGACTGAGTCTGGACAGCATCAAAGTGGCCAATAGGTGCCCACAGGGACAGAGCGCTAGTCCTGCTCTGTCACCAGCTGGCCTGCCTCTGACTCTCAGGCGAGGGATGAGGATATAAGTGAGCTAGTGCGTGTAGCAGGCCCACCCCAGGGGCACAAACCTCAGCAAATGGCAGCAGCTGTCATCTCCCACCCTCAGGTCCCTCCCAGGTACCCATCCCTCTGCCTCTGGCCTTGATTCTCCACCCAGACTTGACTCAGCTGCTTCAGCTGCTGTCTGAGGACCCCAACAAGTGCTTCAGCATCCAAGACAGAAGTCCCATGGTGCAGTGGGAGACAAAGGGACAGCTGCTTTGCCATGTGACCAGCTGCAAACCAGTAGCGGCTCCGGAACACCCGCTGCCCCAGGGTGCTGGGCTCTGATGACCTGCCAGGACTGATAGCCAGACCTGTTTGCTTTACCTTATCGGAGTGTTTTGCACCAACATCCCGTCCCCTCTGTTCCCTCAGGGAGGTTATCAGGCAGCAGCTGCTGTCGGGGTGAAGCCGCATGGTGCCCTTTCCCACACCCACCATCCGTGCCCAGGATTAAGACCCTCTAATCACGTGGGTCTGGCTCCTCCGAAGAGTCACCCCCAAAGTGGTGGGCTTGGATGAAAGGCTACCTCTCTGACAGCCAACTCCTCCCCTAGAGCTCTAGAACCCCACATTTCTAAGAAGGGGCCTGGGGACATGAGCATTTGGGACAGTCCCAGCAGGCTAGCAAGTTAAAGCTACCCAGTGCGGGAGTGATCTAGGGCCATCACAACCAGCAATACAGCTTGGGGGCCAAACAACAAGCACTGACTCTAGGGGTCTGCAAGCAGGTGTCCGAGGCCACAGTGTCAGCAGCCTGGGTCCTTGAGAGCTCTGAGGGAGACTCTGTCCTGGGCCCCTTAGCAGCTGCTGGGGATGGCAGGCATCTTTGTCACCTCTTGACTTGTAGGTATATCACCGGGACCTCTGCCTCCTCTTGGTTCCTCCCTGGCTCAGTGTCCAAATTTCCCCTTTTCATAAAGAGGCAGCTGTATTAGATTAGGAGCTACACAAATGACCTCACCCCATCTTGACATCCGCAAAGACCTTATTTCTGAGTAAGGTCACACTCACAGACTCTGGGCTTTGGACTTGCACAGCATTTGGAGGATGCAATTCAGCTTATAGGTCTTTTTTGCCTGATGGGTTTTGTTACTAATTTCTGTTGCTGTTGGGGTTTTTTGTTTTTTGTTTTTGCTGTACTAGGGTTGAACCCAGAGCCTCTGCATGCTAGGGAAGTGCTCCACCACTTGGCTGCACCTTTAGCCCCTTTTTATTGTTTATTTTGAGACAGAGTGTCACAAAATTGCACAGGCTGCCCCTGAACTTACGATCCTCCTGCCTCAGCCTCCCAAGTCACTGGGATGACAGGTGTGGGCCATGGCGCACAGGCAACCTGTAGTTTTTAAATCCAAGCCTGCCTCACCCAGGTGAATTGAAGCAGCACCTGGATAAGACACCAGCCCTTCTGACGGCAGCCACTGGAACTGCAGCCCTCAGACACAGGGAAACTGAGGCTCCAGAAAACAAACATGCTGGGCTGTCACCTCCTCCCTCCTGGTTCACATTGCATCCTGGGACACAGGGAGGGGACAGAGACAGACGGGATCTGCCCTGTGGAGGATGGAGTGGCCTGGCTGAGCCTGGGGCTGAGTTTGGTGGCATGTTCTGAGCTCATCTTCTGTGTGCATTTGTTTGGTTGTAGCCCCACAACCCCAAAGGGCTGTGGGGAGCATCGTCCTTCTTGTCTCAGGGAGATAATTCAGAGAGGCCCATTCTTGCGCTCAGTAGAGCACAGATAGCTGGGGTGGCAGGAAGTGGAAAGGCAAGAATGCAAGGCAGGTATGTCCAACTCCACCACCTGCATGAGCTCCCCCAACAGTGCTGCCAGGAAAACTAAGACCACATGCTTCTGCGTGGCAGATGGTCAGGGAGCCCACATCGCATGGAGTTGTGTGAGGGGTGCTAGGAATCTTCCTGCAAAGGTTTCAAGCATGGGTCAGCTTCCAGGGAGGCAGATTTGTTTACTTCCAGCTCTGTTGTGTGGCTGGGGCAAGTCACTTTACCACTCTGTGCCTCTGTTTCCTCATATGAAAAGTAGGCATGAAAATACAGCCTTCCACTTAGGCTTGCTGGGGATTCGAGTGGATTAACGCATACTACACACTTCCCTGGTGCCTGGAACTGTCGGGGATTACTGCTCCTGTGGCTCTGGCAGAGGCTGGGCTCAGCAGTCCCTCAGCTGCCCTGCCTGATTTATGTCTGAGGGGAGCCCCTGCTCCCCACCCCCATTAACCATGACATCTTACTCCCTGGGCCTGGCAGAGCCACCAGTAAGGCAATAAATCTCCCACCAGCCTTTGCCCGCCCTCCCGCTGCCCTCTCCGCAGAGCCTGAGCTGTTATAAATGTGTCCGGCCCCATGAAACCAAACCCCAACATGCCCCAAGAAAGTGGCGGCGTCTGCGACCGCCATCACCTTATCTGATTGGAAACCAATACCTGTGTTTCCCTCCCAGCGCTCCAAGGAGGCTCTTGCAAAGAAGGGCTTGGCTGCTGATTCTAATCTGGGGTGCACTCCCAGGGCAAGCAGGGGTCCCTAAAGGGGGCAGATGCCAGCCACAGCAACCACCAGACTTAGCAAAGAGGAGGGATGAGGAATGAGCTAGCTGGTGGACCCCACAGATGGACCACAGATCCACGCTCTGCAATCTGTCTTGCCACAGATTTGGGACAAGGATGATATTCCTGTCTTACTCCCTGTTAGAGGAAGTTACTGACTTCTATAACAGAATGGCCCAACGGTGGCTGGGGGTTTCAGGCATGGCTTGCTCCAGAGGCCAAACCATGTCTCCAGAAAGAGACCTCCTTCTGTATGTCTAAACTCTGCCTGGTCTCCATCTTGGGCTTCCTATGCTCAGTGCCACATTGTTCCCACCATCAATGCAGCAGGAAAGAGAAAACATCTTCTCAGCATCCCAGCCAAAGCCCCAAGATGCCCTCATGTTGGTCTGGCTCAAACCTTTGCCCAGCCAAAGGAAATGCTTTTGCTGGACTCAGACCCTTCTCAAGTTCTACCAGCCCCAGCATTCCTGGAAGCGAAGGGCCCATACCTGCATGCATGTGAGCCTCGGGGCTGTAGCTGGGGCTGGTGGAGGAAAGGAAGAAGACTGCAAAGCCACGGCTACTGCTCCATTCACACACAATGCCTGCCAGGAGCTGCACTTTACAGACATCGGATCACAACCCTGACCATGAGTATGCAATGATCCAGTTCACAGGTGAGAAAACCACAAGGCGAACACACCTGCCAGAGCTCACAGGATGGCAGGAAGGTCAGAGAGCACAGCGATCAGAAGCAAATGCCAGATGGCTAACCGGGGGGTCAGGGGTATGCTGGAAGCTGGGGCAGAACCAGCATGGGGGCATCGGGCACATGAGCACCTCGAGTCTCCTGCTGCCATGGCAACAGAGCACCACAAACTAAGAGGCTTCAACCAGCACAAATTTATCCTCCTGTTTCTAGAGGCCAGGAAATCTGACATCGAGGTGTCAGCAAAGCCGCTCTGCCTCTGGAGATCTGAGAGGCTCCTTCCGGCCTCTTCTGGCTTCAGGGGCTCCAGTCTCTGCTCCTCCCCTCACCTGACCTCTGGGTCTGGGTCTCAAACCTCCCTCATTTCTCTTATAGAGATGTTCACCATTGGACTCAGGTCCCCAGACAAACAGGAGGATCTCATCTCAAGATCCTCAATTTAATCACGTCAGCAAAGACCCTTGTTCTGAGAAGACACACCCACAGGCTCCATGTGTATGCAGGCTAAAAATAAAATACTTTGCAATTTTTTTAAGTACCAACTATTGCTAAGGACAAAAAAACTAACCTGGAATTTTAGCCCTCTGGCTTATGCAGCTCTCTGCATAGAAAACTCTCTTTGATACACTGCTGTTTCTAGAGTCCTACTGTGGGCCAAGTGGTCTGCTTTGCATCTCCAACCTGCTTTCCAGAGCTGGGGTTTAGCTCAGTTGGTAGAGTGCTGCTCTGTACTTCCTGAGGACCCTAGTTCAATCCCCAGCACTGCAAAAAATGGGAGAAGGATGTGGCAGTCCAGTCCCAAAACAATCTGGAAACAATCACCCACTGAAAACCGTCTGAGGGTCGCTATGAATCGGACATGACTCATGGCACCTAATAACAACAACCTGCTTTCCAAGGCCGGTTCTGCTATTCAACTGGCCCAAAGGCAGAGTACAGACAAAGTGAATGCCCCCTAACCCTAGAACATGCGTCCTTTATAGTACACCCTGCCGTTCTCTGCTTGAGAAATCCATCGTTGGCAGATGAACTGATTTCAGTGCTGGGTTTTAATAAGGCCGATGTGTGTGGCCTTCCAGCACTCAGCCAGAACTTCCACACTTTCACTGATCCAAGAAACATTTAAGATGTCTTCTGTAAAGCCAAGCATTGTGGTTCATGGGGAAAAGGAAAGGCATTTTTCTCTACCCTCTAGGAACTTAGAATCTGACAATAAAAGGTGACTCCTGCAACCCATGTACTCCACATAGAAATCCTACAAAGGCGGCATAATAATGATGGATTTGCTGGCAATGAGGAAACTAAGGTTCAGAAAGACCCTCATCTGACAAAGAGCAGAGCCAGGATTTGCTGGCATGCGTGGTGTCAGGGCTTATTACTCCTCCCTTCAACGATTGGTAGCTGTGGGCTTTTGTTAAGATGTGAACTACAGGAAAATGCCAAGAAAGGACTTTCACTAACTAGCTACATGAACTCAGGAAGTTACATAATGTCTCTGAAGCTCCTCTTCCTGTTCTGTGGCAGATGGTGCATCTCATGGGGAACCATTGGAATGACAGAAACCCCAACTTTGAAATGTCCTACCACGTACAGGTAACTAACTGGGTCCCATGGCTGAACAGTCTGAGGCAGAGCCACTTCAGGTATGGCCTTGCCTCCAGGCACACAAGGTCAGGGCTGACGGGTTCTTCACCCCTCGGTTGTCAGCACCTCCATCGCATCTCCTCTGATAGGTGGCCACGTCCACCCAGACTCTAGTCCTGCAGGGGAGAGAGGAGCTTCTTCCCAGTCTTCCCTGCCAAGGTCACCAGCTGGCGGCTCTCTGCCCTTGAATCCAGCCAGTGGAGCATGGGGATGTGCTTATGGATCCCGTCCAAAATCAGAGCTCATCCAAAGAGTGAAGGCCAGATGCCAACAGGCTCCGAACAAAGGTCCACTGCAGAGGGCTCACTGGCCATCTGCCCTGGATGCCTATTAAAATAACATGGGTAGGACTGGGGCCACAGCTCAGTGATGGAGCAATTGCCTAGCGTGCAGGAGGCCCAGGGCTCATCCCTAGCACTGCAAAATAACAACAAAGTACATAGGGGATGTGCAAAAGTACCAACACCACCCAGGCCTCATGCATGACCAGGTAACTCAGCTCCTCCCGTAGAGCTCAGGTGTTGATGGTCTCACCTGGTCTGTGTGCAGTTGAACTGAGGGGCTGTGCACACACTCAACTGGGTTGGTTTGTTTTGTGGTACTGGGCAGCTGGAACTGGGGCCTCACACATGCTATTTTTTGCAAGCATTCAACCACTGAGCCATACTCCCAGCCCATTTTTTCACTTTGTATTTTGAGACAGGGTCCTGCCGAATTATAAAGGCTGCTGCTGACCTCAAATTTGCAATCCTCCTACCTCTACCTCCTGAGTCTCTGGGATTAAAGGTGTGGACCATTGCACCCAACTAAACTGACCTTTAAGTGAGCAATGTCTTAGTTGCTGGATGTAAACAACAGACATTTGTTTTCTCACTCTGAAGGCAGGAAGTCCTTGGCCAGTGTGCTGGCATGGTCAGCCTGGAGCCAGGGCTCTGCCTGGCATGTGGAGGACCACCATCTTGCTATGTCCTTACATGGTCCTTGTGAGCTCCAAGGGAGAGGTAGATATGCTGTTCACTCCCTCCTCTTCTTGAAAGGGCACTAATCCCGTCATGGGGTACATCCTCATGGCTCATTTAAAGTCAATCAACTCCCAAAGGCACCACCTTCAAACACAACCATGGGGGAAGTCAGGCCTTCAGTGTGTAAATTGGTAGGAACAGCAAGTCCATAGGAAACAGGTTGCCACAATATCAGTATAAACCCACGAATGTGCCAGGAGATAAGGAAGCATCACAAATGGTTGAGTAAGGGATCAAGGCATTAAAACAGAGTATCCTGCCATTTAGGTTGATAAAATATAACTTGGAATAGCCATGGTGAGAGGCAGCAGGCATGGTGTCCACTGAGCCCAAAGGCATCTTCCCATCAGGTGGACCCTTTCAGATGTCTGTGGGGCACCTGTCAAGCAGCTGACCCCCTTGCAAATGGCTTTCCCACTCCAAAGTAATGAGTTCATGGGGGAGATAAGCAGACACGGTGAATTACTTGGGGCCTTCTGATGGCCCAACTGGAGCCCCCATTTGCGAACACACCAGCCATCTGGTGATTGACGGGTAGACACGTGGGCCAATCCATCATGAAGCCTGATGCAAGGAAGAGAAAATGGCAATAGAGCTAAAACAGATGTCAGCTGGGAGGAGTGTCTAAGGAAGCTCAGAAAGCAGCCCTGGGGGCCTGGCCTCTTGTCTGAAAATGGTTCTCCTGGGCGGCCACTAACCTCAGGGTCCCTTTTTTGAAAATAAACAAATACATACTATAGCATTCCAGTGATTATAATAAATTCCAAATTTTGCAGAGAAGTGAAAAATATACTTTTTCATGGCTGGCATATTTGGGGTCATTTACTGTCCATCAAAATGTTAATCTTCATCAGATCCTAGCTTCATCTCTTTTAAACTACAAAGACCTTCAGCCAAAACACCAAAAAAGAAAAGCATAAAAGCGATAACAATATGTTCACTACCTATTAAGAAATGTCTAAAGTCCTTCCAGTGGGTTCCATGCCAAGTTGTTGAAATTTACACAAAATGTTAAGCTTTTGAGGGAAAGTGTGTCACGTTGAAAATCCCTTCACAATATACTTGATAATCACGGCTCCTGCTCAAATTCAAGTCTCTCCTCAAAGATTTGTGCTGAAGGTGCTAGACAGTCCTGAGTTAGCCAGTGAGTGAGACTCGAGACTTTCAACAATAGTCCACTTTGAACGAGGAGACATCATGCCACAGAATCCTAGAATGTCCACGCTGGAAAAGACCCCTGGAGAAGGGTCACAAGGGTGGTTTTCCATTGCTGACCGCTAGCCTGGACACTTGGGAATCACCTGGCAAACGTACACTCCTCATGGTGCAGGATCAGTCCCGGCCCCTCACTCCAGGGCTTTGGAACTCAGTAGACTGGTGTCCTATTAAACATTCTCTAAGTGAGTGGGATGTACACCTGTGTGGGTACCCCAAACTGGGCCAACTTCCTCGTTATAAATATGGGGACCATGAGCACCCATAAAGGGACTGCAAGAGGCCACAACCACAGGCAGGAAGGGGACCCTGGAGGCACCTGGACCATCAGTAGGATTCCTCATACTCACCCTCTCAGAGTCTGGCCAAGATAGCCACAACAGGTTGGACAGTGTCCCTCCAAAAGACATGCTCAAGTCCTAGCCCCTGGTGTGTGTGAATGCAGCCTCACCTACAAACCAGACCTCTGTAGATGTGGTGAGTCCAAGGGTGAGTGCGTGTGGGAGAAGAGAAGGGGAAGCAGTCCCACAGGCCAAGGAAGCCAGGAGGGACAGCGAAGGCCCTCCTGAGCTTCTGAGAGAGCACAGCGTAGCCACACCTGGATTTGAGACTCTGACCTCCAGAACTGTGAGAGAAGACACTTGTTTTTTTTAAGTCACCCAGTGTATAGTCATTTGCTACGATAGCCTCAGGAAACTGATTCAGCTCACTGCAGGGTCACCCCAAAGGCCCATGTGTACCCATTGTTTTGAGGCCCTCTTCAACACTGGAAGTGGGGAACCTCTGGTAGAGTTCCCACTACATGAGTCCCCTCTACAGAGTCCCCTCTACAGTTCTCCAAACCACCAGGACCAGGCATTTTCCATAAGCAGAGACAGAGGAGTGGAGAGGTCTTAGGCTGGCCCAGACTTGGAGCTGGCTGAAGAGGGTCTCTCCCTAGAGGCGCAGGAGGGGTGAGATGGTCCTCTTTAGAGTAGACCCAAGGCTTCCACCTTGCATGGCCCACAGGAGCCCACCCCCATGCCTGCAAGCTGACCCTGAGCCAGGACTCTCTTCCTCCTAGCAGGACACCAGCCTTGGCGACATCCAGGCTCCCCCGGAACACTTCCACCCAGTAGGTTCCCACTCCCAGCCATGCATCTATTCCTGCCCACATGGCTCTGCAGAGGATTCAAGTTCCAGACAGTCACTAGTGGCTCCAAGAGGCAAAGGTTGACAGATGTGGAACCTGCCCCAGGTGCACGACTTCCCTCTCTGCCAAGAGGTGGAAGTGCTGTGGCCCACAGGGGAGTAAGTATGCCAGGCAGAGCCGGTGAGCAGACTGCAGACTGAGCCCCGGATGAGAGGATGAGTCTGGGGAGGCTCAAGCTCCCAGGAGCTCAGTCTCCTCACCTTCAGGAGGGAGAATGATGGCTGCCCTCTTTCATGGACAGTAGCAGGGCTGAACGCCATGGTGCCCAGCACACAAGAGGTGTGGGATGGATGGGGTCATCCTGTGAGCCTGATCCAGCTCTGGTCTGCCATGGCCACAGCCCAGCTGTTTGGTGGCCTCTGGGCAATTTGGACTGAGGACAAAAGGCCTTTGGAAGCCCAGCGGAAGCAGGAAGCAGGTGAGTTGGGGAGGCTCCGGGAGGGGCTCCAAAGCTAGGCTCCTGCTGGGGCAAGTGGATGGCAGGACCAAGGCTAGACATGAGCCACAGGGCAGGAACATGGGGAGCAGCATCCGCCTCCAAACACAGCAGGCAGGAGAGTACGAGGTCCCCAGGACCTTCTGCGCATGTCCTTTTCGCAGTGTGCCTGACTTCTACACACTGAGGTCCCTGCCCTGGAGACCTTTATCAGTCAAGTCCAAGCCCTCATACGTCCCACTCTGCTCACCTCGCCAGCTCATCCAGCTCATGCCAGCCCCTCTCCACCTCAAACCCCAGACTTTTTCATGTCCCAGGTGTAGGCCCAGCCGTGACTTCTCGTGCCCCACCCCAAGGGACCCCTTCCCACCTCTCCCCTACACCTGCTGCCCACACCTTCATCCCCAGGCTCAGATCAGTGCCTAGAACATAGGGCTATGTGTGGCAAGGCATGGATGGCTTAATCAGATTCTCAACAGACATTTTTGAGCACCTTCTGTGGTGAGGCTGTCCCTGAACTTGAGCAGTGAACAGAAGAGACAGGGTCTCCAGCCTCCCAGTTTTTGTTCTGATGGAGAAGGTCATCAGTAAACAAGAAAATAAGTAAACTGTATTCTAGAGCATGCTAAGTGCTAAAAAGAAAGTGGAAAGGGGGGGCATGAAATGTTGAGGGAAAGAGTTGAAAATTTTCTCTATAGTGTGGAATGAGAGGGGCTTATGGAGGAGGTGACCTTTGAGTATAAACCTAAAAACACCAAAGGAGTGAGTGATACAGATGGATGGACAGAAGGAAGGGCACATTTGGGGATAATGGAGAGAAGGGAGGAGGAGTTGAGAGAGGAGGGAGGAAGGAATGAAGAAAAATGGTGGATGTATGGAG
The DNA here is from genome assembly GCA_007922755.1 of Pedetes capensis. Lineage (NCBI taxonomy): Eukaryota > Metazoa > Chordata > Mammalia > Rodentia > Pedetidae > Pedetes > Pedetes capensis. Next base: position 7,686 of record VMDO01000084.1, on the reverse strand, counting down.
GGTGAATGACGGATAGAAGGGTGGACAATGGCTGGATGGACGGACAATGAGTGGAAGTGTGGACAACAGCTAGAAGGGTGGACGATGGCTGGATGTGTGATATATACAGATGCTGTCTTTCACCCTGATTATTGCCATTGCTGCTGTTCCTCCTCTATCTCTCTGGGATGGCAGCACCCCACCTGCGCTTCAGGTCGATGCTGAAAGCCTCATCTGGTAACACTATACGGATCATCTCTCCTGGCTTCCTATTCCCAGAACTCTTAGGGTCTGTGCCAAAGATTCAGATGCCCTCGACCCTCCTCACCTGATATGGGACCAAGCAGGAGAGACTTAAGATCCTCTCTGGAGAAGGTGTCTGCAGAACTAGGCTCTCTGCCAGGCCTCCCATTTTGTCTTGCTTACTTTTTATCAGTCTAAATAATCATTCTGCCCACCCTCCCACACCCACCCACATGACTGGGCACCCCCTTAGAAGAGTTAAGAAGAGTTGAAATGACAAAGATGGCTTTTTTCCGCAGGAGCTGAGGCCTTCAGGGCCGGCTCTGGAAAGTCCCCCTGAGCCTCCATCCAGGGGGCTCCAGAGCAGCGGCCCTAGCCCTGGGCACTCTCCTCTGGGGCATCCCTATGCTGAGCTGAGGGTCCCAGCCTCCTCCACGTCAAGAGGGGGTGATGCCTTGTCTGCATTCAGGCCTGGGAGGGCCTCATGGGACCAGGGAGCCCAGGGTCCTGCCTGCCAATGAGTCCTCCACCTGCTGGGCTGACTGCTGGCCCCATCTTGAGCAAACAACCCATGAGGAACTTGCCCTGCATCTGTAGCTGGCATGACCATGCTAGGGGTCAGAAACAGCTGTCAGCAGCCCCTACAGGTGTCACACCTAACAACAACAACATTTGTCACAGGCCAGCACCCTCCCCAGAGAGTCCTTCAGAGCCCTGAGGCTGAGGCCCAGCTCTGGCCGGGGTGCAGCCAGAGGCGAGCAGGTTCACAGAGCACCTGGAAGCCCCTGCTGTGGCCATGGACATGCTTTGGTTGGGGCTGGGTGGGCCAGGATGGGGTGGAAAGCCTGCCCAGTAAGGTTCACAACTAGGGCATTTGTGAGGCCTCTAATTTGTCAATAATAAGATCTGTAGTTTAGATGGATCATGATTGTAACAATGAGTCTTTGTTTTGTTTTTTAACAAACGTATTAAGAGACAATTTACACAGCATGAAATTTGCCCATTTTAACCATACAATTCAATGAATTTTAGAATATTTACAGAGTTGTACAACCATTGCCACAACCTAATTTTAGAATGCTTCCCCACCCTGAAGGAAACTTCATGCCTACTCCCAGCTCTGCCATTCTCATGTCCACACAGGAGACCTCATGGCTTCTGAGAGCACACTCGTGCATTTCTGACATGCTTGTCTTAAAGGACCCTGCTCTACAAAATTATCCACTAAATGGGCTTTTCCAAAGCTCAGGACGTGGTGCTCAGCACTCTCTCCCCACCCCTTTCTTTAGTATATCTAGTTTATACCCAGAACATGCTCCAGAACTCGCTCCACAGGACGCCCACTTCCCTTCAGCGCCAGTTTTCCTCTGCGGTCAATTTGGAACATCTGACTTTTTGTTGGGTATATGGCCACTACCAAAGCTGCCCTACAGTTCCCAACATCCCTTGCAGCTAGGTATGTCATGTGACTGCATTCTGGCCAATGGGAAATAATGAGCATGTCACATGACTACATTCTGGCCAATAGGAAATAATGGGTACAACTTCTAGGAAGTTTCCATAAAAGGAGGGTCTGTGGGGTGTGGGTAGGTGGGACATCAAGAGGGGCCGGCTTGGTCCTCCCCTTGGCCATTCCTATGTCCTGCTAACAGAGACATAAATGCTGTGGTGATGAAGGGAGTGGAGGGGCCGGCCACACATCTCTGGGTGAGTAAGAAATTTCTTTCTGGTTTAAAGCCCCATTCATCTGGGCCTTTGTTAGGAAGCCAGACCTAACTAGTGACTCTAACTATTCACTCTACAGACAAAAGAAAAATGGAGTCCCTGCTCAAATGAGCAAGTGTTGTCTGTGCTATCCCTACATATTACTTCTGATGCGGATTAGTTGCTAAAGGCTCTGAAGGGTCCTGCAGACAAGAAAGCAGTTGAACTCCCTGTGAGCAAGCACCCCAAATGTCCATGGCTTTCCTTGGCTTTTCCCCTCTTTAAAAATCATGTGACACATGACAGGGACTCCCAACCTGAAGTGATGGTGTGTTGTACACAATTAGGCCAGGAAAGAAAGGAGGGAAGAATATTGGGTCTGATTCTCTGTGGAGGCCAACATAGACTGAACTGTTCTGTGCCCATGGGAATCCCACACCTGGTATCCTGGCGTCAGTGGCAGGTTGAAGCTGCACATCCTAGCCCTGAGTGGTGACACTGTGTTAACCTGAGAAACATCGTGTTAATCTTTAGCAGTCATGGGGACAAACCCCCAAAAATGCAGAGAGAGAGAGATGGTGTGGTTCAAGAACTTTTCCTCAATCATAAGTAACATTTCCTTATTTAGAAAACGTCCCCAATTTAGGATTGCCTGATGTGTAATTTTTTTTTAACATTATGGTGGCACAAAGCCTACCTAGACAACCACTCTGCCTTTTGCTTTCAGTGCCATATGCAATAAACCCCACAAGATGTTCAGCACTTTGTTATAAAACAGGCTTCATATGAGGTGGCTTTGCCCAACCAAGGAAGAAGAGTGACCTGAGGAGGGAGAGGTGGCCTTGGCTGAGCTTCAGCACTGCTAGGGCAGCTGTACTAATGCATTTTCCACAGACTTTGGGCTCATGGGGACATGGCCTGCAGTCAGCCACGGTGCATTTGCGCATCAGAAGGAGCCACATGCTAAGCCCTGGGCACGTGGCCACTCTACGCTGTCTATGCCCTTCAGGCTGTCCAGTCACAGAGCTACTGATTCTCTGAGCACAATTTGATCCCAGGAGAGCAGAACCCCTGTGCCCTCTTATAGAAACACCATGCTCAGTAGGCTGACCCCAACATGAGCAGATGCTATGCTCTGAGATAGCGATGGAGGCTTTTGGCATGAGTGACCCAGGCCTCACCTCTCCGTGGGGCCCTGGGTCGGCCTGGGTAGCAAGGCAACCGGAAGTTCACAGTCTATGTGCCTCGAGTCAGAGGTCCTGAACCTGAGCCATCTGTGTGGCTGACTCAGAAGCACGAACTTGGTGGCCCCATTGCCCATAGGGTAAAAGCCAGGTGGCAAGATTGGCATCCTGGGTCCTCAGGGAGGTAGCCTTGGCCTGCCCTGCAACCCAGCCCCAACCCTGGCCATCCCCCAGCACATGCCCGCATGTGACCACCAAGTAGCTATAAGGAGCACAGCTAGCACCGCTGGCCGGTACTGATGATTGGAAAGCACCTGCTCCTTCCACAGTGTACAGGAGAGTCTGTCCCTGATGCAAGGGCTTTCAGATGGAGGCAGGGTGGAGGCTAAGGATGGAAGCTGTGCAGAGGTGGAGGGTGGAGGCTGAGGGTAGAGGACAGGGGTGGTACTGTGGGCTCAGAGAGCCCTGGGTTTTCCCTTGCCATCACCATCAAGGGCTCACCCCTCTCACATGCGAGTTCCTCACCTATAAACAGCAGTTCAGGGCCTCACTTCTTGGGAGTTTATGCAGATTTAAAGAGACAGCACACCCCATGAGCAGTTCCACCCAGAGGCTCCTCTTCAGCACCAGTTAGTGGACCATGGTGCACTGACACTTAAATAGTCTCCCTTTCTCCTGTCTCACAGGAAGAGCCCAGACTCACTTTGCCCCTAACATCATCATCACCAGTTAGAAAGCCTCCATCTTTATCCTCCTTTTATTGGTGGGGAAATTCTGGCAAAGAGACAGCAAGGAATTTGCTCAGGTCACGGAGCTGGTGAGGGCAGAGCCAGGGTTGAGCAGCCAGTCTGGCTTTGAGCTGAGCCGTCACCCCCAGGTCGAATGGAGCCAATGCACACCCAGGGAACTCAATCATAAAAGCCCATCATGAATCATCTGGGGACAGGCCGGTGGAGGACATGGTTGGATAGAAAATCCATCTCTTTTACAACGGTCCTGACATGTTTATAGATCATACGTCCAATGGATGGGGGAGGGGAGGCAACCCACAATCTTCTGGGCCACCCCAGCCTCTGTGCAGAGCCCAGTGAATCTAGCCCCTGACGGAAGAGGAGAGAAATCACCCACATGGACAATTCCTAGGAAAGCATGTGTGAGTTGCTGTTTGCCACCCATGCCACCCAGACCCTGGGCATCTTTGTGTGTGTGTGTGTGTGTGTGTGTGTGGTACTGGGGGTTGAACCCAGGGCCTCACGCTTGCATGCTGTGCAAGTGTTGGACCACTGAGCTGCTACCTCTAGCCCATTTTTTTACTTTTTGAGACAGGGTCTCGCTAAGTTACGCAGACTGCCTCTGGTCTTGAACTTGCAATCCTCCTGCCTCCATCTCCCAAGCCGCTGGGATTACATGCATGTACCACCATGCCAGGCGTGACCCTGGGCATCTTTCAGATACCAGAAGATACCAGATGCCAGATGTCCCCCCCACATACATGTGGGGGACAGGACGCAAGAGGCTCCACCCACCATCTCCAAGCAGTGTTTCTAGTGGGCTAAGCTCCCAGGGCACACAGCTGACAGGAGAGAGCACTGGGGGACCCTCAGAAGGCCCCTGGGATGCTGGACGCTCCCAGTATTCCCTCCAGAATCCCTGGTGTCTGGGGACACTGCCAGCCCTGCTTTGTCCAGGGCAATTCTTGAGTGGTGCGTATTTGTCATAGAGGGTGATGGGCCCTGGGGAGTGTCCTGGACAAGCCCTGAGACTCCTGTTCCCTTGGTACTTATCCTCCAGAGCCCGCTACCCCACTCCTACTGACTGCCAAGGCAAAAGGAAGCCGGGGAAATTGAGCCAGAGGAAAGAGGGAGAAACAGCAATGGCAGGAGATGTCCCCAGGTGAGACAGCATCCAAGTCCAACTTGGCCCAGCCCTGCAGGATGTGGCCCTGCCTGTCTGCACTAGCGCAGACCTCAGGCTGCCTGCAGAGGTGGAGGAGCTTTCGAAGGCTACATCTGGAACCGATTGGGGGCTGAGGCTCAGAGCTGGGCACCCACTTGATGATCTCTGTGGGACTTCAGGAAAGTGTCAGAAAAGAGGAGCAACTCCCTCCAAAGTGGCTGATTTTAATTGGAAAAGACGAGGATCTGGGCAGTGGACTGGCTCCACAGTGTGAAGAGGCAATTGGCTGCAATTATTATGCACCTTCTAATCATTGCATGTCGGCTAATTAGCTACAAATTGCTCAAGCAATAAATTGCCTGGGGCAGAAAGACCTCTTTCCCTGGGAATAGGGCCAGTTAAACAGAGAAGGGAGGTGGCCTGCCTCTGACCCCTTGCCCCAAAGCCTTTTTGAAATGTTGAGAACGTGGTGAAGGGCAGCATCTCCCAGAAGACAGAGGTGGTTCCAAGCAGGATGGGTAACTGCAAAACTGCACTTGCTTCCTTGAGGTGAGGAGCCTGGCACAGGCGCCCATACCACCCTCAGAACAGGCTCTGCTCTTGCATCATGGCATCTCCACCACACAGCCTCCTCCAGGCTGCAGTGCCCTTCTTGTCCCTGAGGGGGTGGCCCAAGCCCACATTCCCACGGACCAGTTCCTGCTCCAGGTGGCCAGTGCCCAGTGGCATCATGGAGCCTGAGAGTGACCCACGCAGGCACCAGCCCTGGCCAGCACACCTCAGTGGGCTCCTGTGGGGTCTGTGCAGAGAGCACAGTTGCACCCTAAGAAGATCTTCTGCAGCTGCTGTTTTAAAAAGCATTGCTCATTTTAAACCAAAATGCTTCTTTTTGGGCCATCCAGATGAGACTCTGCTCCTTGAGAGGAACAGGCTGAGCCACCAGGCACAGGGGTCTGGGGCACCCTTGCCAGCTGTTGGCTGCATCTCCGTAGGTCGGCAGTGAGGCTTCAGTGAACCGTGAGCCAGGCAGGCACTGAGAGAGATGTCCATGTGTCTTGCTGGGGCCACCAGCAGGCTGGACTGGTCTCACTCTGGAGGCATGGTAGGGCAATGCCGGCCACGTGTGCTCAGTGGCAAGGGATGACTTTATAGGAGCCTGGATTATTTGGGGAATTTCAAAATCAAAAACAAAAACAAAAAATCCTCGCTTCCTTTCTGCTGCTCGTTGTCCCTGCACTGAGCCGCAGGAGCTGAACATTCCCAATCGGCGCCCTGGGGAAGAAGGTGTCACCGCTCTGGCACTGTGGGAGCCAGGCCAGGTGGTGGCAGCCCCCACAGCTGCTGAGTGCCTGGCCCCTGCCTCACCTGCCTTCTTGAACTTTTGAACTTGACCTAGGCCTGGGCCCCTCCCCCCTCCACCAGGCCACAAGCACTCCAGGTCCAGGTGGTGGCTGAGTCCCGGGCTGACAGCTCAGCCTCTGCTTATCCCACTGCCCACACAGTGAAGAGCAGATCCCTGATATCGAGCAACTTCTGTGGACTGGACACCGCTTTGTGTGACTTGGCTCCACGAAGTCACATAACAGGTCTAGGCTTCCAGCTGCTCTCTCGCCCATTCTACAGACCAGAGACTGAGACCCCCATGCCAGAGAGTGGGAATAAGGAATCATGAGGGCAGCTGGGCTGCCCTCCTGGTGGGCCAGGACAAGGGCTTGAGTCTTACTCTTTGGACCCTCAGGGCCTCACCCAAGGCCAAACTCAAGGCAGAGACATAATGAATTAGGAGTAATGAGATACTATATTTTTAACTGGTTTTGTGTTTCTTTCCGTTAGCACATATGAATTATATATAGTAATGGGATTCATTGTCACATTTTCATAAATGCATATAACATATTTTGAACTTCCAAATAATAACTAATCCAATCAATAAATGGGTAAATGAACTGAGCAGACACCTTTATTTTCTAAGCACCTAATGTTCTTCTCCCCCACACGTCTGTCAGTTTGCCACACTGTGGGGGCTTGCGTGTTGCGATGAGGCTGAGAGCTCTGCCACTGTAACCTCGGACATGAGCAACGTTACCCATGGTGGACAGGTTTTCAGCAGAGCTCCCAGACTAAGACAGACTAGGGAGTAGGACCTGGTGAGCCACTCCCGAAACAACTAGCCATTGAAAACCCTATGGATAGTAAAGAAACACTGTCAGATATAGTGCTGGAAAATGAGGCCCCCAGGTTGGAAGGCGCTCAAAAGACTACTGGGGAAGAGTTGCCTCCTCCAAGTAGAGTCTACTGTGATGACGGAAATGGAGTAAAACCCCAGGGTGCTCAACTTGCTGATGTGGCACAACTCAAAATGAGGAGAAACAACTGTAAACATCCATTGATAATTGGAACATGGAATGTACATAGTATGAATCTAGGCAAATTAGAAATTATTAAAAGAGAAATGGAGCGCATAAACATTGACATTCTAGACATCAGTGAGCTAAAATGGACCGGCATAGGCCATTTTGAGTCAGACAATCATATGGTCTACTATGCTGGGAATGATAAACTAAAGAGAAATGGGGTTGCATTCATCATCAAAAAAGACATTTCAAGATCTGTCATGAAATACAATGTTGTCAGTGATAGAATAATATCCATATGCCTACAAGGAAGGCCAGTTAATATG
>VMDO01000083.1:85131-473385 GCA_007922755.1 Pedetes capensis | reverse complement strand
CCAGACGTAAGGATTTTTGTTTTGTTGATGTTTAGACGTAACCCATATTGAAGGCTATGATCTTTGATATTCATCAGTAAATGTCTTAAATCCTCTTCATTTTCAGCAAGCAAAGTGGTATCATCTGCATAACGCAGGTTGTTAATGAGTCTTCCTCCAATCTTGATGCCACGTTCTTCCTCATAAAGTCCAGCTTCTCAGATTATTTGGTCAGCGTATAAATTGAAGAGATAGAGTGAAAGTATACAGCCCTGACGCACACCTTTCTCAACTTTAAACCACTCAGTGTTTCCTTGTTCTATTCCAACAACTGCCTCGTGGTTCATGTACAGATTTCTCATGAGCACAATTAGGTGTTCTGGTAGGAGTGTAGTTTTAATTACCAAGAAAATTGGGATGACATAAGGACAACTGACCAAAGATGGAGACTAAAATGATGGAGAACAAAGTGAAACAGTGGGGCACCTCTCCATAATCCTCAGCCCCAGGGAAGATGATGGCAGAAGGCTTTGAAGGATACAGAGCCCTTTGGGGTGCACAGTTCAAGTGAGACCCAGTGGGGCCACCCCTGATAGTGGGCAGCTGGTGGGGGAAAAGGTGTGGCCACCTCCAAGGGTGTGGGACTGAGAAGACATCCTGCAGGGTCATCCTTGACCCTGGGCAGCTGGCAGGAGACAAGGAATTGCTGCCAGAAAGGGCGCCTGGCCGAAGAGCAATCCAGGGGGCCATCGCTGTCACTGGACAACAGTAAGTGGGCAAAGTGGAGCCACCTTCAAGGGCTTGGTGCTGAAGAGAGATCTACAGGAGCCATCACAGATGCCGGGCTGCTGGTGGAGGTCGAAGCAGGGCCAACTGCAAGGCCATGGGCTGAACAATGATCCAGTGGCGCCATCCCTGACAGCAAGTGGCTGGAATGAGGTATGGTGAAGAAATCAGCAAGGACGAACGGCTAGAGAAATGTGTGGTGGGGCTCTCTCATATGGTCACAGCTGGTGGAGGGCAAGATAGACAAAGCAGAGGTCAGCAGGACTCTCAGGGGAAGAAGCTGGATGACACAGTCCCACTCTAGGGTCTTGGACCCAGGGACTATTGTTTGTTTTTGTTTGGTTGTTTTTTTTTGTGTGTGTCTTTTGTTTTGTTTTATTTTGTGTTTTTTTAATCAGGGAGACATGGTTTCCACCCTGGCCTCTGGAGCTATTGGAATCATGATGTGGAGGGTGGGAAACTGAAATATGGTGAGTTTAGGGGATGGAAAAGAGCAGCAGGTGCTGCTGGAATCCTGAGCCTAAGAAAGCTGAGTCAGAATAAGATGTATTTGGGGCAATTGCATCATATGGTTGTGAAAGCTGGAAATTGAACAAGGAAGACAGGAGAGGAATTGATGCTTTTGAATTATGGTGTTGGGGATGATTATTGTGTATACCATGGACTGCCAAAAGAACCATCAGATCTGTCCTAGAAAAAGTGCAAACAGAGTGCTCCTTGGAAGCAAGGCTGGCTAGATTGCCTCTTACCTATTTTGGACATGTAGTCAGGAAGGACCAGTCCCTGGTAAGGGCATGTTTGAGAGAGTGAGAGGTCAACAAAATAATGAACCCTCTCTACTAGATGGAGTGACACAGTGTCTTAAACAATAGGCTTAAACGTAAATAAAATCATTTGCTTGGCAGAGAATGAGGGAGTGTTTCAATGTGCTATGCATAGGGTCACTATGAGTTGGACTCGACTTGATGGCACCTAACCACAACAACAATCCTTGTGATGTGAAGTACTGCCATGAGCCTGGGGAACCTAAGGCACATGGTTTAGGCTGTGGTTTGGTTGGGGCCTGGGAATACAGGGGATAGAAAAAACTGAAGGGGCATTGCTGAATGCAGAGCCTACAGCAAGTAGTAGGCACTGGACATTGAGGCTGCAAACTGTGGGAGTGGGGGAGGGGGAATGAAGCACCAGTGGCCTGTCAACACTCAAACTGACAGGAATATCAGAAAAGAGTCTCCTTACACACTGAGGATGTGGGACCTAGCACCCAGACCAAGCATCAAGCAAGTCTTAGCAGCAAAACACAAGAAACATGAAAAGACATGCTGGTTGGGAAGATTCTATAGACCAATGAACCTCAACAAATAATTTCAGGGTAACCAGATTCCTAGAGATGCCTGGTGGAGAATTTAGAATGTTGCTTATAAATATACTAAAAGTCCTCAAAGACTCCACCATGAAACCAATTGATTGACTGGACAAGAAAGTATCTAATTTGGATAAAAAATTATCCACAGAAATAGAGATTCTGAAGAATCAAGCAGAGGTCCTTGAGATGCAAGGAAAAATAAACCAACTCAGCATTAGAGTAGAATGTTGAGTATTGAGACTAGATGAAGCTGAAAACAGAAAAATGAACAATTGAACTTAGCTACAAAGGGAACAGGGAGTAGGACCTGGTGAGCCACTCCCGAAACAACTAGCCATTGAAAACCCTACGAATAGCAAAGAGACACTGTCAGATATAGTGCCAGAAAATGAGGCTCCCAGGTTGGAAGGCACTCAAAAGACGGCCTCCTCCAAGTAGAGTCTACCATGATGACGGAAATGGAGTAAAGCCCCAAGGTGCTCAACTTCCTGATGTGGCACCACTCAAAATGAGGAGAAACAACTGTAAACATCCATTAATAATTGGAACATGGAATGTATGTAGTATGAATCTAGGAAAATTAGAAATAGTTAAAAGAGAAATGGAGCGCATAAACATTGACATTCTAGGCACCAGTGAGCTAAAATGGACCGGCACAGGCCATTTTGAGTCAGACAATCATATAGTTTACTATGCTGGGAATGATAAACTAAAGAGAAATGGGGTTGCATTCATCATCAAAAAAGACATTTCAAGATCTGTCATGAAATACAATGTTGGCAATGATAGAACAATATCCATACGCCTACAAGGAAGGCCAGTTAATATGACTATTATTCAAATTTATGCACCCACCACTAAGGCCACAAATGAAGAAAGGGAAGACTTCTATCAGCTTCTGCAATCTGAAATAGATCAAACATGCAATCAAGACATACTGATAATCACTGGTGACTGGAACACAAAGGTTGGAAACAAAGAAGGCTCAGTAGTTGGAAAATATGGTCTTGGTGACAGAAATGAAGCTGGAAATCACATGATAGAATTTTGTCAGACCAATGACCTTTTCATTACAAACACATTTTTTCAACATCATAAACAGAGACTATACACATGGACTTCACCAGATGGAACATACAGGAATCAAAATGACTACATATGTGGAAAGAGACGATGGGAAAGCTCTGTACAAAATGTCAAAACAAGACCAGGTGCTGACTATGGATCAGACCATTAACTTCTCATATGCAAGTTCAAACTGAAGCTGAAGAAAATTAGAACAAGTATACGAGAGCCACGGTATGACCTTGAGTATATCCCACCTGAGTTCAGAGACCACCTCAAAAATAGGTTTAATGCATTAGACACAAATGATAGGAGACCAAAAGAGTTGTGGCATGACATAAAAGATATCATTCAAGAGGGAAGCAAAAAGTTCTTAAAAAGACAAGAAAAAAAGAAAAGACCAAATTACATGTCAAGGGAGACAGTAGAACTTGCCCTTGAACATCTAGCAGCTAAAGCAAAAGGAAGACATGATGAAGTTAAGGATCTAAACAGAAGATTTCAGAAGGTAGCTCAAGGAGTCAAAAACAAATATTATAATGACATGTGCAAGGAGCTGGAGGCAGAAACCGAAGGGGAAGAACACGCTCTGTGTTTCTCAAGCTTAAGAAAGTGAAGAAAAAATTCAAGCGTCCAGTGGCAGTAGTGAAAGATTCTACAGGGAAAATATTAAATGATGCAGGAAACATCAAAGAATACACAGAGTCATTATACAAGAAAGAGTTGGTAGATGACCAACCATTCCAAGAGGTTGCATACGAAGAGGAACCAATGGTATTGAAGGACAAAGTGGAAGCTGCCTTGAAAGAACTGGTGAAACACAAGGCTCCAGGAATTGATGGGATACCAATAGAGATGTTTCAACAAACAGATGCAGCACTGGAGGTGTTAACATGTCTATGCCAACAGATTTGGAAAACAGCTACTTGGCCAACTGACTGGAAGAGATCCATATATGTGCCTATTCCCAAAAAAGGGATCCAACGGAATGTGCAAACTATCGGACAATATCATTAATATCACACACCAGGAGATTCTACTAAAGATCATTCAGAAGTGATTGCACCAGTATATAGACAGGGAATTACCAGAAAATCAAGTGGGATTCAGAAGAGGGCGGGGAACCAGGGACATCATTGCTGCTGTCAGGTGGCTATTAGCTGAAAGCAGAGAATATCAGAAAGATGTTTATCTATGTTTTGTTGACTACGCAAAAGCATTTGATTGTGTGGATCATAACAAATTATGGATAACACTTCGGAAAATGGGAATACCAGAACACCTGATTGTGCTCATGAGAAATCTGTACATGAACCACGAGGCAGTTGTTGGAATAGAACAAGGAAACACTGAGTGGTTTAAAGTTGAGAAAGGTGTGCATCAGGGCTGTATACTTTCACCCTATCTCTTCAATTTATACGCTGAGCAAATAATCCGAGAAGCTGAACTTTATGAGGAAGAACGTGGCATCAAGATTGGAGGAAGACTCATTAACAACCTGTATTATGCAGATGACACCACTCTACTTGCTGAAAGTAAAGAGGATTTAAAACATTTACTGATGAAGATCAAAGATCATAGCCATCAATATGGGTTACGACTAAACATCAACAAAACAAAAATCCTTACAACTGGGTCAACATGCAACTTCACAATAAATGGAGAAAAGATTGAGGTTGTCCAAGATTTTGCTTGGCTTGGCTCTATAATCAACACCCGTGGAAGCAGCAGTCAAGAAATCAAAAGACGCATTGCTCTAGGAAAAGCTGTGGCAAAAGCTCTCTTTAGAGTATTGAAAAGCAAAGATGTTACATTGAAGACGATGGTGGGTCTGACTTATGCCATGGTATTTTCATTGGCATCATATGGTTGTGAAAGCTGGACATTGAACAAGAGAGACAGAAAAAGAATTGATGCTTTTGAATTGTGGTGCTGGAGACATTATTAAATATACCACGGACTGCCAAAAGAACCAATAAATCTGTCCTAGAAGAAGTACAACCAGAGTGCTCCTTGGAAGCAAGAATGGCCAGATTGCATCTTACATATTTCGGACATGTAGTCAGGAGAGATCAATCCCTGGAGAAAGACATCATGTTTGGAAGAGTGGCAGGTCAATCCACCAGATGGATTGACATAGTGTCTGCAACAATGGGCTTAAGCATAAATAAGATCGTTTGCCTGGCACAGAATTGGCAAGTGTTTCGATCTGCTGTACATAGGGTCGCTATGAGTCGGACTAGACTCGACGGCACCTAAGAAGAACAACAACACCAACAAGGGAACATATAAACAGAGGAGAAAGAAGGAGGGAGGGGACTAGAAAGAAGAAATAAAATTTGAAAGATGGGAAGGGAAAGGGAAACAATGTAAAGAGATAAAGGGGGAGAGGATAATCTCAATGTAAATGATGCAACTGCATGAGTACTTCGGAAAATAGGGGAATATAACCCATAAACGCATACTACATACTAGTCAAAAGTTTGCATAAACTTTGTAAGTTGATAAAAGTATCACCAAAAGTGATGTGATAGTTGTAAGATGGATAGGTAAATGCTGTATTACTCTGTATCCCACCAACATTTATGAATAAAAGGAAAAATGAAAAAATTAAACACGAAAAATACAAATCATCCAATTAAAAAATGAGCAAATGAATTGAACAGACCATTGCCAAACGAAATACAAATGGACAATAATGGTGAACATATGAAATGTTTAACATCCCTAGCCATCAGGGAAATGCAAATTATAAGTATATTGAAATACTACATCACCCCTGTCAGAATGACTAGCATCAATAAAACAAATAACGGCCGGGCGTGGTGGCGCATGCCTGTAATCCCAGCAGCTCGGGAGGCGGAGGCGGGAGGATCGCAAGTTTGAGACCAGAGGCAGTCTGCGTAACTTAGCGAGACCCTGTCTCAAAAAGTAAAAAATAAAATGGGCTGAGGTGCAGCTCAGTGGTCCAGCACTTGCAGAGCATGCAGGAGCGAGGCCCTAGGTTCAACCCCCAGTACCGCAAAAAAAATAATAAATAAATACATAAAAAATAAATAAAACAAATAATAAAAGTTGTTGAAGATGCAAGTAGAAAAGAATCCTCACACACTGCTAGTGGAATGTAAGTTAGTGAAGCCACTATGGAAATCAGTATGGACATTCCTCAAAAACACAAAAGCAGTAATAGAACCCAGCTATACCACTCATGGGTATACCCCAAAGGAGTCTAAGTCAACGTACCATAGTGATACCTGCTCATCAATCTTTATTATGACACTATTCACAATAGCCAAGATGGACCAACCTAGATATCCATCAACAGATGAACAGATAAAGGATACATAGTATATATACACAATAGGGTTTTATTCAACCACAAAAAAGAATAATATGATGTCATTTGCAGGAAAATGTATGGAAGTAGAGACCATCATTTTAAATGAAATAAGCCGGACCCAGAAAGATAAATGCCATGTGTTTTCTCTCACTCGTGGATGACAGATTTTGATATACATTAAACATTTGAATAGATGTATGTCATGAAAGTAGAAGAGAGATTATTTTGCAGTAAGAGAGAGGACTAAAGAGAGGGAAGAGGTGGCAATAAGAAAGGGTAATGGAAAGGAAGGAAGAAATATCACATGCTTTCTCTCAGAAAGAATCTAGCTACACACACACACACATATGACATGCAAGCAGAGGGAGGACAATTTGTGAAGAGGAAGGGGATAATGGGGAGATATGTGAGGGTAATGGAGAGTGAACATAAGCAATATACAATGATATGCATGTATGGAAATGTCATGATGAAATCCATTAATTTGTACACTATCTAAAAATACTAACAAAAAGTCAGTTTCTAAAAGTGGTGAGAAAATTTGAGTCTTCATGTGTAGTAAAGGCAGACTGACTTAAAGTATGCCTTAACAGTGAGTATGATAGCCAGTATTTTATAAGACATTTTAGTTTTAGCAAACTATTATCTCTTATGGGCTGGGATTTAACTCAGTTGGTAGTGTGCCGCTCTGCAGAATCTGAGGTCCCAGGTTGGATTCCTAGCATCACAAAAAAAAAAAAAAAAAAAAATGGGAGAAGGACATGGTAATCCATTCCCAAAGCAATCCCAAAACATCAGCCATTGAAAACCCTGTAAGGGTCGCTATGACTCAGACATGACTTGATGGCACCTCACAAGAACAACAGCATCATTTTTTAGATTAAGTTAATACTGTGAAGGAATTTTATTGGCTTTAAATTTTCTTTGCTTCTAACTAATAATTTGGAGAGGTTTTACAGTTTTCTAAGAAATATTTTTAAAAGAGTAAATTTTTGTGAGATATGTAAGAAATTCAATAAAATAAATTCTCATGCATATCCCCTTGGCTCTTATTGTTTCAGTAGTGCACACAGTACTGACTTCCACCCTCAATGCCCGCAACTGAGAGCTTTTTCTTGTCATCAAAGCCTGTTGTGCATGGCACATGGCTTACCAAATATGTTGGATAATTAACATTTTGAAGCAGTCTTCAACCTCTGACTGAAGAAAACTGGAGTAGAAATACCTCACCCCCCCCTCCTTGTGGGTGAAATACAATAAGGCACATGTTTACACAATTTCTTGCATTTCCTCAGCAAATTTAAGATCCAATTATTGGATGCAGAACACTTATGCAGTGGACCTAAAGAAACATCATAGCTCCCTTTCACAGTCAGAGCACACAGAGACTAGACAATAAATGAAGTCTGTAGTGCTGGCCAATGTCCATTTCACAGTAGATCTAGTGGACCTATGGACCCAAGTAGAAATATCTCTGTTATCTACATGAATAATCAAAATAGCAAAACTTCACAGTAGTCCCTGGCCTGTGAGGAAGGTCATAATGAAATGCTCTGAAAATACCCCCACCAGCCATAAAGATTAAATCAAGAGCAGTATTATATATTGAGCATAATGGTAGAAAGGGGGGGGGGCTGTGGTTTCCATCATACCCCGCGTTAACAAGTTAGTTTGCCATTGTGTCCATGGTCAAAATGCACAAGTCAGGGAAACACTTGAGGAATTTATGCTTTCCACCATCACAACTCTGGCCATGGTAGGCCAGAGGTCCTAGTTCCTGGGAAGGAGAGGAATCTTTCAATATGGGGATAGAATTAGGGTTCCATTAAATCTGAAGTCACCTC
Organism: Pedetes capensis; assembly: GCA_007922755.1. NCBI lineage: Eukaryota > Metazoa > Chordata > Mammalia > Rodentia > Pedetidae > Pedetes > Pedetes capensis. The sequence goes on along the minus strand of VMDO01000083.1, from coordinate 465,005 downwards.
TATTGCCTTGTCATTTTCAGCTTCTTTTTCCAGTTGACCAATAAGTAAAACTTAATCCCTGATTTCTATGAGGATAAAGGGTTGCTTTTACATGTTAAGGGCAGGGAAGACTTTTGCCACACTTACCAATAGTTTTCCTCTGGCCACTAAAGTATATATTGCTAACATTATGTTTTGGATTTGGAATATTCCTGGTCCATGCACCAATCCTAATGAGTATAATTAAGTGTTCTGGTATACCCATTCTTCACAATGTTATCCATAATTTATTGTAATCCACACAAATGACTTGGCATAGTTAATAAAACATATATAGACATTACTTTGGTATTCTCTGCCTTTAGCTAATATCCACTTGATATTGGCAATCATGTATCTAGGTTCCATACCCTCTTCTGAAGTTGGCTCCATTTTCCCATAGTTCCCTGTCAATAAATGGCTATAGTCACTTTTGAATTATCTTTACCAAAATTTTACCTGTGAGTGATATTAATGATATTGTTCAATAATTTCCACATTCAGTTGGATCCCCTTTCTTCAGAATAGGCACAAATATGGATCTCTTCCAGTCAGGTGGTCAGGTAGCTATTTTCCAAATCTCTTGGCATAAACAAGTGAGCACCTCCAGTGCTGCTTCTGTTTTTTGAAATATCTCAATTGGTATTCTATCAATTCCTGGAGCTTTGTGTTTCACAAGCACTTTCAAGGCAGCTTCCCCCTCTTATTTCAGTACCATTGGTTCCTGATCATATGCAACTTCTTGAAATGGTTTATCATCCACCAGTTCTTTTCAGTATAATGACTCTGTGTATGCCTTCCACCTTCCTTTGGTGTTTCCTGCACTGCTTAATATTTTCCCTGTAGAATCTTTCACTATTGCCACTCAGTTATTTTTCTTCAGTTCTTTAAGCTTGAGAAAAACAGTGTGTGCGTCCCTTTTGATTTTCTATCTCCAGCTCTTTGCACATGTGATTATGACATTTGATTTTGTCTTCTTGTGCTGCCCCTTGAAATCTACTTAGTTCTTTGACTTTTGTGTCTTCCTTTCACTTTAGTTACTCAATGTTCAAACACAAGTTTCCAAGTCTCTTTTAACATGCAATTTGGACTTTTTTTCCTGTCTTTTTAAAAAATTTTGCTTTCCTCATGAATGATGTCTTTGATGTCATGTCACAAGTCATCTGGTCTTCTATCATCAGTATCTAATGGATCAAATATGTTCTTAAAATGGTCTCTGAACTCAGGTAAAATATACTCAAGTTCATACCTTGCCTCTTGTACACTTGTTCTAATTGTCTTCAGTTTCAATTTGAACCTACATATGAGCAGTAGATGGTCTGGTCCACAATCAGCACCTGGCCTTGTTCTGACTTCTGATATTGAGCTTTTCTATTGTCTCTTTCCACTGATGCAGTCAATTTGGTTCCTATATGTTCCATTGGTGAATTCCATATGAATAATTGCCATTTATGTTGGTGAAAAACTGTATTTACAATGAAAAAGTCATTTTTCTGACAAAATTCTATCATGTGATCTCCAGTATCATTTCTATCACCAAAGGCATATTTTCCAAATACTAAGCCTTCTTCTTTATTTCCAATTTTTGCATTAAAATCACCAGTAATTATGAATGGATCTTGATGGCATGTTATATCAATTTCAGACTACAAAAGCTGGTAAAAAAAATTCCACTTCTTCATTTGTGGCCTTAGAGGTGGGTGTCTAAATTTGAATAACAGTCATATTAACTAGCCTTCCTTGTAGGCATATGGATATTATTCTATCACTGACAACATTGTACTTCAAGACAGATCTTGAGATGTCTTTTTTGACGATGAATGCAAGCCCATTTCTCTTTCAGTTGTCATTCCTGGCATAGTAGACCATATGATTATCTGATTCAAAATGGTCAATACCAGACCATTTTAGCTCACTGATTCCTAGAATGTCAATGTTTATGCACTCCATTTCATTTTTCCTAGATTCATAGTATATACACTCCACATTCCAATTATTCATGGATGTTTTTAATTGTTCCTTCTCTTTTTGAGTCGTGCCACATCAGAAAATGGAGTTCCCTGGGGCTTTACTCCATTCCTATCATGAATATTAACTCTATTTTAAGGAGGCAACTCTTCCACAGTTGTCTTTTGAGTGTCTTCCAACTTGAGGGACTCATTTTCCAGCACTATACCTGACAGTGTTTCTCTGCATTTCATAGGGTTTTCAGTGGCTAATTGTTTCAGGAGTGGGCTGCTGGGTCCTTCTCCCTAGTTTGCCTTAGCCAGGAAGCTCAGTGAAATCTGTCCACCATGGGTGGCCCTATTGGCATGTCAAATACTGGTGTGTTGCTTTCAGCATCTCAGCAACACACAAGTTCCCACAGTGCCACAAACTGATAGACAAACAGGGAGTTATGTGTTGCCGTGGTGACACATGCTGTAATCAACTTGCTAAAGAGGATGAAGAAGGAGTATTGCAGGTTTGAGGCCAGCCTAGAATACTGGGAGGTGGTGGTGTTGTTAGGGGCTGTTGAGTCATAGGAACTTTAAAAAGTGAGTCCTAGTGGGAAGTCTTTTAGATATTTGGGGCATGCCCTTGAAGAAGATATTGACCCCTTCCTCTTCTCTCTTTTTTTTTTCCAGGCCATGTCATGAGGGTATTTGCACCATATGCTCACCACCATGATTTGCTGCCTCACTACAGGTCTAAAAGCAGGGGGCCAACCTAGCATGGATGGGCACCTACAAAATTATGAACCAAAATAAACTTTTCCTTCTCACTTGTCAATGTAGTACTGTTCTTGATAACACATCCTTTATTTGCTTCTTTTCCCTCTCTGTCTTTACTCCCTAGTCCATTAGTCTTCAAATCATTTTTTCAGTGTCTCTGAGAAATCCCAGTATAAGGCATGTTTTTTGAACATTGTTTATCCTTTAAAAATCATGTTGATAACTTTAAAAAACACTGCTCCTATTCATCACATACACTTCAGTAACGACTGGGGTAACATGAACCACAGAACAGTGTTCTAACTATTTGCATGATAATAGTCATGAACCAAAATGCAAGAAAGTTTTGTTCTGCATTCTTAGACAAGCCAGAAATTTTGCACTCACATTTAAAACCTGTTTTAAATGCTTATTTCCAAATACATATGTCTTCACAGACTTTGTGTTGCTATAACAGAATACCAGAGACCAAGTGCTTTATATGCAGAAGAGGTTTATATATCTCACAATTCTGGTGGCTACAAAGACCAAACAGCATGACTTGAGCATACGGGGAAGGCTTCTGGCTGTGTCTCTACATGGTGGATAGGCTGGCACATGTGAAAGGTATATGTGTGCAAGGGTTGGGAAGCAAGAGAGAAGAAGCAAGAGAATGAGCTGAAAAGCCTAAATTATAAAAAAAAAATTATAACAATCTGTTTCATAAGCACTAATCTAATCCCAAGAGAGCTTGAACTCCCTTGAGATAACATTAATCGCTTTTAAAGGTGGTACTCGTGACCTAATTATCTGCTATGAGGCTCCACTTAAAGATTCTACCACCTCTCAATGCCATTACATAAGGGGCCAAACTTCCAGTACATGAATCTTTGGGAGGGATAAACCATATCCAAACCACAGCAATGTGTGTGTGTGTGTGTGTGTGTGTGTGTGTGTGTGTGTGTGCGCGCGCGCACACACACACACACACACACTTTGTATTTGGATACTTAAATAGACAAATTCTTGTTTTTTGTTTTTTGAGAATCTTAACTTTGCAGACAGTTTATTTACCCTTTGAATCCTTAATAAGGCTACGTACAAGAATAAGTTATACTCTATATAACCAAAGGGGTATTTTTCAAACTGTAGTCAACATCAATGGCACCTATTGGGGTTATGCAGGGTACAAGCAGCCAGACCTTATGGATCTACAGCATGCATTTGTAAAATGGATGTCAACCACCTTAGATATTACTGTCCAACTTTCTTAACTATAAAATGATGTGAAACAGTCAATCAAACTGACGCCAAACTCCTGCCACACACACACACACACACACACACACACACACACACACACACACAATGTTAGATTGTGGATGTTGGAGCTACTTTTACTCAATGCAGTTTTCATTACGCTGAATTGCTTTATCTAACACTAGAATGTACTCATTGAATCATATTTTAAACCAGTGTTCTCTATGATTTCTATATGCGCCTCTAGGTCTAAGCACATTGGATTTAGATAAAGGGGAATTGTCAAATTCAATTTAGTCACAATTACCTCTCTAACAATACTTCAAAGATTTTATTCACATAATTCATGCAGGAGGATTAGAATATGCACCCAGTTAAAAAAGATTACCATTCTGATGATCATGCACAATCTTATTGCTAATAAATTCCTTTGTATAGTTTCCCACACAAACAAGTAGAGTTTCTCATGGGAAATATGCTTATGTAATTTTTTGAAAGAAACATATAATAAGGCTTATATTTGCTTGAAAATGAACAATAAAATACTACCTTAAAGGAATACTAAGCCTATAGTGAATGAATATCAGCTCTGGGGACTTAAAAATAGTTTTAATAAGTATTTCTTTCCACTGCATTAGTATATGAGTAAACTTTGGAGCAGATTTGGAAAAGTTGCGGCCCTGAGGCCTAACTTAACTTGCATTGCATAGTCTGTCTCAGTTTTTTTTCTCAGAATCATACATTTAGTCAAGTTAGCAACCAGTGGTATTTATTTGTACTTCTTTCTTGCTGTGTATCTTTTAAATTTTATAATCTATTTCCCAGAATTGAATTGTGGAAAAGACAAAAATGAAAACCTAAGCAGAACTGGATTGCTTTCCAGGTTAGGCCAGGATCTTAAGATTAGCCTGGCTCTAAGGGCTCTCTCTCCATTTCCGGGTAAAAGTACGAAATGATATGTTTCCTCTAAAACTTCTGGGAAAAATGCACAGTAGCCCCAGAGTGTAATTTAATTTGATCTTTACAACCAGGGCATATGCCACATCAGAGCCAGCCGTTTCAACTCTTCTACATAATTGAGGAAGAATATCAGACATTCTTCTCCTGACTGGTAAACTAGCATTGACTTGTTACAAAGATGCTGGTAGACTAGACTACTCATTGTTAAAATAGGCTCTTCCTTTTTGTCTGGCCTCAAAAGGAAAAAAAAGACAGAGAGAGACGCTTAATTTGCTGGAGGGCATCAATTCATGCCAACCCAAATATAAAAGTAAAACAGGTGGGAACTTTAAAAATACACTCTCTGAAGCATTCATTGCCTGAAGACATTAGGACACATTGCTAACTCATAGGGCATTGTCAAGCACAGATTTTGTGAGCCTAAGCCAGATAAAGATATCAAAGTCATTCAGAACAAGGAACCACCTATCCCTCTCCCATCCCCTCACCACCAGAGGGTAATTTACTTTTCACTTACTTGATCTCAAAGAATTTAATTTTCTAATGAGGCTACAGAGAAGCCCTGGAAGGTGCTAGACAGTAACATTTTCCTCATGAGTATTTTGACGCCAGTGTTTTGCACTGGATTTCACAGCACCATGCAAGAAGTGTTGCTAAGGAGAAATTGGGATTTAGTTGTTTTTTCATACTTAGGCTAAAATTTTCAGTTGAATGATTCTACTATAGCTAGCTTTATTAATAAGTGGTGTAGGTGGTCTGATATGGAAAAGTTCCAGTTCAGTATCTTAAAAGTTCCATCTTCCTGCCTATCATTTCACTACTGTGACTTCATTCCTTTGGGACTTATAGGGTTCTTCATCATGTATCTTTACTGTGAGGACTTGGAATTGGACCTACTTCTTTTGATTTCCCATCCTGGGAGTTTCACTTCGTTCTGATGCTGCCCCTTTGCCAATAGCCCTCAAGAATAAGCCTGGGAGTTGAGAGAATCATGGCTGCAAGGAGCCAAGGGGAGGTCTCAGGGTTAGTGACAGAATTGCTAAAGGAGTTGGATTGGTTCCTAAGAAGAGACACATACTTGCAGATAGGTTTTCTATCCCCACCTTTTGGGACTGAAGTATCCTTTTCCCTGGAGGTACTCAGTGACATTTTTTAAATGGAAGATTTTCTTTTCCTTTTTTCTTCTTCTTCTTTTTTTTTTTTTTTTTTTTTTACCAGTACTGGGGACTGAACTCAGGGCCTCATGAATGCTAGGCAAGCACTCTACCGCAAAGCTAAATCCCCAGCCCTGAAATGAAAGATTTTCTCATGAATTTAACATGAAGGATTGTTACCTCTTAGGACACCTCAAAACTAAGGCTAAGAAAAAATGTGAAGCCAGCACTAAGGTGGACAGAGAAAGCACCTATATTCCCTTTTAACAAATTGACATTTTCTCTTTTCTGTCATTTGCTACGGCTGTCAAAGAAGCAGTAGCCCAGTGATCTGAAATGAAAAACCAAATCAGAACTTGTAATGTGGCAGAATAAGTAAGGTAGGCCAGTCATCCCAGTTTCCCCAGGACTAAGGCATTTCCTGGGACATGGGACTTTTGGTGCTAAAAATGGGACAGTTCTGGAGAAACCAGAATGATTGGTCAATCTAGGTATATAACAACTTGAATAAACATTGAGTTTGTTCCTCTCATGTGTTGATCTCTTTTCCTTGAGAAAATATCCTGCAGTGCCATTGTTTATAAGCATACATTTGTAGCACATGTTTGGAGACTTGGTCAGAAGCGGGGCAAAGATATGGCTGGAAACATAACTGCACCATTATTTTCTAGCTTCACGTCCTGAGTATAGTTAAGCCTGGAAGAAAGCAATGGAACAGAGAAGTCCTTCTGGAGGCAACAGAGTACACTGAGGCAAAGGAAATGTCTAGATCCAAAGCAGAGGATGACATTCATCCCAGATAAACCTGGTCTATACATCCTATCCCAAGCCTACTCATTGTTTGTCCATCTACTCTGTCCTGGGATATCTTCCTCTTTCTCCCACAGCTGCACAAAAGAAACACAGCCTATCTTTCAAGGGCTTCTTGAAATTCCCCTTCTTCAGAAAAGGCATTCCTAACCACCTCCTCTATTATGCATCCAGAGAGCTAATTTTCTTCTTTTGGTTCTTATCTACTAGTTGTATCCATAATTGATTTTCAATTTCTTATCTCCTCAACTGAGTGGTGAAAGGTGTGCTGAGACAGAATTATTTCTTTTAAAAAACTTTCCTCTTATCTATTGCATAGCACCTGCCCAGAATAGGCTTGTTGATTGCCTAAGTCAGTGCTGTCCAATAGAAGTATGTGAGCAACATTTGTAACAGTTACATTGAAAAAAAGTGCAAACTAAGTGAAATTATTTTTAATTCTATATAATCTTACTCATTCTAATATATTCAAAACATTATTTCAACATGCAATGCATGCAAAAAATATTAGTGAGTTATTTTTACATGATTTTGATCACAGTAAGTTTTTGAAATCCAATGTGTATTTTATACTTCAACTTGTCATTTGGACTTGTGCCATCCAATATAGTATCCAATAGCCATATCTGGCTCCTTGAGCACTTGAGATATGGCTTGTCCAAATTCAAATATGTTGAAGCAAATGATGGAGACTTCTTGTGATTGAGGGAGCTTAATTGGATTTTTTAATCAGTGAGAAGATACTATCAGTTTTTGTGAACAGTGTAATAACTTGTATTAACATAATGACAGCAGAGATCAGGAAGAAATAAAGAGTAAATAAAAGCATAGTAGTAGAACTTTCTGATTGGTGGAACAGAAAAAAGTAAAGAAACTGTCAGTAGTGGTACACGCTGAAATGCCAGCGACTAGGAAGGCTGAGGCAGGAGGAACACGAGTTCAAAGCCAGAGGCAGCCTAAGAAACTTAGCAAAATTTTAAAAAATTTATAAAAGGGCTGGGAGTGCGGCTCAGGGCCAAGCATGTGCAAGGCCCTGGTTCAACCCTCCAGTACTGCAAAACAAATGAATGAACAAACAAAGAAGAGAAAGAGTAGCTTTAAATAACAAGAGCATAAATGTATAAACAATAACTTTAAGGTATTTAGCTTGAACTACCAGGAGAATAATTAAGGAGAATGATAAGACTATAGGAGAGAGATGGCCTAAGAAATACATGAACTTTTTTTATAAACCATCTAGATTTTGGCAAGTTTATCAAGCTAGAGACACAATTTGGAGCAAAGATGAGAGATGAGGCCTGGCAAAATAGCTTTTGGGATTGATTCCAGCAAGCTGGCTGAGCCTTAGGAATGGATGACAACTGACAGTGTGAAGGTGGATGGAGATAAGAATGATTCAAGATTTAACCTTAAGAAGTCCAGACTTAGCAAGCAAAATAAAAAGGTATCAGATTGGTCAGAGAATGGTAGGAGAAAAATGGAGAGATTGCAGAAGTCATAAGGGTGGAGGGAGGCAATTTCAAGAAAGAAAGGAACAGAAAACAGGAGAAAATGTGAAGCACATAAGAACTGAGAAAGGTCCATTGGACATGGTTGGGAAGAGATCTCTGGAGCAACGAGGACCTTTACCAAGCTAAAGCAGAAAAGTGAATTTATATTAGCTGAGGTCTCTTCTAAAACCTCAATTTTTAGTCCTTAGAGCCACAGGCTAACTGAAGGTGTTTGGATTGAGAAAACTGATTTTTTTTTTTTTTCCAGCAGATACAGTCCCTGCAGGAATTCTGGCAGAAGGAAACAGACCAGCACAAGGTGGGTGTAGCTCTAGGCAATTCTTGATTAATGGCCAAAATAAAGAAAACCCAACAAGAAGCCAAGTGACAGGACACAGGGAAATTTGTAGGGAAAGCAATGTAGGTTTGAAAATCACTGCAGAACTATTATGTGGTCTTAGTTAAAAGAGAAATAGAAAATATGAATTTAAAAGATAACTTTTGTCATCATAGGACTTCTTGTATTTTTTTTTTCCAACCATTTTTCCAACATTTTGTTGCTTACCTTCAGGGATGAGCAAATGTGGAATGTGTCCAATGGAAAGTCACTTTTAAATTTTTACACATTTTCAGAGGGTAGTGGAGAAAAGCAGAGGCCTGAAACCCTTCTAAACTGAGGTGACCTACACTCTGGTCCAAGTGTTCTACTCTTTCAAACCCTGTTCAGTTATAGCAAGCATCAATATCCAATGTCCAACCATTTGAAAAAAACGGGGAATTGTATTTTGTCTTCAGTGAACTAGCTTGAAGATAATAAAGTTACAAATTACAACTAATAAGAATCAAATCATTCAGTGTTGATTGTTAAAGTGAATCCATCATTTTTGGACTTGAGATTTATTTTGGGTTGTATTTGGCAAGCATTGGAACACAGGATGGGTAATTTATTCGACTACAAAAGTCCCTTGAAATTCCCTGCAATTTCGTAAAAATTTAGGAGCTCAGAAGTGCATGACTGTTTGTGAAATCTTCAGAAAATGACAACCTGGGTTACCCCTGAAAAAGACTAAGTTGGACTTTCTCACTCCTAGGGAGGAAGCTTGACAGATGAAAGCAAATGATTTAGCTTATTTCAAATATTTTATTTCTAAAAATTCTGTCCGATTTTCTCTTATATCTCCTAGTCCATCTTAAAGACTCCTACTACATCTGTGTACTATTCTTTCTACATACATGCACATTTCAATAACCAAAGATATAATGCAAGATTCAGGGTTAATCAATCATTTCAAACAGGAAATAGAATATATACAGTCATAAACTAGTGTGTCAAAATGGTCAGCAATCTTGTAAGAAACTTGTTAGAAAAGACTTGCTCATTTTTTTTTCTTAGAGATGAAATAGATTTTATTAGTCACACATGGACACAGTGCATTCTTGTCTCAGGAAGCATCAAATCAGATGGGCAGATTATATAAATTCCAAGATTGGTGTTCTGAAAAAATCAGCATTTTCTAAATGTCACATAGATTTATTTATCCCAAATCATTGGCTGCAGCCAAATTACAGATTAAACACAGGTTTAAACACAGGGCATCTAAATAAACATATGTTGGGAAATAATGTATTAAGTCTTAACAAGAAAGTCTCTATTTTTAAATTCCTATTTATTATTATGGGCTGGGATTTAGCTCAGTTGGTAGAGTACTGCTCTGTAGTTTCTGAGGTTCCGAGTTCAATTCCCAGCACTGCAAAAATGGGAGAAGGACGTGGCAACCCACTACCAAGGCAATCCCGAAACAGTCAGCCATTGAAAACCCTATGAGGGTTGCTATGAGTCGGACTCGACTCGAGGGCACCTAACAACAACAACAACATTTATTATTATTATTATTATTATTATTATTATTATTATCATTATCATTATTTTGGTGTTACTAGGTGACTGAACCCAGGGCTTCACAATACTCTGAAAGTGCTCTGCCACTGAACTACATCCCCAGCTTCTTTTACAATTTTTTATCTTCAGAAAGGGTCTCACTAAATTATGCAGGAGATCTCTGGCTTAATTTTTGATCCTCCTCCTTCTCCTTTCCCAGTCACTGGGATTACAGGCGTGCACCACCACTGTTGGCCTATTTTTTAAAGTTTTAATTAGATCCCTTGACCTTAGAATTTCAGTGAAGTATCTTGAGTCTTAAGTCTTCACTCCCTTGTGCAATGCCTCCTAGCTGTGGGACTGAGTTTGAGTGGGGACTTTGTGTTATTGTCCATATATACTTTTTCACTCAATGTCATTAATGATAATTTGCACATAGAATCTGTATTATACTGCAAAAAGTTCACATTTGAGCCTTTATTACTTAGAACATTTACTCCAACAACATAAATGTCTGGTAATTGCAGTGCTAGGTAAATCTGGAATTCCTTAATGGGTTGCATGATGGCTTCAGTAGGTGCATGAACTCTGAAGACAGTAATTGAGATTTTGCCCATGGGCCTTTCTCTGGAGTGAAGGCCCCCACCATTGGGAAAACATTCCTTAGAGAAGAATGATTTACAGCATCACATTAAAAATATTTACTGCATCAGTATGAATCTGGCACTTTGCTAAGGTTATTATGAGTAGACAAGCAGACATTTACCTCAATATTAAGCAAAATAAGGTAGATCTTTCTGCCAAGCAAAAACAATAATATACATTTACTGTTCAGTCTTGTGCCAATGTTTTGCTTCGTTTTGGATTAAAATTAACAGAGTTTCACATTGTGACTTTAATCTTATCAGGGACTGCTAAAGTCAACAGTAGAGCAGTATGAGAAACCTTGATAGAGTAACTTCTTGCTCTTGCTGGCTTGGAAATAGCAAATGCCATTTTCTTCTAAGCCCATCACCTCTTTACATTACTGTTGTTAGGCGCTGTGGAGTGGGTATCCAACCCATAGCGACCCAAAGTACAACAGACAAAACAGTATTGTTGGTGCTTCTCTGCTATTCATAGGGTTTTCAATGGCTGATTGTTTTGGGAGTGCACTGCTGGATCTTTCTCCCAAGCCTACAGGTGTTCTCCCATCCAAGTACTAACCAGGCCCGACCCTTCTGAGCTTCTGAGATCTAACGGGATCAGATGCCACAGTGCTACGCCTGCAGACCTTTTACCTTACGAGAGTTATCAAGATAGCAGCTGTACGTTATTTATAAATTTATTTTATTTTATTGGTGGAAGTAGTACTATTTGACAAAGCACACCCATCTGGACTTCCATGTATCATCATATTTTATTATTATTCTCTAATTCCCCATTTCTCCCCAGAATGAAAAGTAAATGGGGGACCCAATAAACCCACTTAGAACGGCGCTTAGAAGAAATTTCGGAAATGCCTCTGAGATTGGGCCCTCCAAGGAAAGGGAGAATTTTTCCTCCGGCCAAGCCCTGCTTCCCAGGCCCTCATCCACGCGGCCCAGCCCCGGGCGAGGATTTCTAGCCCTTGCGTCCGCGCTCCAACCTCACACTAGTCCAGCCTGCCTGGAAGACTGGCGGTCGGCCCGCACCCGCCCGGTGCGAGGCGGGCTCGGGGTGGGGGGTCGGCGTGCGGGCGGGTGGGAGGGGCGGTGCCTTCCGCCCCTCCCTCGCCCCGCCCCTGGACCCGCCCCCAGCGCGGCTACACACAGCGGTGCCCACGTGCCCAGCCCGCCTTCAGCGAGTCCGCTGGGTGCTTCTGTGTGCGCGGATCAGCTAGGAGGCTGCCCCTTTCCAGCCCGCCGGAGCCGCGGCCCCTCCACTGCTCCAGCCGCTGTCCTACCACCGACCCCTCGGTGCGGCCCCAGCGCAGCCCCAGTAAGTTGCCAAGTCTGCGGCCGCGCGGAGGAGCTGCAGGCGAGGGGCGGCCTGGGCTCGGGGGCCGAGGGGAAGCAGCGGGGCGCGGGGCGCAGGCTCCGGGCAGCTGCGCGCAGCTGGACGCAGCCTGGCGGCCCGCGCCCCGCTAGCTCTTCAGCAGACTCTGGGAACTGTGGGCAGGGGCTGTGGCCGCGGATCCTGGTCCCCCGGGCTGCCCTCTGGGGCGCAGTCGCCATCATCTCGTCGGATGGCTCTTCCCGGTCCAGATCTGCGGCGGCCCCGCAGGAGGGCCTGACGTGGGGACTCCGCCTGAGTCCTTCAGTCACCGCGGGTCCTAGCGGGCTCTGGGCACCCCTCTCTGGGAAGGCAGGCTGTGCTTACACGCCTTGCACGCTGAGTGGCCCCTGAAGTCGCCTTCCGCTACCTTGGGGTTCCTGGTTTAAATCTGGAACGTGGCTCGGATCGCAGGAAACCTTTCCCCATCCCGTTGGGGTCCTGGTAAGACAGGTAAAACGGCCCAGGGAGGTGTTTGTATCGCTGCGTTGAAGCAAATGGGTGCAGTCTGAAACGCGTTTGAGGTGGCTGTATCTTTTAAGTCCGTTTCGTGAAGCTTTCATCCTTGAACTCAATGCTTATCTTGAGGCTTACAGAACCACTCTAAGCCCATCACCCCAGAGCGTGAGTTCAACCAGAGAACCTTCCACCTCCTGTTTTCGCGGATATCCAGAATATGGAGTAAGGTAGTCAGAGATTGTGATTTACAGGTATTTCAAAGAAAGTCAACAGGTCACAAAGTCATACGTGGGTTTCGAAGTGGAAACTACCTTGACTTCAAGAGTAAAAACAAGGTCATACTATTCATACTTTAAAAATATTTATGCAAAACTGCCTTTAAAAGGTCTCTAAGTGACTCATTTGGGACTGATAAGATTTACCTAGACGTTTGTACGGAAATGTTAATCCTTTAATGAGGGAAAATCTTCAGAGCTTATGGGTATGGAGCTATCTGAATCCCAGGACTGGGCTATGAATTTAAATGTATGTTGCCTGTGGCCTGACACTTTTTTATTCTTGCCTAATCCAGTCTTTTAAAACTTGTTTTCTTTTCTCATCACCATTAATAGTAATTATCTCCTTAGGAAAGTGAAAACACTTTGTTTGTTGACTTAGGGGATGTATAAGGTGAGAATATTTCATTTTGTTTATATACTTACACTTGCTTTATGATATTAAATCCTTTTTATTTTTAAGTACTCTAAAGTTTAACATGAAGAAATGATCTCTCAGTAAGATACATGAAAAGTTTTTTCTCCCTTTACTAGTAAGTTGCAACTTGTTACTCCGCTGTGAGTCTGGGAAGCCAAGTTTACATATATTATGATTTTTCAGGTACCCTCCCTTACTACTCAATTTGTTTTGAATTTGTGCCTTGATTTATGAATGTCATTTACCTTAAGGCATTTTAATCTTTTAGGATATGCCAGGACCTTGGAGACCAGACTAAAGCTTTGTGGTATCTGCAGAGATTCAGTTTGCAGAATCCTTGACCTCCTTAGCACGTCAGCACAACCCTTTTGATTCCAGAGTCTCTGGTCATTATCATGGACTTAGAGTTAAGAGTCTGTAAAGGAGAATGGATACTCAGAGGGGAGATAATAGTAGATCTGCTTATTTAAAAGTTCTGAGAATATTCTTGAATTTTCCTCATGTATTTTTGCCCCCTGAGTACATGTGGCTGAAGGATTTTAGTTCGTTTTTTTTTTTTTCTTTCACTAGAAACATGCTCATCTTTGCTAAGTGGAAGTACTTTGTCTCTTTCCCAGCTGGCTCACCTACCTCTTACTTTTTGTTCTCTTCTACTTTGTACTTTGTCATTATTATTTCTCCTGAGTAGGCACAGAACTCTCATCAGTGGCCATTTCTTCTCATTTTTCAATGATTTTTCCCTTGTAATTTTTCTCTGGTGACTTCTCTATTTAGCCTAGTTAGTGTCTTCCCTCCTGTTTTTTAATTGTTTGCCCCCCTGCCCTCTGTATGTGTGTTCAGAGCCATCTGCTGGTTTTATTTTGGTGCCCTTCAGGGACCAGCTTTCAGAACAGAATCTTGAAATCACCTTCATGTTGCTGTTTGCTTCATTATTTTCCCAGGCAGGGTCTCAACACATTGATTTTGAAGACTGGCTTCTTATAGACTACTTACTGGATGCCAAACATTAAGAACAAAAGCAAAATTTTCAGTTGAATATATTTCTAAATTTCCACATTTAGTACTGTGTGTTTAATATGAATGCTTTGTTCATACAACTGAATACTGAAAAGCTCAGTTAACTGTGAGGTACATTCACGATGCAACTTATCTAAATGGCTTAGAAAATTTACGTGTTTAACTTACTCTAAACCTTTATGTAGATTTTCAAAACCATAAATATATAACCTTGAGCAACAATAAAAACTAACAAAATTGTTCTTTTTATTGTCTTTTCCATTTTAGTAACTTTTTGTTAGTGCCTAATACAGTGTCACTTAACACATACTCAGTGTATCTTGATCGTTGAGTAAATACGACTGTTTTCAACAATTTGAGAGAACATGTTTTGTATATCTTCAAATGTCTGTATTCCATTGAAAACTTACTGAGACCTTACTCTATCAGACATTGGGTAACTCAAAAAGTAATGTATAGCTGCAGCCTTAGAGGGATTCTATAATTTCTTTTGCATTTGGGAAACTCTCCATTGATGGATTTTTAAATAGTTTTTGTTTTGTTGTAGCTGTATAAAAAATAACATTATGACTTCAGTACTAAGTCAGCCAGAAAGTGAGTGATGAACACAGTCTAGTATATGAAGACAGTGCTGCCATGTTCTCATCAAAAGCATGTTTTGTCTTTTTTGTTTTACTGGTACTAACAAATTTATCCTGACTCCTCTTATATTTCCTTGCCTTTCTGGTTATTGTTTTAGATGTGGTGACTTTGGCTGTTGAAATGTTGTGGATGCCATTTTGCTGAAACCAGACTAAATGGGGTTTCATTTCCATCAAGCACCAGCTAGAAAAGGCATTTACAGCATGATTCATCTACTAATTTTTCTTGTCCAACTTAGTAAACCTGTTATATATTAATCTATGGAAGCAAGGAGTATACAATTGTTTTTTACATGCTTATGGACTCTTAAACTTTAAGTATTTATGAGAAGGACTTCTGCCACCATTTTGGTAGGCTTCTCACTGGTAAGTATGATTAGTATTGACTTAAGAAAAGATGTGAGTCAATGTGGCTTTTATTTAAAAAGCTGGCTATGAATATGTGGGTCATGTCTCTTCTGTTCCTATTTAGACTTTTAGTTTGAATCTCTCGCCTTGGAGAGATCTGTGATTCTCCATTTTACTAGGTGTGTATGGATATATGTTATTGGAAATCATGGGCTTTCTTGATAAAGGATTTTATTTGTCCAAGATTGGATCATCAAGCTAGAGTGTGTCATGTATTTAATTTTATGTTTTATTCTTGTCCCCTTACAGAAAATAAAAACAAAAAATAAAATACATAAAATGAATTAAAGAATGAAAATTATGCGTGCCCATCCTAGGAGAATAGCATAGCACTGAGGCATGCTAGCACCTCTCTTCAGAACTGAGCCTCATCAGGGAGTCAGCAATAAGGCAAATGACACAAGAACATTCCGTGACCTTTCTTCCAGGAGTTAAAAAAAAAAGCCCTATGTTATATTCATTTTTGGAATATTTGTTGAACAATACACAACAAAGCATTTTTATGTCCCTTGTTCTTATTAGTTTTCCCATCGTTGTGGGGAAAATTCTGTTTTCCTTAACCCATTCTGGTTCATCAAGGCTTCCTACATCTTCATACCATTGTATCTAATTCAATGCTGTTTATGCCATCAAAACTTACTCCCAGTGGTGACCTAGAGATCACATGTATGGAGCATAATGTTGCCAGGGGTGATGAACAGCATTGTAATCAAGACACTTGTTTCATGCTAATACTTTTGCCTACTATGTCATATTTAAGATAATTGGATCTGTTCCATCCAACAGATGTTTGTCTTTTCAAAAAGTCAAGTAATAAAGTAAGCCATAATGCTTACTTTTTATTCATTTTACTTCTGTGTGGGCAGAAAAATGTGTGAATTGATTCCTCGATCATAGTTAAAAGATAAAGATTGTTTAGTTAGAGTCTTTTTTTGCCTTTTCTGTGATATCTAGCTGGCTTCGTGGTAAATAATGATGATAATGGTGATAGTCACTACTGGAATTAACAGTTATTTTATATTGAACCAAAAAGAAAAAAAAATAGACTTTCCAATTTTAACATTGTTTGTTTAATTCCTTAGTATGAACTTGAGGCAGATTTTCTGAATACAGTACAATTTCTAACTTTAAAAAATCACATTAAATTTTCTAGAACTTGAAATATATTTTAACAGTGGGGATGGAAATTCATTTATGTATCACATATAATGTCTGTTTTACCAAAACATCTGGATCATTGGATTGTATGCCCTCTGCCCACTATCCATGCTATCTGGTTTCTAAAAGAAGATATGCATCTGGTAGGAATAACAGAATATTTTTATGAAACTAATGTGCAAAATTTACCACAACTACTATGAAAAATTTGTAGTATTAAGTAAGTGTATGTTCATCTTAATTACTGAGTGGAGTTTTGAAACATTGGGATTGGGACTAGGGAACAGGACTTTGCAACTTTGCTTCTAAGAATATCCTATGAGACATTCTGTTTGGAGTTTCCCGTCATTAGAGGTTGCTTCATCCCTTATGTGTGAATATGTGTTATATGTAACTATGGACAAGATCAAGAGTCTGCAAAGAAGCAAAGAATAAGTAACTCAGTCCTTGTCTTCTGTGTATTGACAGAGAGTAAAAGAGATAACAAGTCCACTTGTAATTTAAGTATGATAAGCCATACAAAGAGCTGACAGGAGAGCTAGTAATCTATTGTAAACATTGGAAAAATATGCATTGTGTTCCTAACAAATACTAAGTACCCAATGGTTTTGTCATCATTACTATTACTTTTTAACCCACTACTAATAAAATAATTTTTTAATGAAACTTTAGTCTCTAGGAATTGAGTATAGGTTGAGCAGTTATTCACCAACTTTTGTGGTTGGGAGGACAATAATACTTATAAATGATTTGGAAAAATTACCCATAATTTATGACCCCAGCCTTCTAGAAAATTATATTTAACTGAAAATTCAAGGTATCCAGAAAGGTTTGAAAGTTGAAATATATTAGGAGATTATATTCTAGGAGGAAATCATAAAGAATAAAATCATTCCTAGTTGCCATCAAATCAAGCACAAGAAAATATTATTATTATTATTATTATTATTATTATTATTATTATTATTATTATTTCTTTTAGACAGGGTCTTACTGCCTTACTGCTGGCCTTGAACTTGTGATGCTGCTGCCTCAGCCTCTTGAGCACTGGGATTACAGCAGTGTGCTATGATGCCCGGTATGAAATGATCTTAATTTCTTCCTCTGAAGATTGAGTTGGTACATTAGGTAAACTTAGTACTTTTATACAAATGCAGTGAGTTTAAAACCCATGAAGAGATGTGTTGAGAATGGAAAGATCCCAGGAGGCTTTCAGCCATTCCTCCCATCATTGCCTCTTCAGCAGGAGACCTTTTGAAGACCACCAAGAGAGCAGTCAGCACCTCCAGCTCAGTGTTAGTTCCAGTCTTGGCTTTCAAGTTGGAATGGACAAAGCACTGAAAAAAAGTAGACAGTCTCATCTATTCCACATTAGAGAAGGAAGCATTCTTTGTTAGAAGGAAACACTTTCAGTTTAGTAACCTACCTTTGGCCTACTAGGAAAAATATATGTTTTAAAAGAACATGTTTGCTGTAGATTTCCATTGCCATCATACATTGCTCATCTCTTGTACTAGAGAGGCTTCTGTGAAGATGTGTACCACAACCTCACTTTCCCTGTTCCTGGTCCTTGAGAAAGTACCTTTAAAAAAAATCCAGTTGTCATTCCTGAGAGGTAGGGCAGGTGGAAATGGACCAGAAATTAATTCACATTTTCAGTCTATGAGGCAAATTATTTAAGGGAGTGCTGGAGTGAGTCCATTTCTTCTAGCCGAAAATAAATCACTTTACAAGGTTGTGTTTAATGGACCTCAGCTGTTTAGAATTCCATTAATCATAATTCTTCGCAACACACTATTGTCATGCCATTATTCGTTCATATATGACCAATAAATATTATTCATTTTAGTTCTTGGTTAGACAGTAGGTATTCATTGTATTATCATCATCATCATCATCATTATTATTATTATTATTTTATTTATTTATTTATTTGCAGTACTGGGGTTGAACCCAGGGCCTCGCACTTGCATGCTTTGCAAGTGCTGGACCACTGACCTGTGCCCCCAGCCCATTCTTTTACTTTTTGAGATAGGATCTTGCTAAATTACGCAAACTGCCTCTGGTCTCAAACTTGCAATCTTCCTGCTTCTGCCTCTCGAGTCCTGGGATTACAGGTATGCACCACCGTGCCCAGCCTCATTGTATTATTTTTAAATAAGATATGAATAAGTAAAACTTCAAATTAATTTCCCTTAAATAAGTTAATAAATAAAATTTTCACACATTTCTTTGTGTTTTTTTCTTTAAAAAGAGAACGTTTTTATTGAATGACTTTTCCTGATCAGAAGCATGGCTTTCTTCAGACAGTGATTTTTCTTTTTTCCTCGCAAAATTTTACATTCGCTTTCATGGTATTCCGGATCTCTTCAAGTAAAGAGCATTTAGTATTTACACATGGGACTAATAATAGTTCACAGGATGTTTGTAATTTCCTTAGGTACTTGTCCTGATAAAAAAATCCATTGGAAACTGTTCCTCACAGTTTGTATCAACTTGGATATGAATTACTCTGGGAAAAGCCTGTTTCTAAAAATTCAGGCTACTCTGTATAGACCTTTTGTTTGCTTTCTGCTCTCCTTAATGGATGTGCTTGCCATTCTAATTACATTTCTACTCAATGGAAGAAAGAAAAACCCAAGATCACAGTGGCTACTGTATATAAAAGGCTGGGGTTTAGCTCAGTTGGTAGAGTGCTTGCTCTACCCACTCTCTGGCCCTGGGTCCGAGCCCCAGCACTGCAAAAATAGGAGAAAGATCTGGTAGCTCATTCCCAAGACAATCATGAAATAATCTGTCATTGAAAACACTATGGATAGCAGAGAAGCATAGACATGTTGCCAGGCACCGTGTCAGAGAGTGTTTCGTTCTGTTGTACACAGGGTCATTATGAATTGGACCAGACTTGACAGCACCTACTAGCAACTCTGTACAGCTGTGGCTTTCTTGATGTTTGGGGGGAGGTATGGATATTTTGTAATGAAGGCATGCACCTTCCCATCCCACTGCCCCAGGATGCACATAGATGTATGTAAACTTCCCCCTCAACAATTTTGTTTGAGATTTCTGGAAGTTCAAGTTTCCTGAATTCATGTTATGGGCAGCAAATGCTTGCAGAAACCAGGATAAGAACTCTGCAATACAGAACACATCTTAGGTGGAAACTTCTTGATCAGGCAGCCTCTCACCTTGCTTATTTTAAGAGTGCTGATGGCCTCCATGGAAGGGTAGAGAGCTGGCCCCAAAGAGGGTGTAACAGTAGAGGACACTCTGAGGGCAACTAATTGAAAGATAAGGTTTTACATAGGTGTGTTGTTTAATTTGATCATTAAACAAAACTATACAGAATAGCCTGAAATTTTGCAAACAGGCTTTCCCACAAAGATTTCATGTCCAAATTGACAAAACTGTCAGAAAGCATTTTCTTAGTGACACGAGGATGACTGTTCTCACTTGTGCTGTGGTGGGCGCAGTTCTCCCCGGCTCCAAAGGAACACTTTGTACTTTAATCTGTAGCATCACCACTTTTCCTTTGAAGTCTCTGATCATAGATTTCAGCATATGCCTGTAGACCAGAAGGTAAATTTAATACTGAGTTTTAGCAGAGATAATTTTTGTATTTGTAAATGTATCCATACACAGGAAGGTTAGGAATGGATAAGAATAGTATCTTCCTTTCTTATCTAAAGTTGGAGCATCTTTAAAGTAACATTGAAATCCAATCCTGCTGTTTCAGTGAGTCTGCTGCTGATATTGTGGAACTCATTGTAATTTAATAAATTTACAGTTGAATATGGCTAAAGAGGTCCTACTAAAGTACAGCCTGCAGCCATAGCCCTGTGACATGCGATCCCGTCAGGTCTCGGGAGCTAAGCAGGGTCAGTCTTGGTTCGTACTTGGATGGGAGACTACCTGGGAACACCAGGTGCTGTAGGCTTGGGAGACAGACCTGGCAACCCACTCCCAAACATCAGTCCGCCATTGAAAACCCTATGAACAGCAGAGAAGCACTAACAATCCTGTTTTGCCTCTTGTACATAGGGTCGCTATGAGTTGGATACCACTCGATGGCACCTAACAAAAACAACTAAAGAACAAGCATCACTGCAGGGTATTATCCATATCTGAAGTGTAAAATTACTAGCCTATGGCTTTTCCTTTTATACTTGTTATGTTTGATGTTGTTGTTGTTGTTAGGTGCTGTCCAGTTGGTATCCGACTCATAGCGACCCTCATAGGGTTTTCAATGGCTGAGTGCTTCGGGATTTCTTTGGGAGTGGATTGCCAGGTCCTTCTCCCATTTTTGCAGTGCTGGGAATTGAACTCAGGGCCTCAGAGACTGCAGCGCAGTGCTCTACCCACTGAGCTAAATCCCAGCCCCTTATGTTTGATAGTATGCCGAATGAATAACAGTGCGGCAAAATGAAGAATTTTTGAGTTGTTTTCTCTGCTGAAAGTCTATTTTTTTGTGTGGCACTTTTTAATTCACAGTTAAGAGTTGCAATGGTTTGTTGCCAAAAAGAGAAAGAAAGAGCCCTCTTAAATGCACTGCATTTGTGGCATAGTGGCTTCATAGGTGGCGTAGGTTTTATGTGTGCACTATTCATCAGGAAAATAACACAATGCACATTTGCATGCTATTGAGAAACAAGAGTGGGAGTTGATGAAATTTGTAGTACTAAAGCTGTGTAAACATATTCTAGGCTGGGATCAGTTTTAAACTCTCCTGAAACTGATAATTTCATCTTTAAAACAAAATCATTTTTCATTATATGATGGAAGGATGAATAAGCCTTAGTGTCTTGGAAATTCGTTTAATTTTATCACTAACAGTGATGAGACACTGTTGTGATGGGCGTTTTTTATTTCAAACCCTAAATACCTTTAAAACAGTCCTGTGAGAAGTTACTGGTGCTTTAAAATGTTCATTCGTAACCTCCCTGCCCATGGACAGTTACCAGGTTCCTGGCACTGCCTATATGCCAAGCCCAGCACTAGACAAATTTGGAAGGGAAGTAAACTGCTGAGAATGACATGTGAGAGCTCTCCTTGTATAGGTTCGGAAACTGAGGTCTTCGGAGGTATAACTAGTCAAAAATAAGACAGCGAGGAGCCATGTGAAGACTAGAAACTAAGCCTTTTGACTTAGGAAAAAAGCACTTATTTCTATTACGCCATACTGCTTTTGTGAAAGCAAACCATATTCCCTGAAATACACTGTTTATGTGGAATTTTGCAAGTGGGAATAGGGATACAATTTTAACTTAAAAATTTTGAGATTTTAAAATTTCTTGGAGCTTAACATGTTTGGATGAGGCATTTTAGTATGATGACATTCTTAGGATGTGAACAGTTTTATTAAATGGCATGGTTTTACCAGAAAACATGAGAAATATGGTTTTAATCTGAAAATAAAAATATTTTAAATATGAGTTCCAAGTCATTTAACGTCAATAGGATTTAAACCTCATAAATGGTGCTTTTGAACAAGTTCTATTTGGAATGCTGTTATGTTATCTTTAAAAAAAAGAAAGCCCTTTGGATTTTTACTTTTTTGATTATCTTTGGTAACAGATGGTTTGCACTTAGTTCAGTGACCCAAACAGAAAAAGAGCAGACTTTGCATAAAATTTCTGTTGATAGTGTATTTTATCTGCACTGAAATGGGTCATATGAACTTTTTGGGTAATGAATAGCATATTTACATTGTTCTGATCTTTTTTGCTACAGAGTATAAGAAAGATATGAAGGAAAACAACCTAGCATTGTCACTTTAAAAAGTTATTCTTGTAAATTATTTAAAATAATTTTCTATTCTTACCACATTGCTAATTGTAGGTATGTTGCACTCCCTGTCTGCTTCTAAAGGTGATAAATTATCTCACTGGAAGTAGTACTAAATTAACTTTTACAAAGATTTTAAACTTTAACTGGGGATCATCACACACTCCTATAAACCCAGTGGCTTGAGAGGCTGAGGCAAGAGAATCACAAGTTTGAGGCCAGAAGCAGCCTGCATAACTTAGTGAGACACTGACTCAAAATAAAGTATTTTTTTAAAAAGATGGGCTGCGGGTGCAGCCCAATGGTAGAGTGCTTGCAAAGTATGTGCGAGGCCTGGGGTTCAAGCCCCAAGTACCACAAAATTAAAATTAAATTAAAAACTTAACTTTAAACACAGCCTAAGTGAGTCACCTCGTTTCTGAATTCGTTTTGAAAATATTTAATATAATTGAACCTATTGCTTTTCTTTCTGTTGATGACCATCACCAGCCTTTACATAGTGGTTAACTCTTCTGGCATATTATTATATGAGGTAGAGGTGATGGGAGTATAAAGATAGGGAGAATGATATTCCTGAAGTAGCCAAGCATGGTGGCTTTGTTGTTGTTGTTAGGTGCCATTGAGTGCTGTCCAACTCATAGCAACCCTTACAGGGTTTTCAATGGCTGGTTGTTTTGGGATTGCCTCGGGAGTGGATTGCCACATCCTTCTCCCATTTTTGCGGTGCTGGGAATCAAACTTGGGACCTCAGGGACTACAGAGTGGCGCTCTACCAACTGAGCTAAATCCCAGCCTAGGCATGGTGGCACATTCCTATAATCTCAGCATTTGGGAGGTTGAGGCAGGAAGATTGCAAGGTTGAGACCAGCCTGGGCTACATAGCAGGGCTCTGTCAAAAAAAAAAAAAAAAAAAAAAAGATGTGAAGAGTGTGGACACCAGCTGTAGTTTTTGTTACCAATAGTAATTGAAAATTTGAATCCTATGTTTTAAGTATCATTTCATTACATACAATTCTAATGCATTCATCTTAGACCAGAATTGGTAAAGATGCACTATATAATTTCATTTCTAACTTGTATGCATAAATCATTCAGGCTGTTCTCAAGAATTAGAAGAAACTTCTCATTCTATTATAGTAACTATAAAATAAAAGGAGAAAAGAAAATGCAAGAATTTTTATTCTTTTCCCTCCTAACAAAATCATGTATGTGGAACAGTGTTTTAAGGAGTAAATCTTTTTTCTAGTGTTCATTCGAATAGAACATCTACTGAAATTTCCTGGATTGAAATTTTCCCTGTCCTTAAAGACATGCTATATAGTATTGTTTGCTAGTATTAGTGAATCATGAGATTCTAGGTGCCAAAGAAGCCTAGGTATTACATTTCATTTCAAGCAGAACTGTGTCTGACCATTCCTCATGTTATTGTTAGGTGCCGTCCAGTCGGGTCTGACTCCTAGCGACCCTACGTACAACAGATGAAACACTCCCTGATACTGTACCATGCCCAGCACTATATCAGAACTTCTCTGCTACTCGTAGGGTTTTCAATCGCTGATTGTTTTTTGGGAGTGAACTGCCAGGTCCTTCTCCCAAGCGTATAGGACCTGTTGTTCCCAGGCAGTATTCCATCCAAGTACTAACCAGGCCCCCACCCTGCTTAGCTTCCAAGGTCTGACAGGGTCGGATGCCAGGGTGGTACGGCTGCAGGCCTCCATTCTTCATAGGTGTGTATATTACGTGAACTGGCTGTTGTACATCTGCACAGATGGATCTGCAGGAAAGTCAAATTTTCATAACCAGTAACATAAATGATATTTTCATATTTAAAGACCGTAAAATGTTGAAAATATCAGTAATTATACGAAAAAAGTTAGCATTTTCTCTTTACTGTCTGTCCTAGCTCCCAATAGTATAATGTTTTTCTAACTCTATCTCAGAGCCTAGAAAGACAGGAGTGATTAGAACCTCAGAAGAGAGAGCGCTTAAGTTTCTAGCCTGATTTTAAGAAGAAAATTACCAGATAGCCCATTCTCATTCATTATTCCTTAGGTTTTCCCAGTGCTACTTGTGATCTCTTCTGACTACATCAAGTTTGAGGCCACTCATGGATGTTAGGAAACCTGATATATGGCCAGGATATTACTGGGGCAGTGGCTTTTCAAGACAGGGCAGTTTATGACTGAGGATCATTTGCAGCATGTCCCAGATTGCTTTCCTTCCTTCCTCTTCCTCTTCCTCCTCCTCCACCTCCTCCTCTTTCTTCTTCTTATTAGAAGTGTACATGGGCAACCTGGTTAAACCGAGCCTGGTACTTACCAGAGATCTTGCACTGAGTTCTTTTGTCAGCCATACTTTGTGTGTCCCCATAAATTCTCTGCTTTCCTTGGTGGTTTTGTTAGGCGCTATCAAGTTGAGGGATTTAGCTCAGTTGGTAGAGCGCTGCGCTGCGGTCTCTGAGGTCCCGAGTTCAATTCCCAGCACCACAAAAATGGGAGAAGGGCCTGGCAATTCACTCCCAAGGCAATCCCGAAACTGTCTGCCATTGAAAACCCTATGAGGAGTTTCTATCTTAAACAGAAATGGAACCCAAGGACATATAGAAAAATACTATATAGTAAAAGATAGAGAAGACTTGGATGGGAAACTTAGATAGGAAGTGGGGGGAAACATAGAGGAGGGTAAGGGGTAACCTATATGAATAATGCTTATCAAATTGCATATATGAAAATTGTCACAACGAAAAGCATGTCAAAATGAATCACATTATGATGTACATTAAAAATTTCTAATAAAAAAAGTTAAAAAAAAAAAAAAGAAAAGAAAACCCTATGAGGGTCACTATGAGTCGGATACTGACTTGATGGCACCTAACAACAACAACAACATCAAGTTGAGTCCTACTTATAGTGACCCTATGTGCAACAGGTCGAAATGCTCCCTGATTCTGTGCAAAGCACATTATCTTTTTTATGTTTAAATCCATCGTTGCAGCCACTGTGTCAATCCATCTAATTGAGGAGCTTCCTTTTTTCATTTACCTTTCACTCTCCAAAACATGTTGTCCTTCTCCAGGGATATGGAATGTCCTCTTGACATATCCAAAATATGTAAGATGCAGTCTGGCCATCTTTGCTTCCAAGGAGCACTCTGGTTGCACTTCTTCTAGAGCAGATTTGTATGTTCTTTTGGCAGTCCGTGGTATATTCAATGTTCATCTTCAGCACCACAATTCAAAAACATCACATGGAGGTTGTATTTTGTCCTTTATATTAGGTGAGCCTTGAAGAACATGGTGATAAGCATCTCACACAAGCCCTGGGGAGTGTGCTGGTGCCCAGCATCTGTTTGTAGCACAATACAAACATCCTTGCCTTCCTCCTTTGCAGTTACTCAGAAAAGGGGCTGTGTTCTTGCCTCTCTCGTAGTCATCAATTTTGGTCATTGCTTCTATGAGTAACTTAAATGAAGCTAGAAAGGGCTCATTGTGTGATTCAAATTAGACTAACAGTTACTGCTTTTGAAATCCTGTTATTACCAGTTACTACATTTGTTATGGTTGAAGTTATTTACAGAATAGATGGGATTCAGTGAATTACCTTCATATTTGATATAATCTATCTCTAAATCATTAAGTATTATATATATATATATATATATATTTTAAATATTATACTTAAACATCTACAGACAGGACATATTTTAGATCAAATTTCCAAGGATAATAACCATTTTATAAAGACTTGCTACAAGGCACTAAACTGGGGACTTTCCAAAGCCTACACAACAACCTTCCCAGTTGGAAAAAAAAATCCCATTTGTAATTTAGACGCTTGTAGATTAAAGTTTATAGCTAGCACTCCTACTGGGGTCACTAAAGTTTATATTCTTTCTGTAAACTGCTTCCTGACAAACTATGACATGTGGAACCATTGATTTCACAAAATAATCTGCTGTCCTTTAAGCAAATGATCTCATGTAGCAATCTTTGGCTTACTGGCTCAAAGGTAAATTTTAAATTTCATAACCTTAATTTCCTTTATTTTAATACATATGGCCATTTAGTACCATTTAGTAGCTATGGAATGCCTATGAAGAGCAGACCTTTTCTGTGTACAAGGTATAGGCATAAGTAAAGAAGGAACTCTTGGAACTTACATTCTAGATCAGACTT
The DNA here is from genome assembly GCA_007922755.1 of Pedetes capensis. NCBI lineage: Eukaryota > Metazoa > Chordata > Mammalia > Rodentia > Pedetidae > Pedetes > Pedetes capensis. The sequence continues at coordinate 438,394 of VMDO01000083.1, read as the reverse complement.
AATAGTGTCTCTGTACCCAGAGCTGAATAACAAAAAGATAGGTCTTTTTTTTTTTTTTTTGAAGTCCCAGAGGCATAGAATCCAGTCTCATTAAAAAGTCATTATTAAAAACAAATAGAACCCCAAATGATCTGGAGCCAAAAATATCTTTCTCAGCCCTCCTAGGGTGTATCTTTTATTTTTAATTCTGTGTTACCACAGTTTTGTATACATAGCACAAAATTTAATATCTTAAGCTTTTTCTAAGTATATAATTCAGTAGTGTTAAGCAGATTCACCTTTGTGCAAGAGATCCCTAGAGCTTTTTAATCTTATAGAACCGAAGCTCTATACCCATCAAACAACTCCCTTTTAGCCCCTTGCCCCTGCTCCTGGCAACCACCGTTCTACTCTGTTATGTCTATGAATTTGACTACCCTAAGTACCTCACATAAGAAGAATCATACAGTTTTTCTTCTTTTGTGACTGACTTATTCAATTCAGCATTATGTCCTCAATTTTCATCCTTGTGTTAGCATGTGTCAGAATTTGCTTCAGGTTTTTTTGGCTGAAAAGTATTCCATTGTGTGAATACTCCACATTTTGTTTATCCATGTATCCACTGATGGATAATTAAGTGTACTACCTTTTAGCTGTTCTGAATAATGCTGCTGTGAACATGGACATGTAAATGTCTCTTTGAAACCCTGCTTTCTTTTAGGTGTATACCAGAAATGGAATTGCTGGATCACATACTAATTCTGTTTTAATTTCTTGAGTTTGTAATACTGTTTTCCACAGTGGTGACACCATTTTAAATTCCCACTAGAACACAAGGGTTCTAATTGTCCACATCTCATACTTGTTACTGTGGATTTTTTTGAGGATGACTATCTTAATGGGTATTAGAAAGCATTTTATAGTTGCAATTTTGCTCTAAGCTAAAAAAAGGGGGGGGGGTTCTTTAACATGGAGAAAAAGTTAAAACCTAGCCTGGTTATTTTTCCAATATTTCAAAACTTCCAGAATAATTCAGAATAATTTGTCTTCTGTATTTGTCTATATGCCTGCAGCCATAGCCCTGTGGAATCCGATCCCGTCAGATCTCGGAAGCTAAGCAAGGTCGGGCCTGGTTAGTACCTGGATGGGAGACCGCCTGGGAACACCAGAAGCTGTAGGCTTGGGGGAAGGACCTGGCAACCCCTTCCCAAAAATCAATCTGCCATTGAAAACCCTATGAACAGCAGAGAAGCACTGACAATAGTGTTTCCCCTGTTGTACAAAAGGTCGCTATGAGTTGGATACCGACTCGACGGCACCTAACAACAACAACAATTCATCTATATAATGGTAATTACCAGAGGGGAAAAAATTCCTGGGCTTAACCTACAAATAGTATGTAAACATTAAAGGCACATAACCACCTTGATTTTACCCTACACAGGTACATGCTCAATGCTTATAGGATTACTTGGGAAAATAACACTTTTATACATTAATGGCCTGCAGCTGTAACCCTGTGGCATCTGATCCCATCAGATCTTGGAAGCTAAGTAGGGTTGGGCCTGGTTAGTACTTGGATGGGAGACCACCTGGGAATACCAGGTGCTGCAGGCTTGGGAGAAGGACCTGGCAACCCACTCCCAAAAATCAATCCACCATTGAAAACCCTATAACAGCAGAGAGGCACTGACAATAGTGTTTCCCCTGTTGTGTGTTGGGTCGCTATGAGTCGGATACCGACTTGATGGCACCTTACAACAACAACATACATTAATGAGGTTTCCTTCATCTCAGAGTCCCCTACCCATTTGGTTCCAATTTTTCCAGTCTATGCAAGTAACATGAATGAACTAGGAAGCACAAAATAGTAAGGAATTTGGGGAAATGTGGTGACCAGAGAGCAATCAGTTTAAAAAATACTGTGCCCTAAAACACAGTTACAAACAGCTCAGCAGAGTGCCTAATGTTTTAGAAAAAGTAGGTGTGGAGTGAGACTGCATCCAGAAAACCTGGGTTTTTATTCTACACCTTTTAAAATAATGTCAGAACACAGCATTTTCAAATATATTTTCCCATCTTAAAGATACATATAGAAAGAGAAATATGGAGAAATGTACAGCAGTTGATGAGAGGTGAGCCCTTGAAACTAATTGTAGAAAAACTTAAAACTTTTAAGTTTTTGAGATTTCCTTCTTCTCTTAAACTTTTCTTCTCTTGAGTGGGACACAAACTCAGTTTTGCTTGGTGGAACTTTTTTTTTTTGTTGTTGTTGTTGTTGTTGTTGTTTTCCTGGCTTCTTAGGTGCTGTTGTCATTTCTTAGGCTTGCTTCTCTCTCCTTTTACCCAGCCCTAAATGTTGTCTTATAAAGATGATCAGTCAGTTAAGGTCTGATCTCTAAGCAGATTCTACTTTTTCCAATTTATGAATCACATCTACCTTGAGCATAACAATAATGAGGATAAAGGCAGTGGAGACTCTGATAACTTTTACTGAAAAGAGAAGGATAAAAACCTGTTAGTGTTGTTGTTGTTGTTAGGTGCTGCTGTCTAGCGACCCTCATAAGGTTTTCAATGGCTGATTGTTTCGGGATTGCCTCGGGAGTGGGTTGCCACGTCCTTCTCCCATTTTTGTGGTGCTGGGAATCGAACCCAGGACCTCAGAGACTGCAGAGCGGCGCTCTACCAACTGAGCTAAATCCCAGCCCCCCTGTTAGTGTGGGATCTAAGTATTCCCAGCATCTGATGTTGTATGGCCTGGGCATCATAAATAAATGATAGAGCATTTCTTTTGTGGTCCTCTCAGACATTGTTTTAGGTCTCGTGGGTAGGTATATTGGTAGAACTATCACTAAAGGCAGTGGCTGCTTTTCTAAATTCAATTTGCCAGTGGGGTACAGAGGAAAGGGGAGGGAAAGGGGAATTAACAGTTGTTAATGCTAAATAGTTCCGTTGCATCAGATGAACCTTTGAACTTAAGAAAGGTTTACCAAATCAATATTTATTCGATCCGAATAGTGGGCATGACATGCCCCTTGACCCTTTTCCAGAGTCATCAATAATGAGGACATACCACATGGTTTTTTAAATTTTCTAGTCCTGTGGACTTGCATAGCTGCTCCTGTTTTTGGAAGATGAAGATGTTAAGTGGAGTGTGAGGTTTGGGCAGAACAGACTTTGGGTACACTACTCACCTATAATCTGACTATTGGTTTGTACATATGCAGAGACCAATAAACTGAGTGTTAGTTTTTTGGTAACAAAAAGGAAATTATATCATTAATCACAGACTCTGAGTAGGCAGATGACCATAGCTAATACCCTTCCTACTAAAACTGATTCCATAAAATTTCTGAATCATCTGTCCTGTTTTAAGTAATGACAGAAATCTGATACCTTTATCAGTAGGCTGTTTCTTACAGGTAGGAACACCTATTAGGGAGATCTGCATTTTATTGGTTCCACATTTTACTCTTCTTACATTCTTTGCACATAGTTTTGCCTTCTAGGACAATGTAGGTAGAGCCATTGTCTTCTTACACATTGCCATTCACATATATAAAGGAAGTGATTGTCTCCTCTAATTTTTCCAAAAATGAAAAGTCTAGATACAGCAATAACTTTTTATTTCTAAGACTCTTTTGCTATTTGACACTGTTCTCATTCATTTATGTCTTAGTATAGTTCTGTGGAGTCTGTTTTCCAATATGAGAAGACTGAGCACCAGTGGCTTTGCTCATAGACACGTGGCTAACCCCCAGAGCTTGTTGGCTAGACTCAGAGCAGGTTTTACTCTGGGTCACAGCTACATCCCTGCTTATTATTCCCAGACGCCTGTAGTTTTTTGTTTTGTTTTGTTTTGCAGTACTGGGGAGTGAACCAGCCCTGCAATTTCTTTAATTGTTCTTTAAGTAATAATATGGTATCCAGACCCCCTCACCTCATCCTGACCAGTCTTCACTGGATGCTCTTGGTCAATATCGAAGGAGATGTGAGTATAGCCAAGCATCCATTCACTCAGGAAATACAATATTTGAGTGCCTGCTAAGTGCCAAACTTTCTAGGTATTTGGTGTATATGAGAGAACAAAACTGCCAAATAAAATCCCTGACCTCACGAAGCTTAAGGTCTAAGAGTTTATATTCTGGGTGAGAGTCCTGTCTCCACCACTGCTGTTAAGGAGTGAAGGTAGAAATTCTATATGAAAACTTCAAATGCTGTATTAAATATGCATCTAACATTTCTGCTTGTTAAAATAATGTTGACTTTAACTGAATTAAATTGATGTATTTCCATGCACAAATAAGATCCCAGGGAAATGTTTTGATAAGAGAAGTCAGGGTTTCTGATATTATCAGAGGTCATTTGAAATAAAATCTAAGCAAAGTGAAGATACAAAAGATGTGACTTGCAGGGTCCAAAAGACTATTTGTTCTGAAATATGTTTTGAATTAAGGAATATGGAGAGAATTGAGAATATTATATATTCGAGAAGCCAAAAACAGACTAGGAATGAACTAGATAAATCACAAAAGATGTGCTTTAGAAAATATGATGTTTCTTTTAAAAATCTATAACCTTTTATTGCAGGTTGTTGTTATTATTGTTAGGTGCTATTGAGTCAGTCTGACTCCTAGCAACCCTCATAGGGTTTTCAATGGCTGATTGTTTCAGAATTGCTTTGGGAGTGGATTACCACATCCATCTCCCGTTTTTTGCAGTTCTGGGGATCAAATCTGGGTCCTCAGAGAGTCCAGTGCAGCACTGTACCAACTAAGCTAAGCCCCAACCCCTTTATTACAGGGTTGTAGTTGTTTACCTTCTTGTATTAAACCACTGGAGGTTTTTGTGGCTAGAAGAAATGAGTTTTAATATATGCTATAATTTTTAGTACAGATATGTCATGATGCTTATCTAGTTTTTTTCTTCCTTAAAAATTCATTTTCTGTGCTGCTTACATTCTGATTGTTCTTATATTCTACATTATCAGTCTTCAGGCAGTAGTAGTTTATGACTTTGAAAGATTAATATCTATTGAAGATTCCAAAGTCTTTCAACTTGATGACCTTCATGTTTTCCTTCATCAGCTCAGTGGTAGATGGGATGCTAAGAGTCTGAGAACAGGCATAATTGGGAATTTCTCACTGCTTCTGGGTTATTTGGAATAGGGGAAAAGTCACACACTTTGGAGCTATGCAGACCTCAGATCCAAATCTAAATTTGTGTGATTTTCAGCAAGTTACTGCACATCTCAGTCTCAGTTTCATCAGCTGAAGATGGGATGTTTCTCCTGAAGTGGTTGTAAGGATTAAATTAAGTAACCTTGTACCAGAAGGGGAACAATGAAGAGTCTCCATTATGACTTTTTATTTTCACATCCCCAAATCTGTGTAGAATGGCCTGGTTTATGGACTCCCCTTTGAATTACTTTTTCTCCCCATATGAAAATCTCATATATTTATTGCTTTTTCTTTTCTTTCTGTTTTTGCCCACAACATCCAAAAGTAAAGGAAATAGCATCCTGCAACTCCATCAACTCTGAATTTCTCTTCAGCTACTATACTGAGTTAGATGATGTAATCGTTAGCTAACACTGGCGTTTCACCAAGTTATGGCAACAAGTGTCTCTCCTGAAGGCATTCTCTGGATAGTGTTTCATCTCAGTTTAGAATGTGTACTTCATAACAGGACTATTTATTCATAGAGAACTGCCTGTGCTTGACTTTTTGGGATGTGGTAATTAATGCTTTGACCCCCTGAGCATTCTGTTTCCTCAATCTAGTGTCCATTATGGGAAACTGTGACCTTTGAGAGAAGTATAAACTTCATACTTACTGCTTCAGATGGTGCAAACCAATCAAAAACTTCAGTGGCTACAACAAAATAGAGCATTAGCAAAAGGGGGGTTTGTTTTCATGATAAGACTTCATAACCCTGCTTCTGAAATACTAATGCATGTTATATCCTAGTATGGAGAATCAGACAGACTTGATTTTATATCCTAACTTTGATATGTTCCAGTCTTAGTCTGCTGAAGCTTCTATGACAAAATACCATAGATTGGGTGGCTTAAACATCAGGTATTTATTTCTCATAGTTCTAGAGGCTGGAAGTCTAAGATTAGGGTGCCAGCATAGTTGGACTCTGGTGAAGGCCACCTTCCTAGCTTGCAGATGGCCACCATCTCTTTCTGTCTTCATGTGGTAGAGAGAGAGTGCCAGATCCAGGCTCTTCTTATAAGGGCACTAATTGCATCATGGAAGTCCCATCCACATGCCTTCTTCTAACTCTAATAACCTCCCAAAGTACTCACCTCCAAACACTATCACACTGGGGTTTAAGACTTCATATGACTTTTGGCAGGGCACAAATATTCAGACCATAGCCACTAGCTAGGATTTACTATCTCTGAGCTTTGATTTTCTCATCTGTATACTAGAGATAATAAAAGAACCTACCTCCTATGGTTGTTGGGTAATTTAGTTAATATACATAGTACACTTAGACTGGCATCTAAAACCCAGTATTCTCTTGATAAAAGTTGGCTCTCAGTAGTAGCATAGGAAGTGAAAGTCATAGCTATGGTAGTATATCTCTATATATTTTATGAGTTGGTAGTATATCTCTGTATATTTTATGAGTTGGTCTCATTCCAGGAACTTACAGAATTTTTCTTACGTTCTAAAATGAAGATTGAATCTCTAAGCAATATCAAAGCCTCTTTCTTCTGTATTTTTGCTAACATTTTCCTTCCCAGGATAACTGTGAATCCCCTAAATCCTGTCCCTTCAGCTCTGTCTTTTCAGGTCAGCCTTCACTGAGGCCACAGAAGTACTGGGCTCTTCTTTTGCCTCTGACCCTGCCTTTTTTGTAGTTGCTTATTTTCCATGGCCTCCCGGACCCCTGATCTTTGCTTCAAACCTCTCAGACTGCTTCTATATTTTTTCCCTGCCACTCCATCTTCTCTCTTGCATTCACTCAAGATCACATATGGGGGAGAGAGAGAGACAGCGAGAGGGAGAGGGGGGGCAGGAAATTGATTCTCTGGATCTTCTGAATAAGGGCAGACAGATTCTCAGTCCAAAAGTTCATAGTCAGTTTATCAAGCTAATTCTTTACTCTCCTCTCTACAATCCCTTTTCCATGAAGGCTGCCAGAATGGTTCAAGAAAAGCAACTTGCTGCTTCTTTGGACCCTAGGAATGGATTCGTTGTCTATCAAAAAGACAATGGCTGAAACATCTTATTTTCCAATAATGGGTTAGGAAAGAAGAGTTTTCTGTAAGAAAGAATTAGTGAGTATCTTCATGAAACACATATTAAAACTATTTTATATTAGTTTTAGATGCTATTTGGTACTGACTTTAGAATCAGGGTATATTTGACACTTCAGTAAGTTACAAAAACATTTTAAATCTTAAAAGATAGGTATGTATAGCAAATAATAAACATGTTTTGGGATAGACTCTTCAGAGGTGGAGCATGCATTGAATTTGGGGTGATAAGCCAGATATAAATGATGCCTAAGTCCAGAATACATGTGACAGCTGCCATCCACAGAGGTGTCAACAGGATATTATGGGCTCTCAAAGGAAGAAGAGATCATTCCCACTTGAGAGGACCAAGAAAAAGTTTCATGGAAAATGTCAGACTTAAGAAAGCCCTGGAGAGAGGAGTAAAAGAGCATCTGCAAGTAGAGATGAGGTTAAGACGACATGATGACGAAACAGCATGGGCAAAGGACTTTAGAAAGCATGGGACCTGTTGCCAAGGTAGCACACAATTTTCTCTGACCAAAGTAAAGTGGAATGTGAGGGGTGCTGGTGGAGAGGAAGAAGAGGAAAAGAGGAATCATACAGAGGGTGCTAAAAAATGTATACACGTCTTGGGATGAAAAGTTTCCATTTTGCTATTTTAAAAAATGTGTGGTGTGCTTATTCTGCTAACTCCTATCTCACGTGCACACTATTTGGTAGACTTGTGCAGTGAGTGTGTAAACTGTTTCAACACCATAGCAGAAGAAGCAGGACTTGTTACTGTGTGAGGCCTGCAGGACCTTCCCTTGTGCACATCACACACAATACCATGTGTCTCAAACTTAAACTTCCTATGAATGGGTGCAGTTGTTAGGCCTGTTGGAGGTTCTCTTGCATACTCACACCTCCATCATCATTGTATTTTCATGATGTTCTTGAATTTTAAATACCATTTCAAAATGGTCATGCCCTCCTGGAACAGCAACCATGCCTTCACCATTTTCTTTTGACTGTCCTGGCTATTGCATGGTGGCACTAGCATCCATTTGATTAACACTAGCTTTTGAGTGAAAGTAATACTACACGTTGCTACCATAATCCAGTTCAATTCACTTTGAAAAGTAGTACATAGATAATATCTCTTAAAGGTTGTATACATTTTTTGGTACACCCAGTAGTAATAGTTACCATTTATTGAGTGCCTACTAGGCACCCACATTGTTTTGTAAGCTTTGCTTATAATGACTGATTCAATCCTAAGGGAGATAAGTCTAGAAATACAGAATGGGGTCATAGTTGTTGTTATTGTTAGGTGCCGTTGAGTCGGTATCCAACTCATAGCGACCCTCTGAACCACAGGGGAAACACTCTTGTCAGTGCTTCTCTGCTGTTCATAGGGTTTTCAATGGCAGATTGATTTTTGGGAGGGGGTTGCCAGGTCCTTCTCCCAAGCCTACAGCTTCTGGTGTTCCCAGGCGGTCTCCCATCCAGGTACTAACCAGGCCTGACCCTGCTTAGCTTCCGAGATCTGACGGATCGGATGCCACAGGGCTCTGGCGGGGTCATAGTAGAGACTTTGAATGTTGGGATGAATTTGTATTTTGGTTCTCAGTGAGATGTCTGAATTGCAACAAGGAGTAGCTGGTGCTCCTGGGAACTGAGGACTATGGGATGAATTCTAGATTAAAGAACTGTAAGCCTGGCCTCGTGGCACATGCCTGTAATCCCAGCAACTTGGGAGGTGGAGGCAGGAAGATTGCAAGTTTGATACCAGAGGCAGTCTGTGTAATTTAGTGAGACCTTGTCTCAAAAAGTGAAAAAAAAAGAAAAAAAAAAGGGCTGAGGGGGCAGCTCAGTGGTACAGCACTTGCACAAGGTCCTGTGTTCAACCCTCAGTACCACAAAACAAACAAACAAAAAACTGCAATGCTTAAAGGCCCCAGGAGACGTAGTAAGAAGTAGTATTAGTATTATCCTATTCAAATTTTCAAAACATTAAAAAGGAGGATGTGTGTGTGTCTTGTCTTGTCTTGTCTTGTCTTTTCATTTCATTTCATTTCTTTTCTTTTCTTTCTTTTCTTTTTTTCTGTACTGGGATTTTAACCCAGGGCCTCCCTCATGCCAGGCAAGTGCTCCACCACTGAGCTACACCCTCAGCCCCTTTATTCTTTTTTCTTTTTGACACAAGTTCTCACTGAGTTGCACAGGCTGCCTCTGGCTTTGAATTTGTGATCCTCCTTCCTCAGCCTCCCAAGTAGCTGGGATTACAGGCCTGGACTACAGTGTCCAGCTAAGAGAATATGTTTTTAAAGGGACTTGCATGTGGGTTTATTTCACTCTCCATTGTTGATTTGTGACTACAGACCTGCTATATAAAAATTTTTAACATATCTTTAAAATAAATAAACTTTGTTACCTTCTTTAAAGTTATTTAACTTTTTAATCTAGACTTGAGATACATGTTACTGAAATGACCTTTTGTAAACCTATATCAGGCTTGGCATTTTGTTAGATGTAATTTCATTGTAAAAGAAAACATGTAGTACCATAGTCATATTTACTATCACTAATTTGTTATTGTTGGTTAGGCTAATATATGCAAGGCCTGCATCCGTAGCACTGTTGTGTCCGATCCCATCAGATCTCAGAAGCTAAAAACAGGGTCTGGCCTGGTTAGTACTTGCATGGGAGACCGCTTGGGAACACCAGGTGCTGCAGGCTTGGGAGAAGGACCTGGCACTCCACTCCCAAAAATCAATCCGCCATTGAAAACTCTGTGAATAGCAGAGAAGCACTGGCAATAGTGTTTCTCCTGTTATACGTAGGGTTGCTATGAGTTGGACACCAACTTGATGGCACCTAACAACAACAATAATATATGCAAGATAACGACATACTTTTTTCCTTTTTTTCCTTTTTTTTTTTTTTTTTTTTTTTTTTTGTCCTTCAGCCTTTTTTAGGAATACTTAGGAATGTTTCTAGGAAAAAATTATTTAAAATATGAAGTTGTATATTTGGTAGAAGGAGGTGAAGTAAATGCTTCTATTTCAGAAAAACAGAGGGAAATATGTGCAGAGCTTAGGCAACATTTAGTGTCCTTTGTGTTTTTCCTCCATACAAAAAAGCCTGTGAATGAATGACCTATGTTTTTTCTTTGTGATTGATGGCAAGGGAACAGAATGTGGGGTTGTTAGAATTTTCATCAGATTTATCTGGCAGCATTCGGATGGTTCCTTTATATTTAATCTTAGGCAGTTTTGTTCTGTGAGTTTTTGTAAACCTCTTGGTGAAGGAATTCCACTGATGGAGATCTGGCTTATCTACCTTGATCCCTGCCTGCCACCCACCTGGTGCCTGTAGAATTTTGTTCCTGAATCAGATAACACTGTGAAGACAGCCAGGGCAGGACTTAGCCCCCAGGGGAGCCAGTAGCCCCAGAGAGGCTTTTCGCAGGAAGGAGGCTTGGCACTGAGCTGTGGCATCTTTTCAGCTTTCTGGCAACAAGTCTCTCATTATCATGGAACGCTGGGATCTGCTTCGCCAAGGAGGAAAACCCAGGAGGTGAAGTTGTAGAAAACCCAACGCTTGTATTTTTGCCCAGAATGATGCATTACTAGGGTACAGCCAGTCATTAAAGGTAGAAATCAACCTTAAATGTGGAGATGAGTTTCTTCATGATTCATTTTCCTGTTTAAAGTGTTCTATCAAGGAGCTATTACAGAAAAGCTGCCCAGTGGCTATGCTTAAGGAAATTGTGATTGGAATGTTTTTTAACGGAGGCTGCAGAATATCAGTGAGACTGTGCCCTTAGCAACTCAACTTCTTAGGCCAGAGATGGAAATGATCCGGGCTATGCTTAGGACCTTAGAGACAAAAAGCCTTGCTGACCACCAGAGCAGGGCTGGGCACGAGTCCTGGGCTTTGAGTGTCTCGTGCGCTCATGCGTACTACCTGGTAAGATGCCAAGAGAAGAGACTGAGGAGGATTCTTGTTGCATTTTATCATGTTTGCTCCAGTAATGTAAAAGAGAGTGCTGCTTATCCTCAGTGTCTGCTTCCCAGTGTACCTGAACAGGTGAAGTGAAGAGCAGATGCTCAGTCTCTCTTGAAGTACACTGTGGCTATTATCAAGTGAGGGCAAGTTTCCTTTCTGAGTTCTAGGAAGTACCCTTTAAAGGGGTGGGGATCTTCTCTTCATCCCTTCTTGGGTCACCCTGCCTAGGGAAGGTGGATATGAAGGCTGGAGTGTAAAGACTTTGATGCTGTGGAGTGAGTGGACAGGAACAAGCTGGAAGACACTGGTGTCCTTGATCTGCAGAGGTGGGCAGTGCACCTCTTGAGCTGCTGGATGTGACAGTGAAATAAGCCTCTGGTTCATACCGCTGTTACCCAGGGTTTTCAGTCACTGACATCAGAACCTGATCCTAACAAATGCAGGGGCTCTGTAGAAGATAGGTGGAAAGGATTTGTTTTCCATATGGAAGAATTTTCAAATAGCAGTGTTCAACAGAATGGACTGGCAAGTTCTGGGATGAAGGTATTAAAACCTTAGCACAATTATTCTAGGGTGGCATATACATAGTTCTTTTTGCATAAAATTGGGGCATTCAAAAACTTGGAAGGTTTTTACAAATCTACAGGTCAAAAATGTCTTCAGTATATTCATAAGCTTCCAGATGTTTGAGTTTTAAAATGAATTTGTGATTGATCTAACTAGATGGCTAATCTACATTGTGGTCTGGTTTGTAGGATAAACAAATTTCTTTGAAATTTGCTTCATGGCTTAAAATTCTATCAGTTTTTGTACACATTTGTTATGGACTTGAAAAGCATATATATTCTCTAAGTTCTAGATGCAGAGTTATGCGTATGTTTATTTGTGTATTTGTGTTAGTGCAAAACGTTTATTTGTGTGCTTGTTTTTTGTTTGTCTCCTCTTTTGGATGTAATTTCCATGAAGGTAAGGACTTGGTTTTGGTCAGTGCTCTGTCTCTATTGCCTACAACAATGACTGATACAGAGTAGATGAGATCATAGTTTAAAAGTGAATTAATTCAAGTTAAGTGAGCTGTTCACATTATTTGTAGCATCGATTCTTTTTTATATTTTTGGTATAAATAATTGGCAGAGGTAAGTTGAAATCTCTCCCTATGAGCATAGATGTGGCAAGCTTCTCTCTATGGTTTTCTCTGATTTTGCCTTCATGTATTTTAAGCTATTATATTAGGATATTTTATTAAATGTGGCTTATCTCCCAGTGGTTGGTATGTTGGAAGCTGGGTGCCCAGTGTGGCCGTGTTGAGAAGTGGTGAGACCTTTAAGAGGTGGGGCCTACTTGCAGCTGGTCAGGTCACTGGAGTCATTGGCTTGGTAGGAATTAAGGCAGTTCTTATTGGACCCTGAATTAGTCTTCACAAGAAGGTTGTTATAGAAAAGAACAAAACTGGCCTGTCCCTCCACTCTGTCTTCCTATCTTGCCATGTCATCTCTTTGTCTTGCACATTCTCCCACCATAATGCCATCTACCATGACATGAGGCCTTTACCAGAGCTAAGCTGATGCCAGTGACATGCTCCTAAGCCTCCAAAACTCTTGAGTTAAGTAAATCTCTTTTATTATAAAGTATTTACCTCAGGTATTTTATTATAGTAACAAAAAATGGACTAACATATATATACAAATTTGGATTATTTTCTCCCTAATAAATTGTACTTGTTCTCTTTATGTAATGGCCCTAAATATTAGGCTTTTAGCCTTAAAGTGTATTGTAGCTTAGTAGAAAGTTTTGCTTTCTCTTTATTAGAATTTGCCTGGTTTCTCATTCTCTAGTTATTATTAGCATTTGCCTCATTGTTTTTTCTTTATTTGTTATGACTATTGGCTTGATTGTTCCTCCTCCATCTACTTCCACCATTTCCCACATCCTTTTGATTTGATGTATCTCAGTAATAGCATATATAACTGGAATTTTAAAAAATTCGAACAGAAACTCTCTGATTTTAACAAGACATCTTTTCAAACAAATTTACTATGATTCTTGATACTTTACACGTGTCTATCATTTTAACTTGTGTTCTTTATGTGCCCCAGTTTTCCTTTCTGGCATTATATGGGATTTTATTTATTATTCTGCTTATTTCCTAAGGTTTATTTAAATTATATGCACTGTACTTCTTTTGGTGCTTAGATCTGAAATTTACTGTGCATACTTTAAAGTACTGGAGATTTGAACCCAGGTTTCATACATGTTAGGCAAGTGCCTTACCACTAAGCTGTATCTCCACCCTCTTTTTAAATATATTTCTTAAATTTTGAGATAGGTTCTCACAAAGTTGCTCAGGCTGCCTCAGGCCTTGAATTTACCATGTTCCTGCCTCAGACTCCTGAGTTGCCGGGATTATAGGTGTGATCCACTGTGCCTGGTACCATGCATACTTTAAAAAATCCTCTAACTCTCTTTCATGATGATAAAGAACTTGGGACACATGAACTACACAATTGTATTTCTCTCAACTTTTAACATGAAAATATTATATTCCATTTTAGTTCAAGAACTCTTCAGCCGTATCTAATATGTTCTTTTACTCATTCACTGAGTTTTTAATTTCAACATGATTATATTTTTCCAGGAGGTCTGTTTGGTTCTTTTTAAAATGCTTATTTTGTTAGTTTTCTGCTTTGATACATTTTTAAAATTTTATCTTTTATTTTTTAAACCTTTTCTACAGTTATTCCATATGCTTCTTTCTCTGAGAGTTCCCATATCTGAAGTTTCAAGGGGTGGGGGTAAATATGTTGCTTCTGTTTACTCTTACAGGTAGTGGCTTATTTCATCAAGTAATGGTTTATTTTATTATGTGTGTTTGGAAGTGCTTGATTGTGAGTCCATATTTTGTTTAATTTAATCTGTGGGAATCCTGAAGCCCTAAATTGTGTGCAATGTACTCCAGAGAGGAATTGTATTTGAACATAAAATATGTCTTATAATGTGTGCAAAAGTGCCCCTGATCCAGTCCACATGTGTCCTATTTGTCCTGCCCTAGCTCAGTAGTCTGGTTTCAACTTGACTGAAGAGGGTCTGAAGCTTTGCACTTAGATAGGTGTCCAATGTTCTACTTTCATCTCATTCATATTCATTCATTTTCTCTTTCTGTCTGTGTCTCTGCCTTTCTTTCTCTCTCCCTCCCTTATGGAATTTCCATTACTTTCTGCTGAGTGCTATTATATTACATTTTCACTTATTCAGAATTTAGTTATGTTTTTGTAGAAAAGCTCTTCAGAGTATTCAGTTCACTATTACTTCTAGAGACAGAAATCATCATGTAGTTGCCAAGAATACATAGCATAGGTATGTTTCATAGTTTTCAATATGTATTTGTGATATGAGAAAGATATTCTTATGCCTGTGAGATTTCAAAGTAATATGTATTTATAAAATTCAGCCTCTGGTTTCTCATGTCCCCAAGCATTTCAAATACATGTCCAGCATCCCTTATCCAAAAAAGATGAAATCTAAAATCTTCTAAAATCTGAAACTTTTGGAGTACCAATATGATGCTCAAGAAATTTTGAATTTCAGATTTTTGAATTGGGGGTGTTCAACCAGTAAAAGTCTACAGATATTTCAAAATCCTCCAAATCTCTGAAATCTGAAACATTTCTGGTCCCAAGCATTTCAGATAAGAGACATTCAACCTATACTGTTTTGAATCTGCCTTCAAAAGATTCTAATGTTATGCTGATGTTTCAGCACAGAGGAATTTTATGTAAAGAGAGAGATCATTTATATAAAACCTCTTGGCTTGGGAGGAGTGGGGAGGGAAAGCCAGGAGGAAGGGGAGCCTATCCCTTCCATCTCACTCTGCTTCCTTTGAAATACCCTCAGGAGTTGGAGTTGAGTCGAATGGGGAGACCTGGGTTCTAAACTAGTTTCATCAGTTACATGTGCCTTGGAGGACATCTCTGGGCCTGAGTTTTCTCCTTTAGAAGTTATATTGGTAGTCTATTTCATTCTAAACTTCTATCTACATTCTTTCTAAATAAAAGTAGGTGGCTTTTTATAAATGGAGTATTTATGGTGTTCCAAGACAAGACTTTCAAACACCAATCTTTGGGTTATATTATAATAATAAGTTAACAACCACCACTGCTGTCCATTGAGTGCCTGATCTGTAGTAGGCGCTTCATATATGTATCTCATTCATAAGAATGGTACTGTTCCCTTCCTTCAGTAAGAAAATGAAAGGTGGAAACCTGTTGTTCTTAGGTGCCCTCAAGTTGTATCCCGCTTGTAAGCAACCCTCATAGGATTTTCAGTGTCTGATGGTTTCAGGATTGCTTTGGGAGTGGATTGCCACATCTTTCTCCCATTTTTGTAGTGCTGGGGATCAAACCCAGGTCCTCAGAGAGTGCAGAATAGCACTTTACCAACTGAGCTAAACCCCACGCCAAGTTGCTTTTAGGAGTTTGTTTTTATCATTTACCTGTAAGCCAGTCAAGTATGTGTGGTAATATTAGAATTATACCTGATGCTCATTAGAATGTCTAAAAAGTTTATAATTTTGCATGAATGCTGTCTTATGGTTCTATTTGATGCCTAGATGTATGAGAATAACTGTTTTATTGCTGTTGCCTTTGTAGAGGGGCAAAAAGAGCAGTTTTCCTACCTCTTTCTCCTTTACTCCACTTAGGAGTCAGTAAAATAATTAGCTGAAATGGTTTGTGCATTTGTATTTGAAGTTGTAACTTTCACATTAACCCTGACTTTTTTCCCTGACTTGTTTGTAGCAAGAATAAAAATATAGAGCTACTGTATGCAATTAGGAACAGGTTCTTAACATCCAGGATGAATTTCCCTGTGCTTAATGTGTTGTTGATAGTGACAGCACTTTAACTTTAGAAGAAAACAAATTACTAAAAATTATTGACTGGGGCAAGAGTCGGGGATGACTCAGAGCTCAACTCTATCCCTGCCTGTAGATCAAGCTGTAATGTAACATGGAACAGTTTTTCCACGTATTTTATCCATATTTTCTCTGTATATGTGTGATGAAACCGATCCCTTCAGCTCACCAGAGAAGTTCACCTTGGCTTTTTATGGTGAATATATTTTCCTCTGAGTGTCTGAATGTGATCAATTCTTGGTCTACCTCATTAGAAGGGATATTTTCATTGTGGACATTTCTCTATTTGAAGAAGAACAGAGTGTTAGGAAATCTTTTTTTTAAGGGGTCACTTATGGATATATTAGTTTCCTGTACTATAGCAATCATTTCACTGTGAATAAGTATATTAAAGCATCATATTGTACACCTTAAAATGTACAATAAAAAACAAAAGCAAAGTGCTGTGGCACACAGCTGTAATTCAGGGACTCAGGAGGCTGAGGCAGGAGGATCACAAGTTTAAGGTCAGAGGCAGCCTGTGTAACTTAGACCTTGTCTCAAAATAAAAAGTAAAAAAGGGTCCAGGGGTGCAGCTCAGTGGTAGAGTGCTTACAAAGTATGTTCAAGGCCCTCCCTGAGTTTGCCCCCTAGTACTGAAAAACAAACAAATAATAGAAAAAAAAAAAAAGATGAAGCTTGTGGATATAAAACAAGAAAATGGCCAGAAAGTATAGTTGTAATTACTAGTGTTTGTTGAATATTCTTCTTATTCTTCAATGAACTGTCTTTGCGTTTGCAGAAAGACATCCTAGAAAAAGGACATTACACAAATGAGTTTGAACATGGGGACTGAAGGAGTGGCAAGTCCTGAGGGAAGCACAGGTGATAATCTGGAAGTATTTGTTTGCTAGGATTTTAATTTGACAATGAGCTGTTTACCTTTAAATTATCCAGGTAGAATTTTGCATGCTTCATTGGTGATGGGCTGTGTATGCGTTCCCACTCAGGGCAACATTAAGCAACTGGATGGTGCTAGAGCAGCAGATGATGAAACATTGTTTTACTGCTTGCAAATAAAAATGACGCTGCAAGCAGGATTTGTTGAAACCTTCCTATGAAAGAGCCTTAAACAAACTTGGCTTTTGTTGACATAAGATAAATGAAATAGGAAGGCTGAGTAGTGAAAGGTTAGGAAGTTCAAAATATTTGCAGAAAGTATACCTTTTGGTGGTATTCATAAAATGTTTCTCTCTTGGTGACAGGAAATAATTTGCTTATACCCAAGAACATTCTCTAATGACCAGCTACTGGACTCAATCTATGTACCTTACATTTTTTAAAAGCAGATTTCTAACTACTCAGAAAAAAATAAAGATGTGCTGCATGCACTATAACCCTAAAAGGTAATATAGTTTCAAAAGAACAAACAAATACATCATTACATGTTAATCAAAAAATTTTTTTAAATGTTTGGGGAGATGGAATTGTTAACTATCCTGATTTGATAATTGTGCATGGTGGATATGAACTGATTTATCACTCTATACCCTATAAATAGGCCTAAAGCTGTGCCACCCTGGTGTCAGATCCCATCTGATTTCAGAGGCTAAGCAGAGTGGGACCTGGTTAGTGCTTGGGTGGAAGACAACCTGGGAACACCAAGTGCTGTAGGCTTGGGAGACAGACCTGGCAATCCACTCCCAAAATAATCAGCCATTGAAAATCCTATGAATAGCAGAGAAGCAATGACAATAGTGCCAGGCATGGCACAGAGTTGGATAGTATTTCATCTGTTGTATATGTTGTTGTTGTTGTTAGGTGCCATCAAGTCGGTATCCGACTCATAGCGACCCTCATAGGGTTTTCAATGGCTAACTGTTTCGGGATTGCCTTGGGAGTGGATTGCCAGGTCCTTCTCCCATTTGTGCAGTGCTGGGAGTTGAACTCGGGACCTCAGAGACTGCAGCGCAGCGCTCTACCAACTGAGCCAAATCCCAGCCCCTCTGTTGTATATAGGGATACTATAAGTTGGACCTGACTCCATGACACCCAACAAACAACAACCGCATAAATATGTACAATCAAAATACTAATTTATAAGAAAAGAAAAGATAAATACAGTTAAAACTCTACACAGATAATGAATGCTGAGCATAAAGAACAATAAGGGCAGATACTAGAAAGAATAACTGGCTGCCATGGGAATTCATTTGAGGGGTTCAGCTTTAAAACATGGAAGAATAGAGTGAATGACATGAATTTCTAAAAAAAATAGCAAAGAAATATTTGAGTTGAAGCTTTATGAAATATCTCATCACAAATGTGAACAAAAACGGGCAGAAGTTGGTATGGGAACAATAGGTGGCTGAGAGAAAGCAGAGCTACTGAATCACTATTTTGCTTTTGTTTATACAAGAATGGCCACCTGACCAGAGGGTAGAACATACAACCTTAAGGGTGAAAGAGAACCTACCTGCTTTAACCTGGTCCACAATTTCAGGTCTGGAAGAGTTCATCATTTGTTGTTAAAAGAACGTGTAGATATGTTCATTGAGAAATCTCGGTGCCCTGGAGTACAAGAAAGGGGGCAGAAGAAAGGAAAGAGGCGTTTACCCTTGTTTTCAAACTAAAAACCACTGTAAATTCTGGCAACCATAGATCAGGGAGTTGGACATTATTCACCAGCAAAATTCCAGCAATTTATGGTATGTACTTGAAAAAGAAGTAACTGATCCCTAGAAGGCATCATGAATTCACCACAAGCAAGTTATGCCTAACAAACTCCACATTCCCTTTTTACATGGTTAATAGACTGGTGGATTTAGGAAGTTTAAACATAATGTATTAGGATATAGATACCTCTAGGAAAAAAGGCATGAAAGTTTTAATTGGCTACAAACTAAGTGTGAATCATCCAATCACTCATTTGTTTGTTGAACAAATATTTACTGTACTCCTATCTATATTTCGAAACTGTGAGGGCCCTGTGGATACAACAAATGAATAAAACATAGACCTTTATTTCAAGAAACTTGTTATGGCGTGTATTCATTTCATAGGATTGCCATAAAAAAGTACTATAAATGGCGTGGCTTAAAATAACAGAAATGTATTGTCTCAACAGCTTTGGAAGCTGCAAGTCCAAAGTCAAGGTGACACATGGGCTGTGTTTCCCCTGAAATTTGCAGAGGAGAATCCCTCTTTCCTTTAGTGTCTGATAGTGGCCATCAGTCTTCAGTGTTCCTTGGCTAATAACTACATCACTCTGAATTTCTGCCTCTGTCATCACATAGCATTCTTCCTGTGTGTCACATGGCAATTTCCTCTTCTTATAAGGACACTGCCTGCAGCTCTACCTGCCTGGCTTCTGATCCTGTCTGATTTTGGAAGCAAAGCAGGGTTAGGCCTGGTTAGTCCTTTGGATGAGAGACCTGCCTGGAAATAAAGGGTGCTATAAGCTTAGGAGAAGGACCTGGTGGCCCACTCCTGAAATAATCAGGCAACAAAAACCCTCTGAATAGCAGAAAAGCACTGATATAGTGCCTGGCGTGTCACAGTGTTGGGTAATGTTTTGTCTGTTGTACATAGGGTCGCCATGAGTTGGACTCAACTTGAGGGCACCTAACAACACCAACAACAGAAGAACACTAGTAATACTGGATTAGGATTCACCCTAATGACTTTATCTTAATTTGACAAGTCTCTTACAGAGACTCTATTTCCAGGTAATATTACCAAGAAAAGCAAAGTCCTATAGTTTAGAGGGCCTGGGATTTAGCTCAGTTGGTAGAGTATCGCTCTGCAATCTCTGAGGTCCCGAGTTCAATTCCCAGCACCGAAAAAATGGGAGAAAGACATGGCAATCCACTCCTGAGGCAATCCCGAAACAATCAGCCATTGAAAACCCTATAAGGGTCGCTATGTGTCAGACATGACTCGATGGCACCTAACAACAACAGTAGTTTAGAACTTTAACATAGCTTTGAGGGGATACAGTTAAACTCATAATAAGGACTAAAACATGTTCATCTAAGTAGTTGCCTATTGTTGTTGTTGTTAGGTGCTGTTGAGTTGGGTCCAACTCACAGCAATCCTGTGTACAACAGAACAAAACACTCCCAGACACTGTGCCATGCCCAGGACTACGTCAGTGCTTCTTTGCTATTCACAGGGTTTTCAGTGGCTAATTGTTTGGGGATTATTTCTGGAGTATGTTGCCAGGTTCTTCTGTTTTTGTGGTGCTGGGGATCAAACCCAGGGCTTCAGAGAGTGCAGAGAGTCACTCTAACAACTGAGCTAAACCCCAGCCCCTGCCTATAGTTATGATAAAGAAAAGGTAACATAAAAATAGAGTGGGCTTGGGGCATAGCTCAGTGGTAGAGTGTATACTTCAGTGTGTGCAAGGTCCTGGGCTGGATCCTCAGCACTCACGCACACACCAAAGTGCTGTGAGAACCAGTAACAGAGTGACCTAATTTAGCTTGGAGAGTGTCAAGGGTACTTGGAAGCTACCCAGGTGAAGAGGAAAAGGAGTAACCTTCCAGGAAGAAGGAGCAACTGTGCAGAAAGCCCTGAGGCGCAGTGAGGCTTTGAGTTCTGAAGAAGAGGACACCCAGTGTCCAGCGGCGCTCAAGGGGCACAGGAGGAAGCAGAAGATGGGCTGAGGCAGTAGGGAGGGGCAGATCCAGCAGGGCTCTGTATGCCTTGTTGAGGCAGTGCAGGGCAGTGATTAAAAACAAAGCAAAAAGAATTAATAGAAATATATAACATGGAGGAATGTCACGAGCAAATCAGACTCTACTTGCTTGGCCACATCTGAAACCCTTTGTCTTATAAGAGAGTGCCATATTTTTATGTTTTTCAGTTTTTTGTTGGTCTTTGAATTAATGTGAATTAATTTGAGGGGCGAGAAGTCTTGGGATGATAGCTGTTTGGAATTATTTTCTATAGCTGTTAGGGCAAAATTAGACCTGTAGCTAGGAGTTATGAGAGGTTCATGAAATAAAGAGGTCTTCTAGCAACCAGAGCTATCCAAGAAAAGAGGGGGGTGCCTTTGTACTTGGGCCTCTCCTTGCCCACAGCAGATGGTCATCGGTCAGGGGTGGAAGGAATTGTGCAGAGCGGGTCAAGTGGCCAACAATTTCCTTGAAAGTCCTCTTTGAGAAGCATCCACCAGAATTTCAAACATGATGCTAAGCTTCTAAAACATATTTATTTCTATCACATAATCAAAAATTAAGAGTACTAAATGGGCTTTCAGTGCCACTGGAGGAGTGTTAATTATCTGAATTCATTTTTAAGTCTTGGCAAATTATTTAGACAGTTCTGCTGTGTTCTGCTCAGTAGCATTTGTCTTTCCTGGCACACTGCTGCAGTTGCAGTAATTGTCCATAACATCACATCTTTGGTACAACTCTCTCTCCCCTTTTCCTTGTCTTCTCTCAGCTGCCTAGAGTTGATTTTTTCTATCAAGCTTAGTTCTAGAGATCAACTGCCAGACATGTATATTAACCCCAATAAATCCCATTTAGAAGTGATGGTATGTAAATATGAACCTTCTGTTTTTCACCAAACAAGCAGTGTTGTCTTCCAAGGGGACCAGGGAGCCAAAGAGCAGTATTTGTCCTACCAAAGTGTCTTCCTGGGGGTACTTTCAAAGGAACACTGACCCGCTGCCAAAAATACAGTTAAAAGGAATTTTCACCTTTTCGCATCTCTTGGAGGAGATCCAAATTGTATTCTACTTCTTTTTTGGAAATTTTTATTGGAAAATTTACTGGGAAAAAATTATTTTTATTGGAAGTTTTTAATGTACACCTTAATGTGATTCAGTCTGGCATGCTTTTCATTATGATATTTCCATATATACATTTTGTTGTACATTATTCATATAGGTTCACCCTTACCCTCTTTTATGCTTCCCCCATCTCACCCCCCCATCAAAGACTTCTCTACCATTTACTTGTCTTTTTATGATAATATTTTTCTATGTATCCTTGGGCTTTCAGTTCTGTTTAAGATAGAAACTTTTCCTGCAGTGAACTTTCTTTTTACCTTGTCAGAACTATTACATGCATTTTCTAGACCATCTATAATAATACCATTCTTAGCTTTTTTTTTCTTTTATTATGATCTGACCTTTGTATAGGATTTTTTCCTTCTTATAATTTTGATTCAGCTACCACATATGAGTGAGAACATGTGGTATTTCTCTTTCTGAGCTTGTGTTCATTCACTTAAAATAATTTTCTCTAATTCCATCCATTTTGCTGCGAATGGCCTTATTTCATTTTTTTTTTATTGCTGAGTAGTATTCCATTGTGAATATGTACCATAGTTTTTTTATCTATTCTTCTGTTGAAGGGCACTTTGGTTGATTCCATATCCTTGCTATTGTGAAAAGTGCTGCATTGAACATGGAGATGCAGGTGTCTCTGTGGTATGATGACCCATCTCCCTTTGGGTAAATTCCCAATAGTGTTATAGCTGGGTCACAAAAAAGAAACAATTAACAGAGTCAAGGAAACCCCCACTGAATGGGAAAAAATCTTTGCATCCTATACATCAGACAAAGGTCTAATTACTAGAATTTATAAAGAACTCAAGAAAAAAACTCACAAAAAAAAACAAATAACCCAATACACAAATGGGCAAAGGAACTGAATAGACAGTTCTCAAATGAAGAGATCAGTAAAGCCATGAAACACATGAAAAAATGCTCAATATCCCTAGCCATTAGGGAAATGCAAATTAAAACAACTCTGAGATTTCACCTTACACCAGTAAGAATGGCCAAGATCAATAAAACAAATAACAACAAATGCTGGCGAGGTTGCAGGGTAAAGGGAACACTCTTACATTGTTGGTGGAGCTGTAAATTGGTCCAACCAGTGTGGAAATCAATATGGAGGTATCTTAAAAAACTGAAAATAGATCTACCATATGACCCAGGTATTCCACTTCTCAAACTCCTTTTTCTTCTCCTCCAAACTTCTCTTAACAGGTGGATAATCTGAAGGTTCTCATTCTTTAGGCTGCTGACTTTTTGTTTGAGTCAAAAGGAAAGCTCAGGAGCTTCATGCTATCTCTCTGCCGTAGCTCAGAAGACCTGGGAACAAGAGATGAAGTAGAGGGCAGGGGGGCAAGAGAGGGGCACCTGGAAACACTCCGGTCAATACATCTTTTCACCTGTGTGTGAGTGAGGAGGCCAGTGTTCTAAGGAAAGTCGAACAGATTGTATTGCACCACTCACATGGAGAATTTCAAAACTCAAGGCTAGAAGGTGGACTAAGTCCAGACCACCGAGGGGTGATTTTGGAACCCAGGCTGAAATGGGGAATGATTTTGCCCTGAAACCATAAACCATAACTTGGTATCCATCTACATTTCTTGCACTTGAACTAAAAATGGGTGTGAATTCTTGTTAAATTCCTTTTCTGCCACAGTTTGATGGAAGGAATTTTGCCTGCCCTTAAAACAAAAGTGGTTGAATTCTAACGATTAAGTAAGAATTAAGTAAGAATTTTGGGGGGAGGTGCAGGGTTGTGGATTCAGAGAGGTGCTCTGACTCTGTTAGGAAAGAGAATGATTACAAGAAATCAGTGTCCTAAATTATTTCTCAGTTCTTTGCCTTCAGACAGAAGGAGCTTTCACGTACTCCAATACCCCTTCTAGACCAGACAATTACTTGTACCATCTCTAATTTGAAATTCAGCACCTAACCCAGAAATGAGTAAACCTGCCTCCTGAGCACCTGAGCTCTGGCTGCTTCAAAGCCAGCAGGTGGGTAGGGTCCCCGAGGCCATCTAGATTTTCTTGGCATTGTGGAATGGGCTCAAATTTTGTGGATAGTGGGTTAAAGGTAGAATTAAGGTAATAAGGAGTGTTTGTTTTTTTAAAAAACAATCACGTTCATCTTTTTAAACACTTCCCTTAAGAAGTAAGATAGAGCCAGGAGCAGTAGCGCACACCTGTAATCCCAGCAACTTGGGGCCAGAGGCAGGAGGATCGCAAGTTTGAGGCCAGTCGCAGTCCGTGCAACTTGGTGAGACCTTGACTCAAAATAAAATAAAAATTAAAACAGGGTTGCATGTGCAAACCAGTGATAAGAGTACTTACAAAGTATGCGCAAGGGCCTGGGGGGTTCAACCCCCAACTACCGCAAAGAAAAAGGAAAATAAATAAAAAGATAAAAAGAAGTACTATAGAATGAATCCCCCTCTCGTAAAGAGCAGGCATTTGGACACCACAGCAGCTGGCCACCATAAAATTCAGTAGCATTTATAGAAAGGCCACTTACTGTCGCCAAAGATTCAGAGATTTGAACTTTAGAAATCTAGAGAACCAACTCACCTAAAACACCTTGTTTCATGAAAACGCCATGTCAGGTGTTACTGTGTTTAGCGATTGTGTGTAAAGAGTGGGCTGAACCCGTGTCCAAGTCTCTCTAAATACCTTATTGGACAACAGTTATCATATCTGGAAACCTGCTCCTGGGAAGAAGAGGAAATATCGGGAAATGTAACAGGAATATCAAAAGATGGCAGATTTGAACAGTTGAAAAGGAGTAGAGGCCAGTGGACCCAGCCCTCCCAGCATCACCTTGACCTTCATTGGTAGCTCTGGTTTTAATGAACAGAGACAGCCCAATATAACATAAGTGCACCAGAGGTTTGTTATAACAGCTGACAGAATTTTGGAAAGTTTATGCAGATAACTGGTGCTTCAGAACATGTGAATCCATTTAACTTGTGTGAAAACAAAGTGCAGCTGGAGTAAGGCTGCGTGGTTCCTGAGCAGCAGGGGAATCTCACATACCCCGCATTGGAAGCTCAGCGGGGCCTAGGGGAAGAGAAAAATTGGCTGGCACTCCTCCTTCCATCTCTGCCTGCTGGGGCAGCAGATAGGTCATCTCTGCTTTTCTCTGGATAGCCATGGTCTGGCTTCTGCTCCCAGCCTCTTGGTTTCTGCAGTGTCAAGCTGGCTCCTAGTCTGTGTGTCTGTAGCCTGAGCACCGATTCATTTGACTGATCAGCACATTATGTTATTCAGAGTTTCGAGGACATCTGAGTGTGCCCAAATTTGAATATTTAACACTGAGTCATGTGTCTGTCTCTGGCCTAGTTACCTGTGACTTCTTCTTGTTGTTAGGTGCCATCAAGTTGGGTCCTATTCACAGTAGCCCCATGTACAACAGAATGAAACACTCCCTAACACTGCACCATGCACAAGATCTTTTTTTTTTTTTTTATGTTTGAGCCCATTGTTATACTCATTGTATTTCTTCTCATTTTGTTATGCCACATCAGCAAAAGAGGCCCCAGGGGCTTTACTCCCCTCCTGTCGTTAGCATTGAGTCTACTTGGAGGAGGCAACTCTTCCCCAGTCATCTTTTAAATTCCTTTCAGCCTGTGGGGTCTCATTTTCTGACACAATATTTGACAGTGCTTGTCTGCTATTCATAGGGTTTTCAGTGGCTAATTGTTTCGAGAGTGGGCTGCTGGGTCCTTCTCCCTAGTCTGTCTTAGTCTGGAAGCTCAACTGAAACCTGTCCACCATGGGTGGCCCTACTGGTATCTGGAATACAAGTGGCACAGCTTTCAGCATCACAGCAACATGCAAGACCTCACAGCACAACTGGATGGACACCTGTGGCTAACGGGTGAGAAAGCTGCTGTGGAGAGGGCCGATTCTCCTGAGAGGAGGAATGAGTAGTGAATAGTGACAGGGATCCTCTGCAAGGTGGCCCTGAGTAGAGACTGTAAATAAAGGCTCCAGAGTCACTTGTGCTGGGTTTCCTTGGATCTACCACATGCTGACTGTGATGCTGGCTAACTGTCCAGTCCCCCATTTGTTCCACTGTACTGTGAAATTAATAATAGTCCTGATCTTAGAGGGATATTGTGAAGAGTCACCAAAGGATAAGTCAATAAGTTGTCAGATCAGTATTGGGCCTGTGATAAGTACCCAACAAACCTTAGGCATTTTTAGTAGTAGCACTTGTAGCTTAGTGATGGTGTGAAATAACTTTGGAAAGGTTATCTTTTGCAATGGCACATATGGGGTGACTGGTCCTACTAGCTTGGGAAAAGGGAACAGGTGCTACCCTCTGCCATTCAGAGTGATGTATTGGCAAGCCATTACTAAAGACCTTATGGGAACGGGCATTGGCCTGGTGCTGGAGCTGCCACCAGGCTCTGGCAGAGTGCTGACCCGGCAGCTGCTCGGATTACCAAGGCGCTGAAGACTTCGCTTTCTTCATTTCATTTTTTGCTGCTTCTCCTCCTCCCTAACCCTGGAAACAAGATTGAACACTTAATTTCTTTTTTATTGTTCTGCATCGATTTGAATAAGATCATTGTTGTTGTTAGGTGCCGTCAAGTCGTGTCCAACTCATAGCGACCCTCATAGGGTTTTCAATGGCAGATTATTTTGGGATTGCCTTGGGAGTGGGTTGCCATGTCCTTCTGCCGAATAAGATCATTAGATATGCCTTACTCCAGCTGCATTTTACTTTTACTAAAGTTAAATGGCTTCAAATTTTGAAGCACCAATTATCTTTGCAAACTTTCCAAAATTCTGCATCAGCTGTTTATTTGTTGGATGTCCATAGGAAAAATGCTTGCCTATGAGAAATTTTGAAATAATTCTAGCTTTCTGGCAGTACTGGTTTGGTTTAAAAAGGAAGAAAATAATAAATGGCATTACTATAATTGCTATAACTTTGTAGTGTCCTCAATTACGTCTTCAATTTTGACCAAATATAAGTGATATGAATATAGAAAAATAGAGGTTTTAAGTTTGAATGCAAATGCAAAGTTTTGTTACTTTTTCCAAATACTGTTTCTAATTACCTTTTATCCCCATATTATACTTGCTTAGTTTTTTTCTTTTTTTCCTAGGATTAGGGGTTGAACCCAGGGACTTGTGCTTGCTAAGCAAGTGATCTATCATTGAGCTGCATTCTCAACCCCGTTTTTGTTTTGAGACATGGTCTCACTAAATTGCACAGGCTGCCTCTGGCCTCAAACTCAAGATCCTTCTGCTCAGCCTCCCGAGTCGCTGGGAAAACAGGCGTGTACCACGGGGCCTGGCTCCACATTGTACTTTTGATGTTTCTTACAAGAAATTGGGCTGGGATTTAGCTCAGTGGGTAGAGCGCTGCGCTGCAGTCTCTGAGGACCCGAGTTCAATTCCCAGCACCGCAAAAAACGGGAGAAGGACCTGGCAATCTACTCCCAAGGCAATCCCGAAACAGTCAGCCATTGAAGACCCTATGAGGGTCGCTATGAGTCGGATACCGACTCGACAGCACTTAACAACAACAACAACAACAACAAGAAATTAATCTCCAGAAACTAAGTAAACTGAATACAAGTCGACAATTCTATGGTATCATGGCTATGTCTTTTCCCCCATGTTATTTAACCTGTAATCTAATTTGAATGTTTGTCTTGGAATTTTAAAGTTGTAGAAACATAATTGGTGTTGGATGTGGAGATTACAAAATGAAAATGTGTAGTTGGTAGAAAAAAAATAAGAGGGCAAAGATCTCCATCATGTGTGGTATAATTACTCTTTTCCTTATCAGTCCAAAAAGTGCATATATCTCAACATGGAACTGGCGACTGGAATAAGGAGAGAAAATAATTCTTTGAAGATTCCTTGAGGCACTTTCCCCACTGGCTTGTCACTGCTCATTCCTCCTGTCAGATTTATTGTCAAGGCCTGTGATAGTGATACAGGAGACTAAGTTTGAAATTTCAGCCTTTCTGTAGGGCAGGAAAGGAAAGATTCATTTCTTTGAGGGTTGCTGTGCATCAGACTCAACTCGACAGCACCTAACAACAATTAACAACCGCTACATTAAACTATTGAGCTAAAAGTAAAATCCGGAGTCAATTCTTGACTGTAATTAGCAGGTTTAGAAAGATCTCTGGGTTGTTGAAAGGGAGTCAGTTCTGTGGTATGGAATCACCAGGGCTATGGATTTATTAGCCCTAAAATTCTGCATGGTCAGATTGGCCAACTGGATTGAAGGTGTTTTAAAAGGTGGTAACTCCAGGCTACTGAGGAAGGAATTTAGCTTTCTGGCAAGAATTAATAAGGTGTTATCAAGGTTGGGCATGGTGGTGCATTCCTGTGATCCCAGCAACTTGGGAGGCTGAGGCAAGAGGATTGCAAGTTTCAAGTTAGAGCCATGCGTTTTAGATGGGCCTCTTCCCAAGGTCCAGATCTCTGTCCTTCTGTACATGTGTGTAGGTTTCATACTGAACAAGAATCCTTGGTCACAGTAGTATTAGTTGACAGTGTGTGTCACATGGTCCACTGAGCCCTCCACATCCACACCATCCCCTTCAAAGCCATAGCACGTTGCCTCTTCATGCGTATTCCTTACAAAGGATAGGTGTGAGTGGATTTTTTCTAGCAATGAAAGTGTCTTGTAAATATGAGAGTAAGATTGTAATAATCAGCTCACATAAAGTGCTTGTCTTTTTAAATTTTTTAAAGGAAAAATTATGAAACTTAAAAACATGCAGATAGGAAATTATATTGCTATCAGACACCAATATGATTTTTCTCCATTCTTTCGCCTCCACACTGCTTTCATATACTGCTGTGTTTCCACAAAAATATTTTACAAAAGCACGAGGTCCATCTTTTTTCTTTACCTACTAAACATTGTATGACACACCTGCTGGGGTTCAACAACTATTTGTTTACTAATGACTCACTAAGTTGACCCAGTGTGTTTTTTGTTCCTTTTCTCCCATCCATTATATTTCTACAAAATTAGTTTTGTGTCACAGCTTTTGTAATCAGGATTTTACCTGGCTGTGTGTAGTTGAGTGTGTTTGCAAAGGCATTGAGTAACCTGTCACTTCTGAGAAGTTTCTGACGTATGCTTTTCAATTACTCAAAAACAAATGAATACTTGACAAATGGTGTCTTTGTCTTACTTCCTCAGATCAATGTAGAAAAACTATCTGCACATAAAATACTTTCTATCTTTGATAGGAAAGAAGCAGTGAAAATCCAATCTTACCTGATTAAAGTGATACATTTCTATAAGCAATCTCACTTTCTTTGTAATCTGAAGTGAATTTAATTCAATTTTATTTCCAAGAGATGAGCATCATTAATCTATTCATTTTGGATCACTTAAGGGGTTTACTTTTTATCTCTTGTTTTTATGCTATTTTTGCTTAGAAATTTCACAAATATCATCATGATTATATTAACAGGAAAGAGACTTCAAAAATGAAAGCTCACTCAAAATCCTACCACTCCTTCCCTGAAATCTCTTCTTGGTTTTCCTTGCTACCTTCTAGATCTTGTCTCTGCAAATATGCATAGCTTTAGAATTTTGGTCTTTTATTCACAAAAGTCAAGGCCACTTACTCATTCCACTGTGAATGTTTTATTTAGTTATATGACAAGCAAATACACCTCGTTTCATTGCCTATCAGTTGTAATCCTAAAGTTGGATATGACATGTCATCAGTGAAATTCAGTGGGTCATTTCCGAGCACTTTTCTGTTGGCATTAGTCCCTAATTCTTGGTCTTTGAACATGTCTATTTGTATAAAAACACTTAAATGTGTTTAAAAGCTCAGCATCTGATAAATACTCTCTCTTACTTCTCCTTGTCAACTGACCTTTACATAGGACTTCTACTTTTCGTTTCTTGATTCTTCTTAAGATGAACAATTCCATACCTTATCTTCTAAAGATAAGGCTTCTATCTTCTATATAGCTTCTAAAGATGCTATATGAGGAAGAGCTATTTAAAGGTTAGCTAGTGCTTGTTGTTGTTGTTGTTAGGGGCCGTCAAATCAGTATCCGACTCATAGTAACCCTCATAGGGTTTTCAATGGCCAATTGTTTCGGGATTGCCTCAGGAGTGGATTGCCAGGTCCTTCTCCCATTTTTGCGGTACTGGGAATCGAACTCGGGACCTCAGAGACTGCAGTGCAGCGCTCTACCAACTGAGCTAAATCCCAGCCCCATAGCTAGTGCTAGACATTGGGAGACATTTGATTTATATAAGTATTAATAGATTTTGACTTTTGAAGCCCAAATACAATATGGGCAAAATTGGTGGAGTTTTCTATATTTGCAAATCTTCCAACAAGTATTTTTGAAATGCCTTGTTTTGTCATTATTTCAGGGGTTGTTCAAAAATTGAACATGAGTAAAAGTTTATTTTTACCTTCAAGGAATTTTTCACCCATTTTTATTTTTCTTAAGGATTTTCTTTATGTTTCTTGAACTAACTGCTTTCAGTAGAGAACTTGTGTTTCATATTAATATATGAATAATGTTCAGGTTTAATTTTATCTACTAGATTTAACATGAAACTGGTTCATTCACATTCCAGAAATGTCTTTTTCTCTTATAAACAATAAGTCATTTAGATTTAGTATATAGTTTTATTTATTATTTTTAAAATAATTTTAGCACTAGTTTTAGATTAAGGTTGAGAAATGTTTAAGAGTCTGTTTGATAGTATGTAAAGGTCTAAGTTCTTGATATAAAATGCCAAGTTGTGATCTGAGTTTAGGTTACTGATGATGAATCTAATGAAGTCAAAAGGAATAGCACTCAATTTCAACAAGATCATTGTGCAGAAGTGCAATATTAAAGTATAACCAAACATACCTTTTTTAACTTCTAAAATTCTATTGATCCACACAAATACCTTTGCATAGTCAATAAAGCATAGGTAAACCTATTTCTGGTAGTCTCTGCTTTTGGCTACTATCCATCTGACATAAGCAATGATGTCCCTGGTTCTATGCCCTCTTCTGAATCCAGCTTGATTTTCCAACAGTTTCCTGTTTATATACCACTGCAGTTGCTTTTGAATGATCTTTAGCAAAATTTTGCTTGTGTGTGATGTTAATGATATTGTTCAATAATTTCCACACTCAGTTGAATCCTCTTTCTTGGGAATAGGCACAAATATGGATCTCTTCCAGTCAGTTGGCCAGATAGCTGTTTTCCAAATCTCTCTGCATAAACAAGTGAGTACCTCCGGTAGTACATCTGTTTGTTGAAACATCTCAGTTGGTATTCCATCAATTCCTGGAGTCTTGTGTTTCACTAGTTCCTTCAAGGAAGCTTCCATTTCTTCCTTCAATACCCTAGGTTCCTGATCAGAGACAACCTTTTGAAATGGTTGGCCATCCACCAATTCTTTTTGATATAATGACTGTGTATTCCTTCCATCTTCTTTTGATGCATCATTTAATATTTTCCCTATAGAATCCTGCACTATTGCCACTTGCAGCTTGAATGTTTTCTTCAAATCCTTAAACTTGAGAAAAACAGATCATGTTCTTCCCTTTTGGTTTTGTATCTCCAGATCTTTCCACCTGTTATTATAATATTTGATTTGTGTCTTTTCAAGTTGCCTTTTGAAATCTGCTCAGTTCTTTAACTTCATCATGTCTTCCTTTTACTTTAGCTAGTTGATGTTCAAGGGCAAGTTTCACAGTCTCTCTTTTGATAAGTAATTTGGTCTTTTCTTTTTTTTCTTGTCTTTTTAATAACCTTTTGCTTTCTTTATGAATGATGTCTTGCCACAACTCGTCTGGTCTTTGATCATTAGTGTCTAACACAACTCAGATATACTCAGATATACTGAACACAGATATACTCAAGGTCATACCTTGGCTCTTGTACACTTGTTCTAATGTTCTTCACCAATTCATACTTAAAGGTTGGTTGAATAGCAAGAGTGATCTAAGCATACCTTGAGAAGAATCTTTTATTCTAATAAGTTCACATCTACTTCACATTAATTATATGAGAACGGAGTAGTCCACACAGTCAGTAAAGCTGCAGAATATACAATGATGGCCTATTTACCTGCTTTTAGACAACAGCTAGTCTATAAGTCCAATAAAGCTAGAGGCCACATGTATGTAACACTGTTCTACACATATTTGTAGCACAATCCCTGGCATTTAATAAGGCCTAAAGAATCTCAAGTTGGGTAAATGATTTTAAGAAAAAGAAAGAAACTTAAAAGATGAGTCAATTCATTCCCTTTCTTATAGGGAGGTCTAAATGGAATATATTTCTGTCAACACACCTTTAAAAATTGTAGTAATTGAACAAAAATAGCAAATCTTTTTAATCACCAAGGGCGCTCTCTCTCTCTCTCTCTGTTTTTTGCTTCCCCGAAAAAGTCCTTTGTTGGAGTCTCTTATGAAGGGCCATGGTTTAGTGAATTTCAGGAATTTTACAGCTTCATCTTAATAAACTGCCTTTGGCTTTGAACCACATTTCTATTACGTTTTTAAAAAGCGCAGCTGCCTTATGCAGACAAGATGGTTCCAGATCAACTCCTAACTCCCTCCTTTCTCTTCCTCAGGTTGCTGTCTTCATAATGATTCCCTGCAGAGCAGTCATGACTTTTGCGCGCTGTCTGATCCGGAGGAAGATTGTCACGTTTGACAGTCTAGAAGATTCCAAATTATGTCGCTGCTTAACCACCATGGACCTCATTGCCCTGGGGGTTGGAAGCACTCTGGGCGCCGGGGTTTACGTCCTGGCTGGAGAAGTTGCCAAAGCGGATTCTGGCCCCAGTATCGTAATCTCCTTCCTCATTGCTGCCTTGGCTTCCGTGATGGCAGGCCTGTGCTATGCTGAGTTTGGGGCCCGAGTTCCCAAGACTGGCTCTGCCTATTTGTACACTTACGTTACGGTGGGTGAGCTGTGGGCCTTCATCACCGGCTGGAATCTCATTTTATCTTATGTGATAGGTATGTCTCAAAAATAAATCCAAATTGTATAGAAGAGTAGCGATAGCAGTAGTGGGAGGGCTCTGTACTCCATTGTAGGTCTGTATTCCTTTAGCTGCAGCATGATCATCAGTGGATCACTTGATCCCCGCATGTCTCATTTTTCTCACCTCTACAATTTCCCTGTTCTAATTGCAGAATTCTGTAATTCTGCTTCATGTCCATTATGCCTCCTGTTGTTGTTTTTAGGTGCCATCAAGTCAGTATCCAACTCATAGCAACCCTACTTACAACAGATGAAACACTACTATCAGTGCTTCTCTGCTATTCATAGGGTTTTCGATGGCTGATAGTTTTTGGGGGAGTGGGTTGCCAGGTCCTTCCCCTAAGCCTCCAGTGTCTGGAATTCCCAGGCGGTCTCCCATCCAAGTACTAACCAGGCCCGACCCTGCTCAGCTTCTGAGATCTGATGGGATTGGATGCCACAGGGCTATGGCTGCAGGCATTATGCCTCCTAGTGAGTGTGAAAAATCCTGGGTTTTAAAAAAAAATATGGCTCTTTATTGCAAATAAAGTTGCCAGATTTCAGTTATGGACTTTGAGCTTTGACTGCTATTTTATATAATTATAAAATTATCAAGATGGTTTTATAATGTGATGAAAATTCTGAGTCTATGTGAACTAACCCATGTCTGTCCTAGCACAGAGTAGCAAATGATGTGTTAATTTTCTGCCAGTGATCTTATAGTCTCTGAACATTCTGTTTTGGGAAGGCACGTCCAGTGTTGCAAGAGCATGGAGTGGCACCTTTGATGAACTTCTGAACAAACAGATTGGTCAGTTTTTCAGGACATACTTCAAAATGAATTATACTGGCCTTGCAGAATATCCAGACTTTTTCGCTGTGTGCCTTATATTACTTCTAGCAGGTAAGAAAATAAATTATATAGCATTCCTTATAATGAGCCGAAGTCATGGTCCCAGGAAAGTAGATTACTCCTGAATTTGGAACCTGAGTTCTCTAGATTAGGCCAGCATATTCATACACCTAGTTACTATTGGCTGTCTGTGAATTTATCACTAGCTACAATAACATTTTATCTTATGTGATAGATATGTTTCAAAAGCAAGCCTGAATTGTGTGGAAGAGTGGAAATAGCAATTCTGAGTAAAAGGCACCTGACATGTGCTAAATAATGAGATGAGGACATCAATTTTATATTAACTGGAGGTTTGCAGAATGTCAGTGAAGTTTCAGTAAGGAAGAATGTATAATTTCTTGGCATTGTTTCATCTGGGTAGATACCACTGAGGATGTTTGCAAGCATACTGTTTCTAGGAAAAAGTTCTGTTTTTCTTTCATGCCTTCATCTAGCTAAGTATCTAGTGGAAAAGGAAGCATTCAGATCACCTGTCCTTTTTAAATTTTATTTTATGTATTTTGTGGTACCAACGGGCTGAACCCTGGGCTTTGTGCATGTTTTGCAAGCACTGTACCACTAAGCAGCACCCCAGCCCCTTTTTTATTATTTAAATTGAGACAGGGCCTCCCTAAATTACGCAGGCTGCCTCTGGCCTCAAACCTGCAAATTGTCCTGCCTCCATCCTTGGAGTAGCTGGGATTACAGTAGTGCACTGCCACGCCTGACTCATCTGTCATTTTTTAATGTAGACAAACATACTTGGGACTGGAATTTTTCACTTTTCATCAGCATAGTATTTTAGAAAGGTATAGGAATTAGAGTAGGAGCATCCAGGTTTTCAGTCTCGCTCTGCCACTTACTAGTTTGGAAGTGCTTGAATGATTTACTTAATCTTTCCATCATTCAGTTTACTCATCCATAAAATGAGAACATTAGTATCTACCTTGTACATGCTGTGGGCTTGGTATGTAGCAAGAACTCAGGTGACAGGCAATTTTATTTTGTAATATTAGCTAATCCCAGCTGTCACCTTACCTTCATTTTAGTTATTTGTACATTTTATATTCCCATTGCTATTCCTACCTGCAATCCTGCTTTAACTTATCAAAAATTGCACTAGTAATAAAATCTCTTTATTTCCACTTCCTACTTGATTTACCCTGAGTAACTGGCTCTTTGCTTTTCTACCCAACTTAATCTCTCTATTTTCTCCCTGGGCAAGAAGGGTGGGACAAAAAATATTTTTCTGTCTATTATGAGATGGTTACCTTTAAAATTATATGTTGTAATAGCTGTACGTTTTAAAAGGTTAATTATTAATTAAATCTATTATATAGGGTTAGGGACAGGATGGGGAACAAAATGTATAGGTCTAAAGTATTTTGTATTTTTCTTCTAATGTCAAGGAAAAAACACATCCATTGTTTTTTATTAAATGACAGATTTTTGTCTGGCTAGATTTCTAAACAGGTTAGCTAATGTTAAATTAGTGATATCATTTATTTAGGAGTGGTTTTGATAAACTTAAAATAACTTTAGTTTCTCAATGATGAGAAGCATATAGCTCTGACACATTTAGTTAGAACTGTTGAATTCCATGGCAACACTAAGGCTGAGGACTCAGCCTGCATCATTTGTGCTCTGCTCATTCACCTTACTCCTTTCCTTTAAATACAGACAAAGCTTACATAGGGGCTGGAGTTTAGCTCAGTTGGTAGTGTGCTGTTCTGCATGCTCTGAGGCCCTGGGTTCAGTCCTCAGCATTCAAAAAATAAGAGAAGGACCTGGCAGCCCACTCCCAAAAGCAATCCCAAAGCAATCCTCCATTGAAAACCCTATGGATAGCAGAGAAGCACTGTCAAATATAGTGCCTCTTTCGCTATGTTATTCATAGGGTTGCTATGAATTGGACCCAACTCAATGGCACCTAACAAACAAAAAAATCAAAAGCTTACATATTGATTTTGTTCTTAAACCCTTCAAAAATCAAAACCTGCTATTATATTTATTCAGATTGTAATATCAAGTGTCAACTGAAACTATTGTTTTATTAAAGAAACACAGGAGGAGTATGCAATACTCTGGGGAGATATTGGTATCTAATCTGTCTAGTGGGAGATGAGACCTTAGAGCAGAGAGTGCATGAGGAGTGTTGGGAAACTAATATAAAACGTGACAGTGAATTCTCTGACGTGGGTAGCAGAGATTTCTAACCCCAACTCAGAGGCCCCTGATCCAATTACAGAGTCAGTAGTGCTGACCCTACAGTTTTCCTTCCTATAATTAATATAGTTGTAATTATTTGATTCTGGGAATTGTACAAGTAGAAGAAAGAAATTCAACTTCTATCATCTCTGCTTGGAAAGTTTTGCTTCTGTGATGGGATAGGTGGTATGGATATGGGGAAGATACAAATAAATCTGTGGCATAATCCTTTCATAGCAATCATTTCTCTAATGGTAAAAGATATGCTTTCTCGGTCCACAATTCATCTCTTATGCCAGATGGATCAAAGATACAAATATGATGAATATAATATTTTAAAAAAACTGGAAGGAAACAAAAATGAACATCTTTTTATTTAATGTTAGGGTTTTATTGAAGGTAGGAACTAAAAAGGAAAATGTATAGCTAATTCTAATAACTTCTGTGCATATATAAGCATCACTAAGACTTAAAGCAAGTGTTAGGGTTAAGGGTGTAGCTCAGTGGTATAGGATTTGCCAAGCAGGCACAAAGCCCTGAGTTCTCTCCCCATCGCTGTAGTAAATAAGTGAATAAATAAATAAATAAATATTGAAAAACAAATAATCAACATGGAAAGTATATGCCTACATGACAGAAAGAGAACTTATAGCATTAATATATAAATACCTCTTATAAATCAATATGAACAGAATACCCTGATAGAAGAAATGGACAATTTAAATTAGGCCAGATTTCCTGTAGACTATTTTGACAATGTGAACCAAAAGCCTTGTATAAAAGTGCGTACTTTTTGATAACAGTATTACCTTATAGAAATTGTTATAAAAAACTAGACTGTAGATATTTATAAAGGATGATGATGTCAGTGCTGTTTATAAAAACTGAGTGATCTACGTGTCTATAAATGAGGGATTAAAGTATCTCCATATAGTATAATATGCAGCTATTAAAAATAAGGTTTATGTTTGTCAGTGTGGAAATATGTGTATATGTTTGTGTATGTGAAATTCTGGAGAGACTACAGTTGATGTTTATTCTTCATACTTTTTCTCTATCTTCAAATTGCTTAAGTAGGATATTTTTACAATCACAATATAAAAGCCATTGAAATGAGTATATATTTAACAAAGAACTCTTCTGGTATGATACTTGAAGAATTATTTTTGGTCTGTATGTTCAGTATATAAATGACAGGTGTATGATTGGGCTTTTACTTTAGTTTTGAGATCACTTTTTACAATAGCATTCCATTAAAATTAAGCGTTGCTTAAGTCTTCCTAGCCTAACAACACAACAAACATTGGTAATAATAGCTAAAGTTACTAAACTTCTCTTTCTTAGAAAATATGCAATCTTCTGAATGTGAGCACAGTCTTCCTACAGAAATCTGATTGGTTGTGTTCACAACATTGTTTCACAACTAGGTGACTGTTGACTAAGAACTAGCAATAGAGTCCAGGCATGGTGGCACAGGCCTGTAGTCCCAGAGACTCGGTAGGCTGAGGCAGGAGGATCACAAGTTTGAGGTCAGAGGCAGCCTGCATAACTTAGTATGATCCTATTTCAAGATAAAGATATTAAAAAAGGGCTTGAGGTGCAGCTCAGTGGTGGAGTGCTTGCCAAGTATGTGCAAGGCTTTGGGTTCAGCCTCCCAGTACCAACAAAAAATAAAACAAAACAAAAAAACTAGCAATAGAAATAGGTAAATGGGAGCTAAATATATGAATGTGGGTGCAATACTGTCCAAAAGCCCATATTGACCTCAAAATGCCATTGTCTTTTCTATAGGTAAAAATTATGATGTCCTTTCTTCTCCCATAGGTCTTTTATCTTTTGGAGTAAAAGAATCTGCTTGGGTGAATAAATTCTTTACAGCTATTAATATCCTAGTCCTTCTGTTTGTCATGGTTGCTGGGTTTGTGAAAGGAAACGTGGCTAACTGGAAGATAAGTGAAGAGTTTCTCAAAAATATATCAGCCAGTGCCAGGTAAAATATTTAGGGTTTTTTCACTCCTTTTGTTGGTACATTTTAAGAGGACATACATGAGAGCTTTCTCTAAAGCGATAATTCTCAAACCTTTTACTTCTGAGATGTTTCTGAAGGGCTGTTCTACGCTAAGCCTCCTTTTCCCAGGCTCCCCTCCAGACACAGAGGCAGAGGCATGGTCACTGTCCATCCACTCTGCTGCTGCTGGTTCCTCACCTTGACCTCTGCTCCAGGTTACAGCAGGAGCAAAGGGACAGCTTTACCACTGGAAGAACTTAACCATTTGCTGCTTCTAAATAACGAGTGCTTTTGAATCATACATCCTTTAGTTCTTCCTTGGGGACCAACATTCAGTTAACTCCCTTGCAGTTTTTCAGGCTTTTTGTAATTTTCGGGCTTTGTGTTTTGAAAAATTTTGTTAGTTGCACAAGCAGAAATGAGATTACAGAACTATCTATTAGGTGGAATAAGGTACATCTGTATGTTTTTTCTTTATATATGTTGCTTATAGTCATTCTAATGAGGGAAAAATTAATAGTCTCTGCTTTTAGGCAATTTATAGCATACAATAAATTATTCAATTTCAGTAGGGCTGATCAAGCCTAGGGAACTTTATTTTACTTTCACAGTGTCTCCTTAGTGAATTTCAAAGATACACATGCAGTCTGCCTTACTTTCTACTTTGTGAGTTGAAAAGTGAATTTTTGCAGGAAAGATGAAGAGGAAGCTTCTTGTCTTTATCACAGAGCATGGCCCCTATGTGGGGTCTCTGCTCTCAAAATCCTGCTAGCCTGTGGGCTCCAGGTTTGGGCCTTCTGCATTGCTGTTGATCAGCCTCTAGTTGGATATCAGTGACACAAGAGGGTCATTGTGAGGGACTCTGCCACATTATTTAGAATAGGGTGAGAGAAGAAAGTCTTAGTTTTATATACATCTCAACTTCAAAGAACTAAAGAACACAATAGCTTTACAAGGATGTAGATTAAGACAAATCACTAGCAAGAGCAGGTTTCTAAGAAAATGACTTCCAATGTGTTTGTTCTCTTCCTTAGAGAGGCACCTTCTGAAAATGGAACAAGTATCTATGGGGCTGGTGGCTTTATGCCTTACGGCTTTACAGGAACCTTGGCTGGTGCTGCAACTTGCTTTTATGCCTTTGTGGGGTTTGACTGCATTGCAACAACTGGTAAGAGCAGTATCTCCGCTCCAGGTGGAAGGAAAATGTGGTATCCCTCCTCATACCACAGGCGTAGCAGGGTGTGGCAGCAGAGGGTCAAGGAATGAGGGAGGGATTTAGAGTAAGAAGCATGCTAGTTTCAGATCCACCTGCTGTTTATGACAAGAATGATACTCTCTAAGCCATTGTTTCTATATTGGTAAAATTGGGAGAGAGGGCCTCCCAGGTACTATGAAGCTTTCCTAAGATAACACGTATGACAGATACTTTGCAAGCTGTCAGATACTTTGTAAATATTGTCAGAATTACCATCCTTAACCTTCTGTCTGGAAGTGCAGTGACTTCCAGATGATTATCTTAAATTGCCTTTTCTTTAATCAGACAAAATATTTTACACCAGTTCTCTTTATCCTAAATGACAAAGTACACAAGCCAAAGTCTCTCAGTGCTTCCCCTGGGTTCTTATCATTGCATGGCCTCAACACTGACTATGTTTGGAGCTTTTTAAATGTCAGTCTTACAAGAAGGATAAAAAGGATTCTGTTCTTTTTTTTTTAATCAAAACTTGTTTCACATAAATAGATGAAATAAGTTTATCTGAAGCTTTCATGTTTAAGAGCCTATAGAGTGCCATGGCAGTCATTTAATCTCTGGATGAGTTGTTTTCCAAATGGAGTAAGATTACTATTCTATCCCTAAACACACTTAAGAATGCTTATATGTCTTTTTTTTTTTTTTTCCCCATGGAAGTGGGAAACAGAGCCAAATGACTTCTCTTCTGACCTCCAGGAATTGGATTTTTAAGTCACTAGCAAAGGACCTTCCAGAAGAGAAGAAAACTTTCCTGTAAAATAGATCAAGCTAAGAAAGCAGAAGAGACAAAAGCAGAGTAGAATTACCATGAAGGAGAGGAAGACTTATTACCTGTTAACGATTTATTAAACATGCCAATCTTTTGTTTCTATTTCCTTAGGTGAAGAAGTCCGGAATCCCCAGAAAGCTATTCCTATTGGAATAGTGTCTTCTTTACTTGTTTGTTTTATGGCCTATTTTGGAGTCTCTGCAGCTCTGACACTTATGATGCCATATTACCTTCTCAATGAAAAAAGCCCCCTTCCTGTAGCATTTGAGTATGTTGGATGGGGTCCTGCAAAATATGTTGTTGCTGCAGGTTCCCTCTGTGCGTTGTCAACAAGGTACATTGCATTGCCTTTGGGTCAGGGGCTACAGTCAATATCTAAAAAGAAATTGCTTTTGTGGACTGTGCATATAGTCCAGTGGTAGAGTGCTTGTCTAGTATATGCAAGGCCCTGGATTCAATCGTCAGCACCAATACAATTGCTTTTGTAAGCTCTGAATAATTTAGCCAGAATTTCCATATAAAAACCTTGTTGTTATTGTTGTTGTTGTTAGGTGCTGTTGAGTCGGGTTTGACTCATAGTGACCCTATGTACAACAGAACAAAACACTCCCCAACATCATTGTCATTGCTTCTCTGCTATTCAGAGTTTTCAATGGCAGATTGTTTCAGGAGGGGGTTGCCAGGTCCTTCTCCCTAGCCTGCAGCACCTGGTATTCCCAGGTGGTCTCCCATCCAAGGACTAACCAGGTTGACCCTGTTTAGCTTCCAAGAGTAGGTGTGATCGGATGCCACAGTGCTATGGCTATGCTATGACATATAAAAACCTTAAGTTATAAAAGATCTTTCCCCCATCAGTAGAGTCAGTGTTTTTAAGATGATGACCTAAGTCTCTGTAGGAATACATATAGCATTGGTACATGCACAAATATATATGCCCCACATATTCAAATATTTACATATTATAAAGTTTGGGGATGATTTTGCTAGGATGCTGTCTGCTGGCTTTAGTAGTACATGCATTGCTTCAGACAGTGTGATACTGTGTATGTAGGTTTCACATTTTCTGCTCCCCTTTAAGGTAATACTGTGTCTGTGCAAATGAAAGCTATATGATGTGTCATTTTTAAATATAAATGTGCTTTTCTACTTGTGAACATCCTTTAGAAATAGGAATTATGCTGGGTGTGTTGGTGCAGGTCAATAATCCCAGCGACTTGGGAGGTGGAGACAGGAAGATCACAAGTTCAAGTCAAGAAGCAGTCTATATAACTTAGTGAGACTCTTGTCTCAATATTAAGAAATAAAGAAATCAAAAGGACTGGGGGAGCAGCTCAGTGGTGGAGCACTTGCAAAGTATGTGCAAGAACCTATGTTCAGTCTCCAAGTACTGCAAAAAAAATAAATAAATAAAAGGAGAAATTACAATTCTCAAATTAGTGGTAGAAATTCATACCATACCATATTTACGTGAACAGAGAGGGGTATTTGAATCTCAAGTGTTCAGATTTTCAATAGCTGCTTGTTTTTAATACTTTAGGACTCATTTCTTAGGTTTCCTGAGCTACTTGTATTTCCAGTTAACATATGATCATACGTAAGATATTTCAGTCTAGTTTTATACCCTACAACATGATAGAATATTCTCACAAAGAAAAGTTAATCTTTTTGCCTGATCACTAACTTTTTAATTGAAAATAATTTTCTAAACATCTGAAATTGGCAAAAATATTAAATATAATTAATCAACCTAGCTTTATTTTTTTCTCTCAAAATTCCATTTATTTTCTGGTTAAGATAATATTAAGTGGCTATTACATATTACCCCATAGGTTTCTTGCTATCTACTACTGTCGATGTTTATTTTGAAGATGTTCAAATAGTTTGAAAAGTTTGAACTATAATGACACTGTGCCATGTGTTTAGGAGTGGACAAAGATTCACACATGCATGGGAACTTCAACTCAGCTTTATTAAAAGATAAAGAAAATGGATTTTTACAATTAAATATTTTACTTATTTTCTCTTAAATAATTATTTTCCCCAACTAAGTCATGTGGACTGGGATTTAGCTCAGTGGGTAGAGCGCCGCTCTGCAGTCTCTGAGGTCCCAGAGTTCAATTCCCAGCACCGCAAAAATGGGAGAAGGACGTGGCAACCCACTCCCAAGGCAATCCTGAAACAATCTGCCATTGAAAACCCTATGAGGTTCACTATGAGTCAGACACAACTTGATGGCACCCAACAGCAACAACAACAACTAAGTCATATGTGGAATGGTGTAGCAAGTAATTCAAAGGATTTTAAGCAAAAATTATCTATTAAACCTGTTACTAATATTTAATTGTGGCTATTTCCATGTACTAAATTTATAGGAATTTGATTTTTTAAATTTTTTTCTACCTAATTAGCTCATGATGTTGGAAATTATTACTAATTTCATCAGAGATTAGGCTATATGATAAAAAATAATGATAATATAAAAATACACAACTATTGAATAGATGAAGTGACTGAGATAAAATTGCTTAATCTCTTCTTTAATTATATATTAATTTAGGAATTTATTTTCTGAATTATTGCCAAGAAAAATGATATCTTAATGATATCTTAATGATATCTCTCTCTTTTTTTTCTTTTGCAAAGTCTAATTACTTCATTTTAATTCAGCAATAACCATGGGCACAAACAGATGATTTGCAATATTGTTTTTATTCTGCTCACTAATTGGAAAGATACCTGCCACAGAATAATGACAGCCCAAGG
Organism: Pedetes capensis; assembly: GCA_007922755.1. Taxonomy (NCBI): domain Eukaryota; kingdom Metazoa; phylum Chordata; class Mammalia; order Rodentia; family Pedetidae; genus Pedetes; species Pedetes capensis. The sequence continues at coordinate 395,605 of VMDO01000083.1, read as the reverse complement.
GCCAATATTGGCAGATGATTTTACATGTCCAATCATAATGCATTTAAAAAGATTAAATGACTCTATAATCACAGCTGTCAACAATTACCTTGTTTCAATTCTGTAGTGTAATCTTGCATGAATGTGTTTGCCATACTGCATGTCTTTGCTTTTTACTCAGTCTTCTTGGATCCATTTTCCCAATGCCTCGTGTAATCTATGCTATGGCGGAGGATGGGTTGCTTTTCAAATGTCTAGCTCAAATCAATTCCAAAACGAAGACACCAATAATTGCTACTTTATCATCGGGTGCGGTGGCAGGTGAGAGAGAGCTGACTTTTGTTAAGAAATGGGGAATGTTTTTCATCAAAGACTGGAAAATTTAGAAAGTTAGGGTTTTTTCTACATATAACATTTTCTGCAAAAGTTTCGTATTTTGAGTTTTTTCGGTTCTGAATTAATAATAGAGTGTCCAGCCTTTAGCTGTGTATGTACCTTTCTAGAGTAAGACTTAAAATAACTCACATGTGGATTATGAATTTTTCTGTTCCAGTCTTCTGGGCTCTATGTTTCCTTTACCCCGCATTCTGTTTGCCATGGCCCGGGATGGTTTACTGTTTAGATTTCTTGCCAGACTGAGTAAGAGGCAGTCACCTGTTGCTGCCACATTGACTGCAGGGCTCATTTCTGGTAAGCTTTACAAACATAGGCTTCATCAGCATTAGACTGGAGCATTTTATGTGCATGTATGGACTTACAAAAGGGGTCTGCATGCTGTGCATGTAAGTTGAAAACAAAATCATGGACAAATTAGCGTGTGAGCACTGAGGTTAACACCTGACAATTATGGTGGAGGTGGTATACTGAAATTCATTCTTAACTGATCCTTTGGGATTTTTTTCTTATTTCATTATTTTTACTAGTTGGGCTTTTAGCAGATTTGCAAAGGGTTGTGATGGTTCTTCACTGTGCATCAGGTATCACTTTTCTGAGAGCTGAACAAGTAAATGAAATTCTGGTTTAGACACAGAAAATTTTAATTGAATAATTATGTCATTTTGGAAATATTAATTTTGAAATGATTTGGATTTTTGAAGAGCTAGACTTTACTCATTCTTAATCAAGTATGAGAACAATACGCCATATTTGGCCATTATACTTGCTCCCCTTAGTGTGGTGGACATGCCTGCTTCCAGAGCATCATGATTCCCTAAGACTTATACCTACATCTCCTCGAATCCCTTTAGGACCCTAGTTGTCCCTTGAACAGTTTGGATACAAGTTATGTTCAGAAAATCCAGATTGCCTACATTTTGGCATGTCCAGTATCCATGTGAACTTCCTTTGGCTGGATGCTTACTGCATGAAAAAATTTTCATGGATTCTATAGATTTAGAGAATGGCCTTAAAACTACTGTTAAAAGGAGCAAGATAGAGACTTTAGGATTTTGATAGGTATATAAAATGATAACAGTCTTAACAATAGAAATTCAAATGAAAACAATTTTGTTTAGGCTCTGTGGTAGTGAGAAATTAGGTTAGAGAATGCTAATGCTTCATCATATATGAAGTAGTTTTTTTCAGAGTCAGAAAGTTTTGCTTAAGCAAATATTATTTTGCAAATATTTTCTAATAAATTCAACACTTGATGGGACATATTGGAAGGTCAAGTCACTTGTTTTCTCAGGCTTAGATTTCTGTCCCCATAAAATGAAGATTGTGTCTAGACTACCTGAAGCCCATTTTATTATTAAACAGTACATTATAATATTGAGTTCATAAATATTTCTTGACAGAGGATCACACATTTCATTTAGTCTCTAAAACCTTTTCATCTCTCCAGTAAAAATCTTGCCCAATAATAACTCTACTTTGTATTCAGAATTTTAAAAATAATTTAACCTCATTCTTCACTCAGAAAAAATATAATTTAACCAGGCCCATAAACTGATACCTCCCATCTAATCACTGTATCTTGAGTATGTGGCTTTAATTTAATCAAAGTATAATTTAATCTATACCCAAAATAAAATTTAATTGAAAATGATTGTATTATTTAATTTCATCAAAATTATTTAAAATTTTTGAGTTGTGTATAACTTTTAAGGTAGATGGAAATTAAAATGGTTATATAGCTTCTATAATGTAAACTGTTTGTAATTTTTTATTATTTCAAAAAGTGAGCTAAACCATATTTCCTAGCAATGTTTTTCCTCTGAGACATCAAAGGATAGTATTCTGTCATACAATATTTTCACTCATTATTAAGCCAGATATATTTTAAGTAATCAAAGTAGATGTGTTTTGTGCTTGCTAAAGAACTGAGCATTTTTGAAATCTTATTAGCAGTTTATATGACCTAAAGAACATCTCATGAACTGTGAGAAATACTTTTTTCTATGCTTTGTTTGACTGATTGTTGGTACCAAAACAGAAAGGTGTTAGTCAGTTTTCCTGGACCTGAAGGAGATTGACTATGTGAAATTTCATCAGAGGCCAGTGGCTTTACCTTTCTTTTCTTTTCTCTCCCCAACAGCTGTGATGGCGTTTCTTTTTGACCTGAAGGCACTCGTGGACATGATGTCCATTGGCACTCTCCTGGCTTACTCTTTAGTGGCGGCCTGTGTGCTCATCCTCAGGTGAGTGGCTCGTGGTTCCAAAGGGTGTGTGCCACATGGGGTGCAGAGTAAAGACAATGAGGGCTCCCTAGGCTTTCTTTCAAGGCGCTACCAATCCCACCAAGGTGAGAGGCTATGTCCATTAAAACATCATTATTGAAAATAGGTAACAGACCTGGCCTTCAGCAAAGAATCAAGTATAGTTTGATCATTTTGATCATTACTGGTAGGTTAGTCCAATCTGTGTGAATGATAATTTCTTCTAATATGTAGAGACACTTAAAAATACTGTATATTTTGTCTTAATAATTCTATGCTAAAATTTCATCCTAAAAACTTTATCAAAGAGGAACACACAGATAGATGTAAAGAATGTTTATGGAAAAGGTACATTTAGAAGAGTGAAGAAAATACCACTAATTTGAATATCAGTAGGAGAATGTTTAGATAAATGTTGTTGTTGTTGTTAGGTGCTCTCAAGTTGTGTCTGACTCATAGCAACCCTCAGAGGGTTTTCAACAGCAGATTGTTTTGGGATTGCCTTGGGAGTGGGTTGCCACATCCTTCTCCCATTTTTGCGGTGCTGGGAATTGAACTCGGGACCTCAGAGACTGCAGAGCAGTGCTCTACCAGCTGAGCTAAATCTCAGCCCCTTAGATAAATGAGGGTACCTTTATTCAGTGGAGTCTTCTATAGAAAATAAACTGATGTTTAATTATACAGATAAGTTTTGCAGTTTCAGGATATAACGCTATGTATTGCATTTGAGTTTATGTAAAGAATAAGTTGTAAAATTATATGAAGAAGTGATGTATGTATATCTACACATATATGCCTGGATGAAATTGTACCAAAATGCTAACCATGATTAGCTCTGGGTAGTAGTATTATGGGTGGTTTTAATTTTCTTGTGCACACTTTTGTGTATTTTTTCCCACTGAGTATATTTCTTTATGTGGAGGGGAAATTTTACTTTCTAAAATAAGGAAAGCCTGCTTAGAAGGAAAAGTGGCCACACTGGGGAGAAGAGAGCAGGTAGTAGGACGTGAACCAGGCTGATATGTTGACATATGTGTAGAGGAAGACGTAACATAGTATAAGCAGATGGCACACATGGGGGATATAGGCGGCAGAATGACTAGATATGCTTGACTGGGTTAAGCTGGAGGGATCAGGTTGGAAAATTGAGGGAAATGAGACCAGAAGGACAGACTATGATAATGCCTTTGAACACCAACTTGAAGAGACTATATTATAATCATCCTATTATCACAGTTATCTCACCTCAAAATTTAACTTTTTTTCCTCATCTACTATATACTTTTCTAATTAACTGGGTATCCAAGGAAATTCAGATTCCTGCAGATATTTTATTGAAAGGATTTGTGACCTGGTTCAGCATACCATGGGGCTGCAGTCATGAGAAGTGCCACTTGACCACACACTGATGTTATAAGGTGCCTCGCTTAGATTTTTAGGTGCTGATTTCATTTGGGCCAACTTATCTGTTCAAGAATAAAGATGCAAGTATTTATTTGGGTATAGGTACCAACCTGGCTTATGTTACGAGCAACCCAAATATTCCCCTGAGAAAGAAGATCTGGGATCATGTGCCAATGCTGCTTCGAAAAGCGAGTCCCAGGTCGCCATGCTGCAAGAGCAAGGCTTCAGCCTGCAAACCATCTTCAGCCCCTCCGCTCTGCCTACACGACAGTCAGCTTCTCTCGTAAGCTTTCTGGTGGGATTCCTGGGTAAGTTTTCTTCTCTGTGGATATCAAAAAGCCGCAGAAGATGTGTGTAGATGCAGCCAGGATGATGGGAAAGAAAGAGGACAGAAAGCATCATATTGCCTTAGGATATGTTTGCAGCCAACTCAAGTCCTGAAATTTGCACCTACACAGTCACTAGTAGCTGAGTATCAGGACAGATTTATCAGATCTTGATAAGTGGAGAAGAAAGAAAGAAATCCCCCACAGCAAGAGTGGCAGAAGTGAAACTGGAACATCTCATCAGCTGTTAGGATGTACCCTATGTGAAAGAATTGGGCCAAGTACACCTGCCAGTCATAGCCCTGGATCCTGATGGGACTGGGCATCCTCTGTGTGCCAGGCACTCTGCTAGGCACTTGGAGTACCACGATAGATGGTCCTTGCTTTCAGGGGGCTTTCAGTGAAAGATTATTGGTGGTAATCCAGGGAAGAATAAGTTTCTCTGAGAGCAGATGGAGGGGTCTCTAGTGCAGGTTTGATGGTCAGAGGAAGTGAAATGTCATTGCCTAAAATACGGAGAAAGAATTCAGATCATATATTACTATCTGCCTGCATTAGAAGTTTGTGTTTATAATAGTTTAAAAAAGACAGATAAGCTGTTTCTCATTTGAAGAAAACAAGGAGATTCCATGTCCAACAGCATCACATAAGTTCATGTGATATAGTTGGAATAGCAAATGAGGGCCTAGAGGCACATGGGCAGGGAAAGTAAGATGGTAATGCCAAGTGGGGAGGTTGACTGCTAAGACGATGCTAATGAGGAAATAGGCAGTGTTTCTAAAATCAGTGAAATGATCATCTCTTTTCACAACACAAACTAAGAAAGCGCAAAGTAAAGAATCTCTATTTGGCAAAGTAGATGTATAAAGAACTTGATGTTGTGTGGAATGGACCATTAGAACTTAGGACTCTGAGTGGAATATGTGTGCTGACTCTGTTTTATATTCTTATCACCCTCACAGCATTTCTCGTGTTGGGCCTGAGTATTTTGACCACTTACGGAGTCCAGGCTATTGCTAGGCTGGAAGCCTGGGGCCTTGCTCTTCTCACGCTGTTTCTTGTTCTCTGCATCGCTATTGTTCTCACCATTTGGAGGCAGCCACAGAATCAGCAAAAAGTGGACTTTATGGTATGTGTAATGAGGATTAGAGATCCTAAATATTATGTATACTTTCTCTGTATATTAGTTTTGAAAGTTGTTGCTTTAAGGGAAAAAAAGAAGCTTAACCAATGAGCTAGAGGGTCAGAAATATGGGACGTGTTCCTTTTAATCACAGTATTCTCTCTGTGTTGGCTATCTCACCTTCTCAAAAACCTGAGTATGCCTCAATTTATATATATATATATATATATATATATATATATATATGAACAAATCTTATGTTAAATGGTCTGTAATATCAGGAAAATAATGCATGAGACTCTAGGTTAAATCCCCAGTGAAAGAAGGAAGAAAAAGAGGGAGGGAGGAAATTTGAATATTTTATTTTTAGAAATTCAGAGCCCTCTCACAAGGATTTATTCCCATTAGTTCCCTTCTTCTGTGTGTTGAATTTTCCTGTCCTATGAGACTCGGAGCAGGCTCTGGCATGAAGAGGCCTTCCTGGAGGTAGCCTTTGGGGTGCCATGTGTACCACAGTTCCAGAGGTGTCCCCTGTTGATGTCTGACCTAGTCCAGTTAACCCTGCCCTAAACCAAACTCTAAACCCCTTGATCTGCAGGTGTTACTGGGTTTGATGACCCCATTGCTTTGACCTTCAGTGAGTAGTCTGAAGTGTGATTCTCCTTTTAGTAGTTCCTAGAAGAAAGGTATTTTTTCAGGTTGTCCTTTCAAAGTATGAGTCTATTAAAAAGATGTTTTCATCCCCGTAGGTTCCATTCTTACCATTTTTGCCAGCATTCAGCATCCTGGTGAACATTTACCTCATGGTCCAATTAAGTGCAGACACTTGGGTCAGATTCAGCATTTGGATGGCACTTGGTAGGTCTTTTAATGCTTTAGCTGTTAGAACTTGGTTTTCTCTTGCCTATTTTGTGGGCTGTGATTAGGGAAATGCACACTCTCCCCTTTCTGGAAATACAGACTGTTTTTTCAGTTTCTTCCTATCCTAATTCATAGAGGAACTGAGTGCTTACTTTTCAGATACTTTTTTTTCCATGCTGGAGACCCAACCCAGGGCTTCACATATACTAGATTGTCTAGCATCCTACCACTGAGCTATACCACAGTCTCTCAGATATCATTTTTAATTCAAGTCTCCTAGTAACCCTGGAGAACCACATAGGTTCTATTTTCTCCAGCTTATGGATAAGAAAAAGAGCCCAAAAGAGGGCATTTTATATCAACCATAAATTCTCACCCATATTTCTAAAATAAAACTAAAACAGAGCAAAATGCCCACTTATAAGTAACAATCTTATGAAGATACTTAAAACATTGCCTTCTATCCTCACACACTTAGCATGGCTATTAATCAGTGGTTAATGGCCTGTTTGGCCTCTCCTGGGGACAGTGACATGTGGAAGGCACATCCCTGTGCCCTTTGTTAACCCTGGCATGCTTTCCAAAATACCTGATGGACTCAAATAACCTATCAGTTGTATTTAGGATGCTATTGAACCTTTACCTCACATACTATTTTGTTTATGGTATTAAGTTTTGAGAACATAAATATAAATTTTTCCACATAAATATTGTCTGAAAAATACTTGTTGAGAGAAAAATGTGTTCTGTAAAGTTTGAGTATTAAAAATGAATCGGCACATTCTATAAGGAAAACATTTATAAAAGAGACTTTCTGTGGAACATCTTGTATTTATACTCTGTTTTTCTAAAGTAACCCGGAAAGAGAACAGGAAAACCCTGTTAAGTTCTGTGTTAAATTTTCCATATTAAAACGTTATCTTCTGACACACCTTAAACATTGATTTTCTTTTTCCTCCCCTGAAAGGTTTCCTGATTTACTTTGCTTATGGCATTAGACACAGTCTAGAAGGTACCCCGCGAGATGAAGATGACAGTGAAGATGCTGATTCAGACAACATTAATGCAGCAGCAGAAGAAAAATCTGCCATCCAAGCAGATGACCATCACCAAAGAAATATCAGCTTACCTTTCATATTCCATGAAAAGACGAGTGAATGCTAATGCTTGCAGGAGCAGAGCTGGTCCACAGTCTTAACATATAATCCTCCACTGAGTAAACTATCATAGGAGGTCACCATCATGCTAGGTTGCAAGGGGTTTGCTGCATACATAGTTCACCTTAATTTGTACTTCTTCATCTGTACAGCGTCTCCTCACTTGGTGAATTATGTGCCTGAGAAAACCTGAGCTCTCTCCTCAGTGATAAATATCCCCCAAATCGTGTGAGTATGTGTGTGTGTATCCATGTTTGGGAACATGAATGTTAAAAGTTGTGTGTCCTTATTCCAGTGTTGTTAGACTTGGTAGTACATACTGCACATACTGAAATGGAGGGAAATCACTGAAAAGTGTTTTGTATATACACTGTTTGCAGTTGGGGAAATAATGGTTGCTTCTCCTTATTAGGCTTCATTAATGTCAGTTTAGACAGGCTAAAAATGCAATTACCATCATCGTGTCTATTAATGGTTGGGCAAGAGATGGGGATAAGGAACAAACCTTTTTTTAAGTTACAAATGATAGCAGTGAGTTTACTACACATTTTTTTTTGTATGTGGTATGACAGTTCTTTGCTAAAACTTTAGCCAGTGGGAGTGTTTGCTTCTGCAGTATGACACAGAATAGAGTGCCATACTGTGTCACCAGATGGCAGCTCTTGGAACTGTGGTCTTCTCTGAGAGCCTGGTGCTTAAATGGGACTTCATCTATTGGGACTTCATCTTCGCCCACTCAGGAGCTTAAGAGTAGATCTGTCATCTACCTTTGGGACCTTTGAAAGCTAGAAGGTGAAAGTGGTCCAGGGCGCAAAAGCTGGCATCAGTGGGCATGGTGAGGATGTGTTAGAAGATTAGAGAGTAAGATAGATGCTTGAAGAGGCAGACACCAGACTTCCTTTCCTAAAAATGTCACTTAAAATAAGCCAGTAGAATCTCCCCAGATCACACAATTGGTAGAACACTTCATACGTTTTTCCATTACTATGTATGTAATTGCAGTTCAGCCTTTTAAACCTCATCAAGCACAGAATTCACTTTTCTGTTATTTTGTCTTCTCCTAGATGTGAGGGGATGCAATTGCAAAAGAGGAAAAAAATGGAGGAATGTAAGACAAAACTCGCCAATTCAGATTTTAAATATGTCTCAACTTAAGGGGTTTAGATCTAATTTGCTTGTAATGTTCCTTTTGGAAACATTTATGAATGCTTCCCCATAAATCATTTAGCACTTTTTATCTCATTTGCTTTCAAATGACTACACTAAGCCTATTGGGGAGCTGGGGTTTAACTCAGTTGGTAGAATGCTGCACTGCACTCTCTGAGGACCCAGGTTTGATCCTCAGCTCTGCAAAAATGAGAAGAGGATGTGACAATCCACTCCCAAAGCAAACCCAGAACAATCAGCCATTGAAAACCCTATGAGAGTCACTATAAGTTGGACCTGACTTAATGGCACCTAACAACAAGCAAGGCTGGGATTTAGCTCAGTTGGTAAAGCAATGCCCTGCAGTCTCTTGAGTTCCTGAGTTTGATTCCCAGCACCGCAAAAATGGGAGCAGGACGTGGCAATCCACTCCTGAGGCAGTCTTGAAACAATCAGCCATTAAAAACCCTATAAGGGTTGCTGTGAGTTGAATACAACTTGATGGCACCTAACAACAACAAGAACAAATGCACTGGCAGCTTTAGGCTGGCATTTAGCTCAGTTGGTAGAGCTGCAGTTGGTAAAGCAATGCTCTTCAGTCTCTTGAGTTCCTGAGTTCTATTCCCAGCACCACAAAAATGGGAAAAGGATGTGGCAATCCACTCCTAAGGCAATCCTGAAACAATCAGCCATTGAAAAACCCTATGAGGGTCGCTGTGAGTCGGACACAACACAACAGCACCTAACAACAACAAACAAACAACAAGCCTGTCATACAGGTTCCCATATTCTACAAACCCATCAGTGAGTGGATAATTATTTTAGTTAAGAACATGATTATTTAAAACTTCATTCTAAAAAATTAACCAAATTGAATTAAAGCTATATATGCACAGTAACCTTTGTATGCAAGTAAATAAATTTTTATGGGTAAGATTCTCTGATCATTGTATTTTACTTTATAGGATTCTCTAATAGTGGATTATTTATCTTCGGAATGTTTTGCTCCTCACGAGTTATATTTCTTACAAATAATTGTTTTATTAGATGAGGTTAGAAGCTAGACACTTATGTGTGGGTAATACTCCCCTGATACCATAGTGAATGTCACCAAGTGTGCTAGTTCACTTGCATAATCCAAAAGCAAGGAAAACATTTGTTTTGTGAAGTACTTCTAAGAGACCACTTATTTTATCGATACTGTTAGAAAACAAGTTGCAATTATTTTGTGTAACCAAGTTTATTGTGATTAAACATCAGGTGAACGAATAGAAAGCCTGGGGTTCTGGCTGCTAGTGTTGTAGCATCCCTGACACAGAGCTCATTACTGACATTCCACAGTTTTCAGGGTGCATGTGGTAAAATCTGAAGCCCAGAATTCTCTTTCAAGCAGCATGTTTTACTAAAGAGAAGGAGTTGGATAAGCAAGGGACAAAATACTTTTGTAATGACTGTAGGCATGATCATACATCTTTGCTGTTAAATTGTATCCTGGGAACCTCTTTTATCCTATAATCAATCTAGAATAGGCCCTTCACACAGGAAACATAAACAACTTCATATATGAATAGTTAAATCTTTTACTATAACAAAATCAAGAACTGTGTGTAGAATGTGATAGGCAGCTAAAACTATCATGCCCACTGCATTCAATTAGGAGCAGAATTTAAAATTATTTTTCACATTGAAACACTTTGAAAACACAAATATCTATGAAGAGTTACTTTATTAGCGACTGTGCTGTTTTTTTCTGTGAAGATTCAAATGGCTGTTCATGTTTGTGTGTATGTAAACACATTGTCTGTATGAGTGTATATTTGTATACGTTCATGGGTATGCGTATTTCAAGTATCAGTATGTAAGTGGGTTTATGATGGCCTCTGCATATGATGTTGTTAGGTGGATAAAAATCCCAATGATGTGGAGAAAAAGTTATGTTTTATATTGATAGATATTTTAAGTTTGAAACTGTTTTAAAATATACAACTTTATATGTGTATTTTCTATAGTAGATTCTTTAAGAAATATTTATAATGTTTCTAGTATGAAATCACTAAACTCTAATCCATTATAACAGGTGCTTTTTAATCTGAGTGGAGTAGGGGTAGGAGACAGTGGGGTACTCCTGTTTACCTGTTGCTGTTGCACCTTTTCTGAAGTGTGCTTGTTAGTGAAAGCCAGTACAGCCAGCTCTTTGCCACCTGTCTGTTCCTGTGTTTGAATTCATAACCCTTTGAACAAAATGTGGTTTTTACTTTTTTAGGATTACCAAAATGTTTTGTACAGATTTATCCAATAATCAAACTGATATAAAGTACTCTCCAGAAATGTAAAAGCTACTCTTTTAATTGTGATTGCATAAAAGCAGCTTATACTACCTTTATTTTTACAGTAAGAACTATGCTGTCTGCATTTTCAGAGAGAACGTCTCATAATAGCACTTTAACTTTATATTCTTAAAAAAAGAGAATGATTTGTGAATTACCACATAAATACAATGCCACCCCTACATTTAAGAAGGTGGCTATGAAAACTTACATTTTAAAAAACTCTTTATGAGAAAAACTTAATAGAATCTTTGATATGTATTAAAATACAGGTTATTCCTTAATCATGTTTTTCCTATATGTCAATGATGTGTAAAACAAATGTTGAAACTAACATTGATATATAAATTTTACTGTTTACCAACTATAGTTGATAGAAAATATCAATTTCTGAATTGTCTTCCTCAAAAGGACAGATAAGAGCCTAGCTTCTTTTAATTTTTATGAATAAAGGACTTTCTTTAAACTTTTTTATTTTAAATATTAGCCAAAATGTATTCATAGTCCTGGGTGTTTGCAGGTAGTTATTTTTTTTTTAATAAAACACATCAAATTAGAATCGGTTTTTACCATATTATTTTCTAAATGTATTTGAGCACTTAACAGGAAGAATAAAGAACAGTAATTGCCTTTCAGTACTGAAGATGACAGAGGGGGGGATGTTGAGCCTTATCTTCTGTCTTAAATCAACGATTATGGGAATGAGCTATGTTGTAAATGAATTTTTTAAGAAGGCATATTCCAAGACTGCAAGCTACATGATGAAGCTTTGAGGTATTGCTCATGATCTCTCCTGACAGGTGTCAAGTGACAGCCCCAAAATAAAATTTCCACAGACTTTTGAAAGATTGGGTTTAAACTGGGCATGGTGGCACATCCCTGTAATCCCAGCCACTCCAGAGGATGAGGCAGGAGGATGGCAAATTTGAGGCCAGAGGCAGCCTTTGCAAGACCCTGTCTCAAAATAAAAAGTGGCAGTGGTGGATCACATGCCTAGCATTTGTGAGGCCCTGACTTCAACCTCCAATACTGCATACACAAAAAAATGGATTTAAAATGTAAATTGTTAAAATCTGCATAATTCATATGGGGTTTGTTGGTGGGATGAGTGAAATTGGCTATCTTTTTCGTTTGTACCAAAACAGTGCCTTCTCTGTATATTTTCTACTTTCTTGGTATTCTCTAATATGTCCTTATATATCAAGGGGAAAAGTACTAAAGTTCATGTAGTAAACAGTGCCAACAAAGGTCAGTTTTCAGTCACATAGCTGTGAAAATAAGGTTGTTTGACATTGTTTAGCTGAACATTTTTCCTTGTATAATTATATTTAAGTGCTTTAAAATAGCTTTCTGGTTTCTGGCTCTCTAGAGGCCTTATCTGTTATTGTTGCAGTTGTCGGTTTGGATGTTGGTTTTTGTAACGTTCATTATTGCTTGTATGTACACCATTTAGTCTTATTGATTTCAAATGCATCTTGTTGTGGTTCCATCCAGTTGATAACACTACTTACAGGAAGCATTGTACTTGGCTGTTGCTCACCACAGCTGAAGCCATTGCTACAAGCTCTGGGCTTTAAAGAGCCTTCTCTGACCACTGACAGCCCCCTGGAGATCATAGCCAGGATGCCAGGCTGGCTCTAGGTTCAGGTAGCCTGCATCATGTGAGCACCTGTAGCTACTCCTTGGAGTCTTAGAATGATGAGAGAGAATACAAAATAAAAGATTTCAAATGAAAGTAAGGTCATATGGGGTCCTTAATTTCAGTTCCAAATATTCCATGAGTATTCAAGATGAATAAGGACCATGGAACATCTGTGACTATGGAGGGGGTGGCTGCTGCTTGGGAATAGCACAGTTGGGCCTGGCCTGCTGCACTTCCTACATGTGCAAAGTGCATGGCCAAGACCCAGTTGGTAATGAGCCTCATGCTGCCAACATGCTGGGTTCCTTTCGCCACACCCGGTTGATGGGCCCTCCATTTTTCATGTCCATGCCCAATTGTTTGTTGTGTCCAACTATTTTGTTGCCTTGTTTTGTTATCATTATACTTAACAGAAGTTTTTGACAGGGCCTAAACCATACAGAAATTCTGTGTCTGTAAAATCCAACAAGTGCATTGAATTTATGCAAATGTAAACATTTTTAGTAGATAATTTTAATGTTTTAATGATAATCAGTGTTCCTTTTTACTTATAAACTTGGATTTTTTAGAATTTGTAATAAAAACTTGCTGCTTTAACTATTGTAAATTATGCTTTCTAATGTAACCATGTGTTTTTAAATAAACAATATGACATAATAATTCAGTATACATGTATATCACACACACCAAAAGCACCCATTTCATACTTAACTCATTTCAGGAACTTTTTAAATTTAAGGAAATTCAAGGTGCAGAAATACAATATGATCTACATTGAAGTAAGTTTATTATACCCACCTGGCAACCTAGGGCCTACTGTAGGACTGCCAAGTCCTATGAGATAAAAGATGTCTTCACATACCCTCAGCCCTCATGGCACATAATGAAAACTATCAGATGTTTCTGATGCATGCAGCCTCAAGATCACACATCTGAGATCTACCGCTTGACCTCCCATTTATTGTACCAGTCATTTTGACAGAGCTCTGATCTGTAAAGTGCTCTTCAATGTTCATCCCACGGAATCATAACCTGTTAGCTTTTCTGTCAATATAACAAAATACCTGAGAAAACTACCATACTGGAGGAAAGATTTATTTTGGCTCATGATTTTAGAGGCATCAGTCCATGGTCTCCCGGCTCTGTATCTCTGGGCCTATGAGGAGCCAGAATATCATGGTGGAGGGGAAGGCCCGCCAGGGAGCAGAGAGAGAGAGCAAGAGACAAATGACAAGGTATACCTTTCAAAGATACGCCTCCACTGACCTTACTCCAACCAGGCTCCACTTTGTCGTAGCCCATTCAGCTATGAGCTCATCAGTAACCAACTGATGAGTTTTGCACTCTTGTAATCCACTTCAGTAGTGCCACCAAGTGGGGACCAAGACATCAACTCATGAGCCTTTGTGGCCATTTTATATCCAAACCATAACATCTTGTAATAATTGGTGATTGTTGTTAGGTATCGGTCAGATCTAACTCACCGCAACCCTAAATACAAGAAAACATAACACTGCCCTATACTGTGCCATGTTTTATGTTTGAACTCACTGTTCCAGACACTGTTTCTTCTCATCTTGAATCATGCCACATCAGCAAAAGGAGTTCCCAGGGTCTTTATTCCATTCCCATCATTGAGGTCAACTCTACTTTGAGGAGGCAACTCTTCTCCAGTTGTTTCTTGAATGCCTTCTAGCCTGGGAGGCTCATTTTCTAGCACTGTATTCGACAGTGCTTCTCTACTATTTGTGGGGTTTTCAGTGGCTATTGTTTCGGGAGTGGGCTGCTGGATCCTTCTCCAGAGCCTGTTGTAGTCTGGAAACTCAGCTGAAACCTGCTCACCGTGGGTAGCCCTGCTGGTATCTGAGATACTAGTGTATATCTTTCTGCATCACAGCAACATACAAATCCCCACAGCAGGACAAGCTGACAGACACATGAGGGAATTGGTGATTAGTTATGTAGTATTCTAATAGTCTGTAATACAGTGAAAATTGGACTAAAGGTTTATTCAGTGTAGTAAATAAATATTATCAACTCCAACTCTTTTTTTTTTTACCCTCTGATGGGAAGAAAGAAGTCAGAGATTTTTAAAACATGATTCTAAGTTATTGAAATTATAAATTTCGTGAATCAGCTTGTTTGTGATGCTTTTTTGGTCACCCAGGTAATTCCTATTGATTCTAGTCAATTGGAGGGGACACACTTTCCCAGGATTTAAGTATCAACATGTTGTTAGGTTCCATTGAGTCAGTACTGACTCAAAGGCAAAACACTATTGTCAGTGCTTCTCTGCTGTTCATAGGGTTTTAAATAGCAGATTGATTTTGGGGAGTGGGTTGCCAGGTCCTTCTCTCAAGCCTACAGTATCTGGTGTTCCCAGGCTGCCTCCCCTCCAAGTACTAACCAGACCCGATGCTGCTTAGCTTCCAAGATCTGATGGGATCAGATGCCACAGTGCTACGGCTGCAGGCAAGTATCAACTTGCTGTTGCTGTTGTTAGGTGCTGTTGAGTTGGTGTCCAACTCATAGCAACCCTACGTATAACAGGTAAAACACTATTGTCATGCTTCTCTGCTATTTACAGGGTTTTCAGTGGCTGATTGTTTTTTTGGGAGTAGGTTGCTGGGTCCTTCTCCTAAGCCTACAGTGGCCCCAGGTGGTCTCCCATCCAAGGACTAACCAGGCCCAACCCTGCTTCCGAGATCTGTGGGATCAGACACCACAGTGGTATGGCTGTAGGCAAGTATCAATTTAGCCAGCATAAAACCAAGCTAAAATAGCAAAATATCTGATGGTTGATTAGGATTGCTACCAAGTGTGGGTGCCCCACCTCTGCTCTGGCACCATGGGATCATGGGAACACAGGAAAGAAAAAATATCCCAGGATATGTTCCTGTCTGTACTGTAGGTCCAGCCAGGAACCACTCAGTGTTCTTTAATGAGTTTTGTTGGGTGAGGGTTGCCATTACTGTTTGATTTGGGGGTCTTTTGAGGTAGGGTCTCACTATGTTGCCCAGACTACCTTCAAACTCTTGAGCTTAAGAGAGCCTCTTGTCTCAGCCTCCATAGTAGTGGGACTATAGCTATGCACCATCACACCCAGCTCCTTGGTGATTTTTAAAAGCTCTCTTTGGGCTAAGGGTTCAGATCCACAGAGTGTTGAGTGGTTGTGCCGCTGTTGGTGTGGAGGATGGGGCAGGGACTGACTACCACAAAGTAACAAAAAATTCTCAAAGACTCTCAAAAATAACTCCCATTAACATATGTCCTCAACTTGTCTTTTAAAGTAAGCCAAAGTGTATGTGAAACTAGTTGTTGTTAGGTGCCATCAAGTCAGTATCCAACTCATAGCGACCCTACATACAACAGGGGAATCACTATTGTCAGTGCTTCTCTGCTGTTCATAGGGTTTTCAATAGCAGGTTGATTTTGGGGAGTGGGTTGCCAGGTCCGTCTCCCGTGTGAAACTAGACAGAAATCCAACTCAATACTGATTTTCTTACATGAACCTCTCTTGTAACAGATTTGTAATCATCTCTTAAATACTTTCTGGTACCAGAGATTTCAGACATCATTAACCTTACCTAGGGGGTTGGGCCCCCACACGTCTGTCAGTTTGCCGCACTGTGGGGGCTTGTGTGTTGTGATGAGGCTGAGAGCTCTGCCACTGTAACCTCGGACATGAGCAAGGTTATCCATGGTGGACAGGTTTTCAGCTGAGCTTCCAGATTAAGACAGACTAGGGAGTAGGACAAGGTGAGCCACTCCCGAAACAACTAGCCATTGAAAACCCTATGAATAGCAAAGAGACACTGTCAGATATAGTGCTGGAAACTGAGGCCCCCAGGTTGGAAGGCACTCAAAAGACTACTGGGGAAGAGTTGCCTCCTCCAAGTAGAGTCTACCGTGATGACGGAAATGGAGTAAAAGCCCCGGGGTGCTCAACTTGCTGATGTGCCACGACGCAAAATGAGGAGAAACAACTGTAAACATCCATTAATAATTGGAACATGGAATGTACATAATATGAATCTAGGCAAATTAGAAATTGTTAAAAAAGAAATGGAGTGCATAAACATTGACATTCTAGGCATCAGTGAGCCAAAATGGACCGGCATAAGCCATTTTGAGTCAGACAATCATATGGTCTACTATGCTGGGAATGATAAACTAAAGAGAAATGGGGTTGCATTCATCATCAAAAAAGACATTTCAAGATCTGTCATGAAATACAATGTTGTCAGTGATAGAATAATATCCATACGCCTACAAGGAAGGCCAGCTAATATGACTATTATTCAAATTTATGCACCAACCACTAAGGCCACAAATGAAGAAAGGGAAGACTTTTATCAGCTTCTGCAATCTGAAATAGATCAAACATGCAATCAAGACATACTGATAATCACTGGTGAGTGGAATGCAAAGGTTGGAAACAAACAAGATGGCTCAGTATTTGGAAAATATGGTCTTGGTGACAGAAACCAAGCTGGAGATCGCATGATAGAATTTTGTCAGACCAATGACCTTTTCATTACAAATACATTTTTTCAACATCATAAACAGAGACTATACACATGGACTTCACCAGATGGAACATACAGGAATCAAATTGACTACATATGTGGAAAGAGACAAAGGAAAAGCTCTGTACAAAATGTCAAAACAAGACCAGGTGCTGACTGTGGATCAGACCATCAGCTTCTCATATGCAAGTTCAAACTGAAGCTGAAGAAAATTAGAACAAGTATACGAGAATCACGGTATGACCTTGAGTATATCCCACCTGAGTTCAGAGACCACCTCAAAAATAGGTTTAATGCACTAGACACAAATGATAGGAGACCAGAAGAGTTGTGGCATGACATAAAAGATATCATTCAAGAAGGAAGCAAAATCTCTTCACCCTATCTCTTCAATTTATACGCTGAGCAAATAATCTGAGAAGCTGTACTTTATGAGGAAGAACGTGGCATCAAGATTGGAGGAAGACTCATCTTGTCTTAAAAAGACAAGAAAAAAAGAAAAGACCAAATTACATGTCAAAAGAGACACTGGACCTTGCCCTCGAACATCGAGCAGCTAAAGCAAAAGGAAGACATGAGAAAGTTAAGGAACTAAACGGATTTCAGAAGGCAGCTCGAGAAGATAAAAACAAGTATTATAATATCATGTGCAAGGAGCTCGAGGCAGAAAATCAAAAGGGAAGAACGTGCTCTGTGTTTCATAAGCTTAAGGAAGTAAAGAAAAAATTCAAGCCTCAAGTGGCAGTAGTGAAAGATTGTACAGGGAAAATATTAAATGATGCAGGAAACATCAAAAGAAGATGGGAAGAATACACAGAGTCATTATACAAGAAAGAATTGGTAGATGACCAACCATTCCAAGAGGTTGCATATGAAGAGGAACCGATGGTGTTGAAGGACGAAGTGGAAGCTGCCTTGAAAGAACTGGTGAAACACAAGGCTCCAGGAATTGATGGGATACCAATAGAGCTGTTTCAACAAACAGATGCAGCACTGGAGGTGTTAACATGTTTATGCCAACAGATTTGGAAAACAGCTACTTGGCCAACTGACTGGAAGAGATCCATATTTGTGCCTATTCCCAAAAAAGAGGATCCAACTGAATGTGCAAACTATTGGACAATATCATTAATATCACACACAAGCAAAATTCTACTAAAGATCATTCAGAAGTGATTGCAGCAGTATATAGACAGGGAATTACCAGAAAATCAAGCGGGATTCAGAAGAGGGCGGGGAACCAGGGACATCATTGCTGATGTCAGGTGGATATTAGCTGAAAGCAGAAAATATCAGAAAGATGTTTATCTATGTTTTATTGACTACGCAAAAGCAATTGATTGTGTGGATCATAACAAATTATGGATAACACTTCGGAAAATGGGAATACCAGAACACCTAATTGTTCTCATGAGAAATCGGTACATGAACCAGGAGGCAGTTTGAATAGAACATGGAAACACTGAGTGGTTTAAAGTTGAGAAAGGTGTGCATCAGGGCTGTATACTTTCACCCTATCTCTTCAATTTATACGCTGAGCAAATAATCTGAGAAGCTGTACTTTATGAGGAAGAACGTGGCATCAAGATTGGAGGAAGACTCATTAACAACCTGCATTATGCAGATGATACCACTTTGCTTGCTGAAAATGAAGAGGATTTAAAACATTTACTGATGAAGATCAAAGATCATAGCCTTCAATATGGGTTGCGATTAAACATCAACAAAACAAAAATCCTTATGACTAGGTCAGCACGCAACTTCACAATAAATGGAGAAACGATTGAGGTTGTCCAAGATTTTGCTTTGCTTGGCTCTATAATCAACACCCGTGGAAGCAGCAGTCAAGAAATCAAAAGACGCATTGCTCTAGGAAAAGCTGTGGCAAAAGATCTCTTTAGAGTATTGAAAAGCAAAGATGTCACACTGAAGACAAAGGTGCGTCTGACTCATGCCATGGTATTTTCAGTGGCATCATATGGTTGTGAAAGCTGGACATTGAACAAGAGAGACAGAAAAAGAATTGATGCTTTTGAATTGTGGTGCTGGAGACGTTATTGAATATACCACGGACTGCCGAAAGAACCAACAAATCTGTCCTAGAAGAAGTGCAACCTGAGTGCTCCTTGGAAGCAAGAATGGCCAGAGTGGGTCTTACATATTTTGGACATGTAGTCAGGAGAGATCAATCCCTGGAGAAGGACATCATGTTTGGGAGAGTGGCAGGTCCACACAAAAGAGGAAAACCCTCCACCAGATGGATTGACACAGTGTCTGCAACAATGGGTTTAAACATAAATAAGATCGTTTGCCTGGCACAGAATCAGCAAGTGTTTCGATCTGCTGTACATAGGGTCGCTATGAGTCGGACTCACTCTGACGGCACCTAACAACAACAACAGGGGGCTGGGATTTAGCTCAGTTGGTAAGGCACTGCGCTGCAGTCTCTGAGGTCCCGAGTTCAATTCTCAACACCGCAAAAATGGGAGAAGGATCTGGCAATCCACTCCCAAGTCAATCCAGAAACAGTCAGCCATTGAAAACCCTAGGAGAGTCACTATGAGTCAGACACCGACTGGATAGCACCTAACAACAACAACAAATAACCTTACTAAAGAGTCCTTATTACTCTACTAAGACTGGAGTGGTTGACAGGAGGAGAAAAACACAAGACAGAGACCACACTCTGCAGGAGTACTCAAGGCTACACTGTGGCCCAAATCATGGAGGAAAGCAAGCTGAATTTTCTGGGATCTGGGTCCCTTAACTCACAAATATGCAGCATTGTCAGCTCCAGATTCTGTAATTTCCCAATGGCTGAGTCTCCAAGATGCCAGACTATTCCCCCAACCTGCTCACTCATGCTTGATAATTCTTTACACAACGACCAAGCATTTCACTACCAAGTAAAAATCAAGCTTAAAATACCGATGTTCTTGGAACAGAACTATTGACTTAAACTGGCACAAGTTTAAATCAGCAGTTCCCAACCTTTTTAGCATCAGGGACCAGTTTCATGGAGGACAATTTTTTCACGAACTGGGGTGGGGCAAGTCATTTGGGGATGACTCAAGTGCATTACATTTATTGTGTAAATATAGATGAAGCTTCACTTGCTCCCATGTTGCTCACATGTGTACCAGTCCATGCACAGCCCAGAGATTGACAAAGGTTTAGTTGTAAGTAACTTGTAGTAAAAGTTTTTCAAAAAGAGCACAGTGCAAGTAAGCAAGGGAAAGTAAATAAGAGACTGTTGAAGAAGGAAGGAAGGTTACCATTAAATAAAGAGAAAGCAAAGGAAGGAGAGGCTGCTTTTATGGCAGCTACCTACTTCTCCTGTTCCTGCAAAAGGTGAAACCAAAATGCATTCCATCTCTCCGTGGAAGAGCTAGCTCACAACTCTAGTCATCAGTTTGCCTTTGACCTTCAGCTCTCTGTTAACATGCCTATGAGGTAACTACAAAGTTGTTGATGTTAGGTGCCATCGAGTCATATCTGACTCATAGTGACCCTCATAAGATTTTCAGTGGCTTATTGCTTCAGGATTGCCTCAGGAGTGGATTGCCATGTCCTTCTTCTGTTTTTGTGGTGCTGGGAACCAAACTTGGGACCTCAGAGACTGCAGAGCAGTACTCTACCATCTGAGCTAAATTCCAGCGCAGCTACAAAGTACTCATTTCCAAATGAAGGAATTTAAGAAGGGTAAGTTAGGGGCATCTCCTGCACCAGGTAAACCCTATTTAAGAGTTTTCATCTGTAGAGCTCTCAACAGCTGATTTTAACTAGTAGAGTGAGGGCTTAGGCCCCCAGACATTGGAATCAGAAAAAAAAAAAAAAAAAAAAAAAAAAAAACCTGGATTTTAACTTAATACAAGTTTGCCTTTGAGCATCCTTCTCCATGACACGGGGATAATAAGAATACTGCCTACCTTGTAGGCCTGGTATAGTACTAACAAAAAAATGCGTGTTAAAGATCTAACACTTCTTATTACATAGTTAATTCCTAATAAATCATTATCATTTTCCAGGAACTGATGGCAGAATACGAATTTTTATTATAAGACACACTTCCTACTCTTAAACTTATAGGACAGTGCAGGAGAAAAGCATCCACAGATGCACAGCTAAATTCTTAATTTTATTAAAAGTCCTTTGACAGAGGCCTTTATACCAAAGAAGTGCTTAGGCCAAGCCAGGAGGAAGTGAACTCTAAGCTAAATTGTGTAGGATGAGTGAGGCCAGAGATTGAGGTGGGGCAGGTGGTAAAATAGACGACACTTTTGGGGTCCAGGAAGTAGCCAGAGTGGTAGAGCACATGGAGGCTGGGGTTGCAGAGGTGGGGGTGGCAGGTGATGGGAGGGTGCTGTGAAGTATGGAGGGTGGGGCAGGGATTGACCACAAAGGAGGGAAATTTGGAAAAGTGAGAAGAGACCAAGAACTCTAGACTGTGAGCCTTGCTAGAGAGCCTTTGAAGGGTGTTAGTAAGTGGAGTTTCACCTGAAGATGGATCTAATTGCTGGAGAAAGAATGGGTTGAAGGGCATGAAGGAGGGACAGGGAGATGAATCAAGGGTCTTTAGCAACACTGCAGATGGGGGAATAGTTTGAGCCAAGGTCAAGGAAGCCTGATGTTTAATGGCAAAAGAAGGGTAGACCTGGTGCACAGGTAGCAGGAAAGGATCTGGGCCCAGTCAGAGTGGGGAGCGAGCAAGAGGCCCAGTCTCCAATCCAGAGGGAGAGCGAAGTAATCACCTCACAGAGTCAGGATGGAAAGGGACCTCAGGGCTAGGGCAGCCCAGCTAGACCTCCCCACTCTTCTGCCCATTCCCAGCATTCTTGGCTTAGAATCCTTTCCGGAACTTGGCACACTGCGCTGCAGTGGTCTACAACACTTGTCTCCAGGCAATGACGGCAATGATCGATGATGTCATACCCTTCATATCCATCATACCAAACACATAGTAAATGTCAGTTGAAACAACCGAGAGGTCTGGCTCCCTCCCTTTATGAAAGAGACACCCCAAAATCCATCCAGCAGGTAAAGTGAGCTGGGAGAGGAGTTGAAAATCCATGGCTGTACTGAGACCGGAACCTTGGCCTTCTTTATTCTCAGGTAACTGTTTACCACACAGCAAGGCAAGTGAGCCGCAAAGCTAGGTTAGAGCTGGCAACGGGGCGTAGAACGCTTGGTTCTTCCAGCATGAAATGGCTGAAAAGCACTACTTTATCCTACCTCGAAGTACTTGTTCCCTTGGGTGCTAAAGGAGAAGTCCCTTTCCTATTACTGCAAATCGAGCTCTCTTTAGTTGTAACTTTGGGGGCTGCAGGCAGCTTGGACCCTAGAAATCTCCAGGTCAGAGGCTCTCTGCCCTTCCCCCTCCCCCCACGCCCCCGCCAGAGTGTAAACAGCTCAGGAAAATAGGACGCACCCTCGGCCCTCTCTCCTCCCTCTGCTCTCCAAATCCATGCTCCTCTGTGGCTTCCCATCTCTCCTCAGCCTGAGCGATCAGCTTGCTGATCGCACTCTCTGAACACTCTAGTATTAATAGCACCTACAGTACAACTTTGTGTTTAGCTGTATTTTCATTTGTATTCCATTTTCCTATACATCTTGGTCATCCCCTCAACAGGCTTCACAAGGAACACACAGAAGGGTCCACAGGAAACATTGTTTCTTAATCTGTATGGGAGTGGAGCTGCTAGAATTGAAGTCTCTTAGGAGAAAATAAACCCCACATCTACAAGGAGCCCAGAACACTGACCTGGACTTAGAAGGGAAGATGGGAGTTCTGATGCTTTCACTTGGAATTTTTTTGCTTCTGTTGTTTTGTTTGGGCCCAGACCCTCCTAAACACCTACTTAATGAGTCTTGTGTAGAGCACTGGGGCTTCTGCATTCAAGAGAAAAAAGATGTTTCTCCAAAACGCCTTCCAGACACTGCCAAAGGAACTGGCCTGCTGTGCACCCCTCTGATGGCAGGCAGACAGCCCTATGAGGCACCTCCAGCACTCTGATGTCTCAGCTGCAGTGAGGTCCCCAGGTCCAGCAAGCACAGCGCTGGGTACTTAGTCCTCCTCTGGCCAGGCACAGAGAACAAGCAATAACACCAAGGGCAATAGTCCTGCTGTTGTGTGTAAGTGAAAGAGAGACCTAGCAATGAATGAAAATTTAGGAGTCATTTTTTATAGAGGATCAAGGTCCTGCCTGTGCAGGGGGGGCCAGGACTGGTGAAATTTAGAAAATTATACTTGTGTGGCTGTATCAGTTCCAAAGGCTTACGCTAGGCCTTCTTGAACTTGGGTATCTCAGTAAAAACAGTATTATGGAAAAATCAAGGAATGACTATCATTAACTGAGTTTGCCTTTAGGCCTTTCTTGCGCTTGGAAACAGCGCTGCACTTGACAGCTCCGCCAGGGGGCAGTAGAGGTCACACTACACGGGGAATTAAAAAAAAAAAAAAAAAAAAAATCCCCAACTTTTCTTCCAAATTGTGTTCCTCCTGATGAAACCGAATCCTCCAGCTGTGGCGTCCCAGGCGCCCGCCCCGTCCTGCCCCGGCTCCCGCCCGGAGGCGGCGCCCCTCGCCCGCCGCCTCCCCCGGCGCCCCTGTCCTGCCCTGCGCAGCCCGCCGCGCCGCGCCTCCGACCCGCAGTCCCCAGCACCTCCGCCCTGTCCCCAGCGCTGAAGATGAAGGTCTGGCTGCTGCTTGGGCTTCTGCTGGTGCACAAAGCAGTGGAGGATGGTGAGTAACTCTGGACTGGGTACGACCCGGCTTGTGTCAACTTGAGCCCAGACCCCCAGATTCCGTCGTCCTCCAGCCGGCGATTTCCCTAACTCTTGGCCTGCGGTGCTCTGTTCCCGCGTCCCTCCCTGCACCGTGCACCTGGCCATTCCTAGAAAAGTCTACTTTCTTCCGCTCTGCACCTCCCCTGGAAGCCCTCTGGAAAGGTGACAGCCACTTTGACCCTCTGGAACCCATCAGGACCTCTCTAACCCTCCCGGGAAACTCTGGGCGGACAAGCGGAGCATCCCCAGCCAGCGCTGGTCCAGCCCCCTGTGTCAACGTGTCGGTCTGGGAGGTGGCGCGCGCTGTGGATCGCTTCCACCTCCGTGCAATGTCGCCCTGGACCCAGCTCTGGTGCCATCCAAGCAAGGCAATTCTTGGGCAAAATTCCCAGTGTCCCCTCCTTGGTCCTAGATTTTTTGTCTGATTTTAGTAATACCTTGAGCTTAAATCCTGCAAGATCTGCCTAGGTCTTTGACCAAAATTTTCTATGTTAAACCTCAGAACAAATCAGAACTCCACAGATATTACATATCTTTCATTCCCCAAATGATTGGGTGGGAAATAGAGAAGAAAATGCATTTTTGTACCACAAACGTGGGCCGTGCATCTCTTAGCTTTAAAAAAATGTGTGCCTATCTTGAGCCCATCCTGTTGTGACTCATAACCACAGAGTGTATATGTACGTCTGCATGTCTGTAATATTGTTATATATATGCTGTATCATATATAGCATATGTATATTACTATTATTTAATTGTTTGCTCCATTATTTATTTAATTGGTGTTATTTGTACAGTACATCTGCTAGTACCTCCTAGTATCCTCAAACCTTCCTTGAAACTCCTCGGCTACAACCACAAATTGGCTCCGTTTTGTTTGAAAAGCAGCTTTTGCTGTTATGCAACCTGATACTGGAGCCAGCTCGACCTGGCTCACTTTTTATCCATTCCTCATCCTGACCACTTCCTTTCTTTCCTATGAAACTTCATCCATTTGCCAAAAGGTCCAAGTGAAGTCCAAGGTGGTTGTAGGACTTGAAGTTGAGCATGGGGATCCTTAAGCCTTAAGCCTAAAGCACAGTAAATTGTGGGCAGCACTTCTGCTGGGGGAGCACTAATTATTCTCTGCCCAGAGAGAATCTGACACGAGCTCAATTTGTAAAATGCAATGTTAAAATGCTTCTGGCATGTTCTTGAGTGTGACTGTTGAAATGGTGGAAATGCAGTATAGTATTTGGTATCATTTTTTGAGTAGGGCAGGAGATGGCCAGACAAAATAATTTCTGGTAGTCTGTTCACTTTGTTTATACCTAAGATGCCAGTCTCAGAGGCTCAGGAGGTAGCTTCAGCCAACATACCCCCAGATCACATGAATTATTACAACCATCTGCCTAAATAAATAGCATCTGTTTAAACAGAATGCAATTCATACAATGAACATCAATGAGACAATTAGAGAAAATTAAATACAGATTGAATATTTTGTAAGAAATAGTGGATAAGTTTTAGGTATAATAATAGCAAGCAATTTTGTTCTTAAAAGGATATACATATGCAGAATAGAGTATGGATAAAATATTGAACACATACGTGGAAAATAAATCTGCTTCATTAAGTTATTTTCTAACACTAGCAAGAATGTTTTTTCTGTTTTGAGTTGTGTGGGGCCCGGGGCCAGGAACAACTGATGGGAATGAATTATACAGGAAGCCGGTCCAGTGTAGATCTCTGATTGGCAGGTGGGAATATGCTGCCTACAGAACATCCCAAAGCCCAGACTGCAGATGCAAGGCCATGATTCAACTTGTCCCACTGCCTTTCAGTTTTTGTGACTACACTGGGCAGTAAGCCTACTAAGAGAAAAAGTCTTTCCTGCAAGAGTATATGGACATGAACATATGTCCTAACCCAGCAGCATTTGCCTTGTCTAATTCTAAAATGACCACATTTTTAGAAATGTTATTTCTCTTCATGCAGAGGGCAGGCTGGAAGGGCACATACTGCACCTATGATATGAAACTGAGCCATGAAGACAGTTAATAAATTGCCCAAGTTTGCTGATAAAGTGAGGTATTACAGTATCTGATCTTCAGCATTTTTGTAGACTCTGTCCCATTGTCTGTATTATATGGCACTGCCAATTTCACAGTCAGAAGTATAAAATCATGAGCACTTACCAACTTCGATTATCTATTTATATGCACTGTCAGGAGCAAGTAATGAGGCTTAAATATTTGTTACTGCTGTTTTGATGAGCAACACCAACCAGCCTCTTGATCCATGCTAACTTGATATACAGTCTAACACAAGTTTACTTTGCATCTTATGAAACGGTTTCTTTCTGAAAGAACTACAGAGAATCATTATAGTATGAGGGCAACACAGCCAGATCTCTTAAAAATCATGATTCTCTAACCAAGACTGTGTATAACTTTGGTGTCTCAATTTATTCCTTGGAAAAGGGAAGTAAAAAGTAGTTCAGAAACCTGAACTACTTATTAATGAATAATGAATTGTAAGATTCCTCCTTGCTTACAGGTGCAAGTGAAGAATGTTTGAAAGTTTTTAAGACCTTGACCCATATGTGTGATGTACAAAACAACTTTCCATACTTTGGGCCAGGAAAAAGATAAGTTTGAAGGCAAGGGAGAAAGCTGTCACAGGGAAGATGTCCTGGCAAAGGATGGTTTTCCGTGGACCAGGTTGGAAGGCCCTTTCTTCCTGATGCTCATAACCAAATGGAGAGGACAGATAATAAAGTAAAAAACAAGTAAAGATATAATTAAGAAGTGATAAGTAGCATGAATAATAATTAATCGGGGTTTATTTTTTCCCTGTTGTTGTTGTTAGGTGCCGTCAAGTCGTTATCCAACTCATAGCAACTCCGCATACACCAGGTGAAATACTATTGTTGGTGCTTCTCTCCTGTTCATAGAGTTTTCAATGGAAGATTGATTTTTGGGAGTGGGTTGCCGGGTCCCTCTCCCAAGCCTACAGCACCTGGTGTTCCCAGGTGGTCTCCCATCCCAGTACTAACCAGGCCCTACCCTGCTTAGCTTCAGAGATCTGATGGGATCAGATGCCACAGGGCTATGGCTGCAAGTGTTTGTTCCCTAGGGCTGCTAAAACAAAGTACAGGTTGAATATTCTTTATCGGAAGTTCTTGGGACCAGAAATGATTCAAATTTCAGATATTTTCGGATTGTAGAATGTTATGTATATATAACCAAATATTTGGGGGCTGGGACCCAAATTTCCACGTGAAACTCATTTGTGTTTCATGTACACCTTATACAACATAACCTGAGAACGATTTGGGGTGATATTTTTAGTGCGTCTGCAGTCTGACTGTAACATGTCACATGAGGTCAGGTGTGAAATTTTCCACTTGCGGCATCACATTGGTGCTCAAAACAGTTTTAGATTTTGGATTTCAGATTTTCAGACTGGGGATGCTCAACTCATACCATGAACCAAGTGGCTTAAAACAATAGAAGTTTATTCTCTTATAGTTCTGGAAGCCAAAAATCCAAAATCAAAGTGTCAACAGGGCCTTATTGCTTCTGAGAGTCTGAGGAGAAGCTTTCCATACCTTGTCCAAGTTCCTGGTAATGCCCAGCAATCCTTGGTGTTCCTTGGCTTTGAGCTGCCTCCCTCCAACCTCAGCCTCTGCTATATCCAAGCCATCTTCTCTCTGTGTGCTGGTCTTAATATGGCACTTCTTTGTGTGTATCTCTTCTTATGTGGACATTAGTCATAGCAAATGAAAGCCTACTCAATGACCTCATCTTGATATGATTACATCTGCAAAGAACCTATTCCACAGGAGATCACTTTCACCAGCACCGGGGGTTAGGGCTTCAACATAGTTCTTTGAGAGACACAGTTCATCCAATAACCCAGGGTGAGGCCTGAGAGGGGAGTGAGGGTGTGGTTTGGGTAGAGACTCACAGGCCTGCCTGAGATGAGACAGATACCCCCACAGGTGTCTGAAAGAAGACTGGAGCCTGCCAAGAGTGTAGGGTGTGCCACAGCACCCATGTGGGCTTGTTCCAGAGGCCAGGGTGGCTGAAAGCCTGGGAGAAGTGAGACAGGAGGTTTCAAAGCATTGTAGGGCATGAGAAGACTCATCTCTTTCTTCCAAATTAGATGAAAGTCACTGCCGTGTTCTGAGCAGAGAGCTCTTGGTCTGACTTGTGTTTTTAAAGGTTAGCAGTGCTAGGGTCGATACCAAGAGTTTACTTAACAAGCAGTTTAATAATCTGGGTGAAAAGTAGCTTGGCCCAGGGTGGTGGCAGTGGCTGAAGGGAAAAGAGATTGAATTCAGAGTCTATTTTGAAGATGAAACCAAAAGGATTTGCTGCTGGGTTGCTTAGGAGGGAAAGAAAATGATGGAGTAAGACTCTGAGGTTTTTGTCCACAGCAACTGAGTGAACAGAGTTGCCATTTAGGAATAGGTCTGAAGGGGCATCCAGAGTTCAGTTGTGGATGGTTAAATTTGAGATGCCTGCGAGTCTTCCAAGTGGCAGTGCTGAGTAAGAGACAGAATATTCAGATCTGGAGGTCAGAGGCAATGTCAGGACAGGAGAGAGGGCAGCTTGTCACATGCAATTGCTGCTAGAATGCGCGGGATGGCATGAGGTCACCTGGAGGGGAAGCAGACTTAGAAGCTGCAAGGCTAAGCCCTGGGGGCTCAGATCAGGCAGGAAAGGAAGAGGAGGAAGACCTGCTAAGGAGATGGCAGAGTTGTCAGGAGCCAGGAGGGCACCCTAAACAACATGATGTCCTGGGACCCTAGGGAATGAAATTTTTAAGAAGAGAGTCATCAAGTGTATTCTAGTAGATGTCTGGAAAGTGCTTCCAATTCTATTCTGGAATGTTACTGTTGTTGTTGTTAGGTGCTGTAGAGTCGGTATCCGATATATAGCGACCCCACATACAACAGGCGAAACACTATTGTCAGTGCTTCTCTGCTGTTCATAGGGTTTTCAATGGTGGATTGATTTTTGGGAGTGGGTTGCCAGGTCTGTCTCCCAAGCCTACAGCACCTGGTGTTCCCAGGCGGTCTCCCATCCAAGTACTAACCAGGCCCGACCCTGCTTATCTTCTGAGATCTGATGGGATTGGATGCCACAGGATTATGGCTGCAGGCATGTCCTGGAATAGAAGTGCCTAATTCCTTGCTATTTTATGAAAAAAGATACGTTAAGAAGTGGTTGGAGGGTTTTGTTGCAGTGGATTCCCAAAGGGGAACAGGGAACAGAAACGGTCTTATCTTTCTACCTCTTTATCTCTCTACTGTAACTTTCCTACTTTCTCAGCTTTGTTCTTGGAAAAGTGAACACACTCCTGTGGGACGTTCCATGAAGAATGCAAAGACGAGAGTGGATGTCTGTCTGTACAGCTACCTGGGGAACACCTGGGCTGCACTGAAGGTTTATAAAGTGGTCATTTGATGTTGTCCCGGGAGTGGGCTTTCCCCTCAAACAGCTGTAGCTCTTGATGTTAATGGCTGTGCTTAAGATATAATCCTCCTCCAAGCTGAAAGGAATCTTCTAATAACTTAATTCTCTCCTCCAACACACGGAGGAGTGGAATTAGAGAGGTTAATAGCCAGGTCACTTTTAATGAATATGGTCTGACTTCAGTCCTCTGTGGATCCTGAATGGTCATTGTCCTTTTCCTGTTTGCTTCTTGCTTTGTAACAGTAGTTCGTTCATTAGGTGCCTTTGACCATCCTCACTTGGGGATGCTAACGTATGCCCTGGAAAATCATCTCCAGCCCTTGTGCTTCCACCTCCGGCATCGAGTTCTGTTTGGCTTGGAATTCCTTGTTAAAGGTTAGGCCTATCAAACAAAGAGTCCACTTAGACAGTGATGCCTCGCCTGGGATTTGTGAAAATAAAGTGAAACTACAAGATATGCTATCCTCTAAGTGAATGTAGAGGCAATGGCATTGGCCAAAGAAATCTCTAGAACCGGAGGCACAGGATCTGGCTCTTCCTCACCTTCTTGAGGACCTGGAGGGAGCTACTTGGCATCTGTAAATTAACAAGAATAATAGTTGCTTTCCCTCCACCACCAGTTTATCATGAGTCATGAGAAACAATCACAAAACAAATATTTCTAATCTAGCACTTCCTATTGGTCAGACACTATTCTCAGCATTTCAAACATAGTACTCATTTAATTCCCACAACCACTCATGAGATCGCTATTATTACCATATCATTCTCACTTTACAGATGAGGAAGATAAGGCAGAGAGAGGACAATTAAGTTCCCAGGGCCACACAGCTGACAGGTAGTAAGTAGGGACCAGAAGTCAATCCATAATGATTTTTTTTTTCCAGTGCTTGGGGATTGAACTCAGGGCCTCACACATACTTTGCAAATGTTCTACCACTGGACTGCAATCCCGGCCTACTTTTTATTTTTTATCTTTGTTTTGTTTTGTTTTTGGAAGTACTGGGGGGTTCAACCCAGGGCCTCGTGCTTGCATGCTTTGCAAGTGCTGGACCACTCAGCTACACCCCAGCCCTTTTTTTTTTTTTTTTTTTTTTTACTTTATTTGAGACAGGGTCTAGCTAAATTATGCAGACTGCCTTTGGTCTTGAACTTGCGATCCTGCTGCCTCCGCCTCCTGAGCCGCTGGGATTACGGGTGTGTGCCACTGCGCCCAATTTATTTTGTGTCTTGAGACAAAGTTTTGCTAAGTTATACAAGCTACCTCTGGCCTCGAGCATGCGATCCTCCTGTATCTATCTCCCAAGTTGCTGGGATTATAGGAGTAAACCACCAAGCCTGGTTTCAATAATGATGTTTCAGTCTGTGACCTTTGTCACCTATTTCTCTACAAATATATTGTGTAACATTCTCAAAAATGCAATGGTAATGGAACTTCACTTTTATTTATAATGTAAATGCTTACATTTTTAAGGCTTTTAGAATATTATAATTTATACAGTTAGGCTGTCTAAAAAGTTAAACATGGGACTTCACCACTCAATCTCAGGACCCTCTGGATATCGATGGGGCCACTTGACTTCCTTTTTTTTTCAATGGTACTAGATATTGAACCCAGAGCCTTGCACATCCTTAGCACATGCTCTGTAACCGAGCTCTGGCCCTAGCCCCTTAGGCTGGCTTCTTTAATTTAGTGTCATTACCATCAAACCATGGATCGACTCTGTAGTTAGGCAGCTAAACTAACCATACAATTAGATCAACTGGTGGTGGGACTCTGGTCAAAATGTGACATTATTTTCCAGGTATGGTAGTGAATATTGGATGCATAATGCCCATAGTCAGACAATCTGACATTTCTGAATAGTATAGTCACACAGGATCTGATAGCTTAGAGATCAGATGGATAGCACTGGCTGCCTAAATTCCATATGACTTACAGAAGGTCGTTGTCTTTTCTGATCATTTGAATTCCAGTAATATGATAAGGAAAACATACCAAATTGGACATCTCTCCAGGGATCCCCTAACCTTATAGGCATAATGGGACTTAGATGTTTATGGGGCACAGCTTATTTGGACACTATCATGGTTGTTGTTGTTGTTGTGTGCCATCAAGTCGGTATCTGACTCATAGCGACCCTCATAGGGTTTTCAATGGCTGACTGTTCTGGGATTGTCTTGGGAGTGGATTGCCAGGCCCTTCTCCCATTTTTGTGGTGCTGGGAATTGAACTCTGGACCTCGGAGACTGCAGGGCAGCACTCTACCAACTGAGCTAAATCCCAGCCCCACTATCATGGTAGGCTTTTGTTTTCCATCTCCAGGAAAAAAATAAGACTTTTCCCTACTGTGAAGCTGAGACTTGTGTTTCACAATGATGTTGATTTAGTGTACTTCTGCCTGTCTGATGTGTCCCTAACAGCTACAGTGTTTCTCCTTCTAGCAGTGTGGGAAACCTGTGTGTGAGAGCCACTATCTACCCGATTTAGTGGAACCAGGGGTAAATAAACCAATGGGCAGGGTTGGTGGAGTCTGGGAAAACAGCACGTTCAACAGCAGGCATTGGAGATCCCACTTTGTAGCCTAGGGATGAAGGACACAACTCTACTCCCTGGAAAGATTGAGAAAGCTCAGCAGGACCCCTAACCTAGAGGAACTGGAATAAAAGAGGGAAGGGAAATAAGAGACTGAGGCCTCATTGGATCTGAGGCCACAGACAAGAGAACAGGGCTCAGGGAAAAGATGTACAAGGCCAGAGACAGAGGCGTGCCTGGTGTGTAAGTGGGCACTGACTGAGCTGAGATTTCTAATCATGGGATTGGTTCCAGGGGCTGGGCCAGGCTGTACTAAGAGTCGAGGCTACGTGGCTCCTGTCTCAATGATCTAAAGGTAGCACACAAAGGAAGTCAAGTTATCATTTCATGGCCAAGTCGAAATCAGTTTAATTTTTTTAGTAAGACTTTCTCTTGATATTTCTCATTTCACCCACATACCCTGCAATTCCTCAACGGGCCCAGGTTTGTGTAGTCATTTATCTAAAACAGACACAAAATGTTTATTATCCATGTAGTGAAATGAACACTTTGGAATGAGGGTCAGGAGACCTGAGCTCTATTGCATTCAGCCACGAATCATTTGAACAAGATTTTACAACTTGTTTAACTTTTTGGAGCATCCTGTATTATTTTACTCCATAGCATGAGGACTTTGCCTAAATGATTTCTAAGGATCTTATAAGTTTGTAATGTTTTTGTAATTCTTTGGGCCTGTATCAAGGCACCCTTTGAGTCACCTCTTCATTTCTGCAGAGTGGATATAACTGCACAGCTGCAGGGGACTTGGTTGAGATTTCTGGAGTGTAGTTGCCTCCAAGAGGGCAGGGCAGTGGGAGCAACCTTCCTTGGGTGCAGGAAATAAAGAGTGCATTGTTCATAGAGAAGACAAAAACAGTAAGAAAGCCAACTTAAAGTAGGTCAGCTTTTTATTATCATTATTTGCCAACAACTCTCAACAATGTTGGCGACAAGATATTATTCCTTCAAAAATATTTTGTTGGCTAAACTCTAAACCATTGCTACAGTTAATGTTAAGTCTTAATAACATATGCAAGCTTAAATTAGCATATATTTAGTACTTACCTTTTAATAAACCTTACATTCTACATGGATGCTGGCCACAGCCCCTGAAAAACATAGAATCCACCCTACACTTTCATTTTGAGAGAGTTCATAATAGCTACAAAAATTCCTCTCTCTCTGTGTCCTCTCTCTCTTTGTTGCATTACTTGGAAGTTGAACCAGAGCCACACCCATACTTTGCAAGTGCTCCACCACTGAGCAGCACCTGGGACCCCTTTATTAATTTTTATCTTGAGACAAGGTCTTGCTAAGTTATGCAGGCTGTCTCTGGTGTCAATGTAGTGATCCTCCTGCCTCCACCTCCCAAGTCACTAGGATTACAGGCATGAGCCACCATACCTGACCATGGCTGAGAATCTTTAGAGTGCAATTGCGATGTTATTTGAGTCTGCAGCCCGGTGAGACTAACATGCCTGTGTTTAAACCATAGAGTCAAACTGAACAATGAGAGTGTAGGGATCGCTGAGACCAGGAACGGATATTGAGCGACTTCAGTTCTGCCCTTCTATGTGACCACAATTGTGAGACAGAGGATGAGTTACAAAGAATAATGTTTCCTGTTTTGTAAGGGCAAATTTTAGTTTATTCATGAAACATTTTGCTGAATTTGAATAATATCTTTGAAGCTGAAATACCTTCCTTTTCAATTATTATGTTTAAGCCAAAGAATAAATCAAGAAAGTAATGATTATTTTATGGTTGTTACTGAAAATAGTTTTGAGATAGGAGGAGGGGAGTATTCAGAGGTTACCTGCTCTGTGTTTCATGTACACTGGGAATGCTGTGACCGTAGCCCGTTGCTCTTTCCCACCTTTGCACAGTTGCCGGCCAACACCTGCCCAAGAATAAGCATCCAAAGGAGCACGGGGAGAACAGAATCAAACCTACCAGCAAAAAGGCGAAACCCAAAGTCCCTAAAATAAAGGACAGGGACTCAGCGGATACCACACCGAAGACTCAGTCCATCATGACACAGGTGACAGATAGAGGTCGCTTTCAGAAACCTGCTGCTACCCTGAGTCTGATGGCCGGGCAAACTGTAGAGCTTCGATGTAAAGGAAGTAAGATCGGGTGGAGCTACCCTGCCTATCTTGATACCTTTAAGGACTCCCGCCTCAGGTAAGCCTTTTTCTTTTCTTTTTTCTTTGTGTTGGGTGAAAGGTTTGGTTTCCTCCCCTTACTCAACATGACCTTGTCTCTGCTGTCCACCATTTCACCCTAATGGGTTATAAAAACAGAAGCCCCACGAGCCAAAGCCACAGATTTTGTCTTTACACAGTTCACATCTTGTTGCAAATCCTGAGCTCTGTCTATGGGGTGAGGGGAGGTGTTTGGGGTTAGAATCCTATGTATCTTTGGGGAAGTTGCCTAAATGCTTAGACTGTTGGTTTCCTCATGCATAGAATAAAGGGGGTACCATGCATGAGTTCTAAGATTCTTTCTAGCCTTATTTTGTATGATCTACGGTGGAGAAACATAGGGTATTATGTGTTTGGGATGACCAGAATGGGAGGGAGAAAGAACAGGGATGGCAGCATCTCAGATGCTGCATGTTTTATTGTTGTTGTTGTTGTTGTTGTTGTTGTTGTTGTTTTAAATACTAGGGGTTTGAACCCAGGGTCTTATGCTATGGGGCTGCACTCCCGGCCCATGTTTTACTTTGTGTTTTGAGACAGGGTCTATGCTACGTTACACAGGCTGCCTCTAGCCTCAAACTTGCGATCCTCCTGCCTCCGCCTCCCAAATCACTGGGATTGCAGGCATGAGCCACTGCACTCCACTTAGATCCATTTTTCTGCACCAACCCCATCTATGCAGAAATTCTTTGCCACAGCCCCCCGCGTGCCCCCTTCGAGGACCTCCCATTCTTTTGCTTGCTCATCGGCACCCTCGCTTTCTTCCTGTCTTCCTCATTCCCCCATCCAATCAATCACCAAGTTAAGTCAAATCCACCCTTTTAAGAGCCATAAATCCGTTCTCTCTCCTCTCATCTCTCATCCCTGATCTTGCCATGGTCACACGCAGGCTCAGCCTCCTGTGGTCCCTGTCCCATGCCAGCAGCAGCGACACTGAAAGAGGCAGAGCCGATGGTGTCTGCGACGGACTTCCACTGGGATGGAGTCTGGCCTCCTCCTAGGCCTGAGGAGGCCCTCCCTGATCTCTGCCATCTCTGGGACCCCGATCTCTAGGTTAGTGTCTACCTCTGCTCTCGCTGGCCTCGGGTACTGGGAGACGGTCCTCAGAGCCAGGCTTCGGGGCCTTGGAACTTGCTGCTCTCCCTGCCTGGAACACTCTTGGTCCTCTTCACTGGCTCACTTCAGCCTGGGTGACACTGTCTGGGAACCCATGGCTGGCCTCTCTGGGTGTGTGTTCCCGTGGCACCTGCCATCCCCTATTTCCACCTCTTTTCAAACTGATACCCACTTGCTTTTCTTTTAAGTCTATTTTTCACTGAGAAAATAATTTTAGCTGAGTGCTTGGCATATACTTTTGTCTTTGTAATAACTGACAACACTTTTCCATCCTCCCAATACACCTGCCCTTCTTACACACACACACACACACACACACACACACACACACACACGGCCCTTAAAGAATAAATAAATTAAAATACATGTGTAATATCTATCTGTCTATCTATCCTCTTGGGTTAAGACTTCTTTCATACTTTGATTCTGACTATATCCTCTGGTTGGAAGAAGGACCCGGCAGCCCACTCTCAAAATAATCAGCCATCAAAAACTGTATAAATAACAGAGAAGCACTGACACAGTGCCAGGCATGGCACAGTGTCTGGGAGTATTTCGTTCTGTTGTACATGAGGTTGCTATGAGTTGGATCCAACTCAGCGGCACCTAACAACAGCAGCAGCAGCAGCAGCAACAACAACAACAACAACAACAACAACAACAACAACATATCCTCTGGCATCACAGATATAACAATGTAAAGTTCTTAAGGTTTAATAGATTAGCTGGGGAATGGAGAGTGAGAGTGAATCAATTTTTCTCATTTCTTCTCCACACTTGAGGGGTGTGTGTGTGTGTGTGTGTCTGTGTGTGTGAGAGAGAGAGGGAGAGAGAGAGAGAGGGAGGGAGAGAGAGGAGAGAATTGTACACTTACTTTGCTTGGAGCTAATCTGGAAAGATATATATATATATATACTTTTTTTTACTAACACATGGGTGTCTATGTGTGGTAAAAAAAAAACACATAACAGAAATTTATCCTCTTAATAATTTTAGTTTTGTGTGTATGTGGCAATGGAGATTGAACCTAGGGCCTTATGCATGCTAGACAAACACTCTACCACTGAAACATACTCCCAGACCCCTTTTTATAACTTTTTAAGTTTATAGTACAGAACAGTATTGTTAACTATATGCACATATTGTACAATAGATCTCTACCACTTTTCATCTTGCATGACTGAAACTCTGTCCTCACTGAACAAGTGTTTGTTTTCCCCACCTCTCCCACTAGTCCCTAGGAATCACTGTGGTACTCTCTGCTTCTATGAGTTTACTACCGTAAATACCTCATATAAGCGGAATCATATGGTATTTGTCTTTGTGTGACTGG
This sequence comes from Pedetes capensis, assembly GCA_007922755.1. Lineage (NCBI taxonomy): Eukaryota > Metazoa > Chordata > Mammalia > Rodentia > Pedetidae > Pedetes > Pedetes capensis. The sequence continues at coordinate 358,978 of VMDO01000083.1, read as the reverse complement.
CTTATTTCACTTAATTTAATCAGGGTTCATCTACAATGTAGCATATGACAGGATTTCCTTCTTTTAAGATTAATTAATATTGTATAATATTATTATATTATACAATATATACAATATACAATATATACAATAACAATTAATATTGTATAATATGTATACAGCACTTTTTTCATCCATTCATTCATCGATGGACTTTTAAGTTGCTTCCACATGTTGGCTATTGTGAGCAGTATTGCAATGAACATCTTTAAGATCTTGTTTTCAATTGTTTTGGATTCATACTCGGAAATAAGATTTACTGTGTACATTTTAAATGGCTTAATTTACCAAAGTCAGATTTACACACTTTTTTAAAACCAGGATTAAGATAGATTAAATTACTCTGAATATTTAGCATTTGGCTTATACAAAGTATCCTAAACTACAGGGTTGGTGCATAAAGATGTGTTTTCTAAGAGTACTTTCAAAGTTACATGAAGTTATGCATTGAAATATGGTCAAAAACATCTTCAGGACTCGAGAGAAGTAAGCATGAAGCAGAATTGAAGAGGAATATCCAGGATCTGAGAGAAGCAATTTTGATTTTTTTAACATTAAATCACATCCCTTTAATGTACAGTAGGGACCTTATAAAAAAGCAAAGACAGATGTGGGCCCCTAAGGACCTTAAGAAACATGTGAAAAATGTGAAAAACATCTAGTAACAACTCCATATCAAACAATCACAGAAAATCACGATTTATTTGACACCAGGGATTCAAGAAATGGACTCTTGACATCTTTCCCAGAATGTGGTGCCTTTGGACAGTGGAGAAGTATTCAGCCTGTGTTTTCTTGTGGAATGAGTTCTTTCCAGCATTATGACAGCTTAGTAGTTGGAAACTCCTAAGGTGTGCTTCTAACAGATCCTGGTAGTTTTAACCAATATTGGTAGCTTTCTGGAACTAAGTTCACAGCTACCACATTTGTCTAAGTTTAATCATCTAACCACTTCATCTCTTTTCCCACTAAGTTGTGAGCTGTCCCTTCTCACTAATCTATAAAAGCAGGTTCACCAAAGGAGTAATTTATGAAGAAGAAAAGAGTCTAATTAACTTGTAGACCTCCAGCTAAGTGAAACAGGACCCAAGTGGAGAAAAATGCCGTATACATTTGTTTTCCCCCAAGTTCTGGGGATGTTGTTGTTATTAGGTGCTGTGGAGTCGGGTCCGACTCATAGCGACCCCCAGAGAGCTCTTAATGGCTGATTGTTTCAGGATTGCTTCGGGAGTGGATTGCCACATCCTTCTCCCATTTTTGCAGTGCTGGGGATCAAACCTGGGTCCTCAGAGAGTGCAGAGCAGCGCTCTACCAACTGAGCTAAACCCCAGCCCCTCTGGGTATGTAGTTGTCATTGATTAAATTCTTGAATGAATTAATATATTTGGCTGTATTCATTAAGGCATAACACTTTTTGGTAATAGATTAAAACATAATATCAGCAAAGGAAAATTAATATCACCCCACCATAATTTGACCTCTCTTCAGGACTGAAGGATGCAGAAATCCCTCTGTGCCCACTGATTTTTCACCCTGGTGTTTTAGTTTAGACATTGCCCCAGTTTGTTAGTTCACACAACAAAATGGTCTCTTAGGACTCTCTCAACTATGAAGCTAGGATTTGAGAAAATGAGCTTTTAAATCAATATTTCAGCATTTTAATATTTTAACTAGCTATAATTACATGTAGATATTTATACAGGTCTATTTATACTCTGCTTATTTATTGTTTTAATAATAATATGGTATTTTATTAATGTAATATACCATTTTTTCTCACCTGATTTCTGGTTTGTAGCTTTTGGAGATTTATTTTCATGGTTGTGCAATTATAAACATTTTTGTATAAATCATTTGCTATGATTTTTTTTATGTCTAACACTGAGACAAAGAGATATTCTATTTCCTCAACCAAATCATGAGGATAACTGTATTATTGCACATCTTTCCTGCTATGAAGATAAACAGGGAGGATGTCATGGAACAGAGGCCAGGCTGTGGCATAGGTAAATTTGAATATTACTTTTACCACTAATCAGCAAAGCGATCTTGATTATTAATTTTCCCAGAGCCCAGTTCCCTCATTTGGAATGTGGAGATAATGTTGCCTATGGTATGGGCTGCCAACACAATGCCTAACTCATGGTGGGTGTTCAGAACCCACCTGGTAACTAATTGTTACTAGGAAAAGCATATTTCCCAAGCAAGGTTGTCTAGGTGATCTTTTGGGACAGTTCATTCTGACCAGCACTGACACAAAAGAGGGAATCGGGCACAGTCAATCCAGCTGCTGCTGGTAGGATCAAAAACATTTGTATACCTCTTTCTCAACAATGTGCCCACTTTCATTTAACTGACTGATTTTTAATAATCTGGTGTCTGTGTCCATCTTCCCTCATGAGAAAGCTCCTCGAGGGCAGTTACCATCTCTGTTGTGTTCATCATCTGATTTCTAGCACCTAGAACAGAGTCTGACACAGACCAGAACTTAGGAAATGTTTCTTGGTTTCTCCCTGGTCCCAGGCTCATGGCAGAAGTCAGTTCCTCGTCGTGCACTCATTCATTGGACACTGAAAGATAATTACTGCTGGGCACAGTGACTCACGCCGGTAATCCCAGCAATTTGGGAGGTGGAGGGAGGAGGATTGCAGGTTTGAGGCTAGAAGCAGCCTGTGTAACTTAGCAAGACCCTGTCTCAAGATTAAAAAAAAAGGGGGGGGCTGGAGGTGCAGCTCAGTGGTAGAGCAAGGCATGTGTGAGGCCTTGGGTACAGCTGGAAGGAAAAAAAGATAATTACTAAGAACCCACGTGTGCATTTGCATGTGAAGTGATGAGGGGCTGAAAAGCACATTCCAGTGCATTAATGTACTGCCCATCTGTGGCGCTGTGCCAACAGATCCACCCCTCGTTCTGGAGCCTGTTGCTGCTTGACTTTATGGATCCACTGGTCAGTTGACTTCCTCATCCTTCTCCCTTCTATCCACCCTGGATTTCTGTCTTCACTTTTCTCCATTCATCTTAGATTCTGAGATCTGTCATTGTTACTAAACTCTTGATCACGTCCTAAGCTCTTTTGCTCTCTTTCCTTCCTTCATTCCCACTGGGAAACTTCTGAATCTGTTCACCTACCCTGTCTGCTGGCACATGGGCACTGGGCTCTGCTGGGGGAAAGCACATGGCTGCCCAGATGGGTGCCACTGGACTCTGGTCATCTTGGTTCTGCCTGGTGAGGCTGACTATGTGTCACTAGAGTGCTCATGCTTTCTCTCTTCTTAAACCTCTGATCTCTTCCACCTCTGACTCTCAGCTAATGAAGTGATCACCTAATTTATGGAGAAATTGGAGGCCTAGCATTGCCTTACGTCCTTTCTTCATGTCTCCTTCCTTGTTGGCTCTTATAATTCCAGTGGATGAAGGGAGTCACCTCAGGTGTGTGCCTCCTTTTCACTTCCACAGCCCATCGATGATGCCATGTAATTTCTTGAATTTTCCCACTTCTTCCTACCACAGCATTAGTGATCTCAGTCTCTCACCAGAATGGTGTCTGTTTCTTCCAGCATGCAACACACGGAAGGCCTTCCATAAGTATTTCAGAGAATGATCCTGAGGACATGAGCCTAGTGTGGGTCTAAAGTCAGGCCCTGTGACCCTGTGACCCATGACTTTGGGAACAGACTCACTGAACGTCAGAGCTGAAAGGGACCTGACTGATTATTCTCCTTTTTTTCTTTTTTTTTTTTTATATGACACGTAGTAATTGTACATCTTTATGAGGTACAATGTGATGTTTTGACATACCTTGTGTAATAATCAAATCAGGATATTTAGCATATCTGTTACCATACATTTTTCATTTCTTTGTGGTGAGAATATTCAAAGTTCTCCTTCTAGCTATTTCAAAGTAGCCAACACAAGCTGGGCGTGGTGGCACCTGCCTGTAATCCCAGCAGCTCGGGAAGCGGAGGCAGGAGGATCGCAAGTTCGAGACCAGAGGTAGTCTGTATAACTTAGTGAGACCCTGTCTCAAAAAGTTAAAAAAAAAAAAAAGATGGGCTGAGGGTACAGCTCCGTGGTCTAGCACTTGTAGAGCATGCAAGCATGAGGCCCTGGGTTCAACCCCAGTATGGAAAAAAAAAAAATAGCCAACACAATATTGTTATCCAGAGGCACTGACTGTATTTTGGACATGTAGTCAGGAGGGACCAATCCCTAGAGAAGGACATCATGTTTGGGAGAGTGACAGGCCAACAAAAAAAAAAAAAAAAAAAGGAAAACCCTTAACTAGATGCATTGACACAGTGTCTGCTACAATGGGCTTAAACATAAATAAGATCGTGTGCCTGACACAGAATCGGGGAGTATTTTGTTCTGTTGTACATAGGGTCCCTATGAGTCAGATCCAACTTTGACAGCACCTAACAACAACAACAGAGGCATTATACCTGCCACACAATAGAACATTAGAACATATTCCTCCTATCTAACTGGAAGTTTGTACCCCTTGACCAATCTCCCCTCATGCCCACCCCCCATCCCCACCCCCTACCTCTCCAGTAACACTCAGCTAAGGAATCTGAGTCACATAGGCTAGATGCCTGGTGCGGTGACATATGGTGGTGAGTGTCAGCGTAAGTCCTAGAACACAGGCCTCCTGAGGCAGGGCTGCAGCCTTGCTCCAGGGCTCTGCCATATGTCCAGTTGGATAAATTTAGATCCAACATCACTCTTGGCCTGAGGAAGGCAGTTTCAGGGAAGATAGATCTGTCGTCTATTATGTTACCTCTAGTCTAGACTAGAATAAATAAATCTGACTTCAAATTTAGAATTCACAACAGAAATAAAAAGGATACACTTATTCAATGTATTGATTTCTTGCTGGGATAATTTTGAATTGAGGCATTCGCAAAATTATGTCGTCATTCGAATGGCCACTAGGTGACAGGCGTTGGCTGTGCTATAGCTGTCTTCCCTCAAGGGGAGCAGATTTCACTGAGCGGGTAAAATGAGCTCACCCTCATGCCTTTCATCCCGTTAGGCTATGCAGAGGCCACAGCTTCGAGTTATATCTTAAACAATAAGGAATTCAATTTACCAACAAAAAAATTAAAAAGAGGTGAGCAGTTGTAAATGTATATGTAGGGATAAATTCAATATCAAGTCCTGAGGCCTGCTGGATCTTTTAAGAGCCAGGGCCATTTTGCCCAGTTTGGTCCCTCAGAGGCTAACAGTAACCTGCTGACGATTTTGTATTTTCAGGTGCTGCAATTAATTTGGATTTCAATTGCATACTTGATCTATCTCAGCTTACATAGTTCTCTCCTCTCTTTGAGATAGGAGACAGGAAAGTTTTTTTTTCCTGACAATAATTGTTACAATTTATTGAATGCTCTGTTTCATAGCTGTTCTGTCCACCTCTGCCCCCAGTTCTTCCAAAAATATTATTTTAAGCATCTACTATGTTCAAGGTCCTGTACTAGGCAGATGGCTGGAGATGTCATGGTGAGTAAAATGGACACAACCTCTACGTCTGTGGCGCTAATAATCTTACAAAAATGTTGTTGTTGTTGTTAGGTGCCGTCAAGTCGGTATCCGACTCATAGCGACCCTCATAGGGTTTTCAATGGCTGACTGTTTCTTGGGATTGCCTTGGGAGTGGATTGCCAGGTCCTTCTCCCTTACAAAAATACAGACTATTAAACAAGCAAACTTAATATTGGGGTGTGTGTGTGTGTGTGTGTGTGTGTGTGTGTGTGTGTGTACCTTGTTAACAGGAGTATAGTACCAGGGAGGAGGAAACCTAAGCTAATATCTTAAGGTTGAAAGGTAACCAGGTAAAGGAAAGTGTAGAAAAAGGTAAGAAAATTCTGGAAGGAGGGAACAGTGTGCAGGAACCACCTAGATGTGAGAAAGAGCATAGCACCTGGCATGTGGAGGGTGTGTAGGGAAGGCCAGGTGGGTAGAGGCAATGGAAGTGAAAGGACATACACCAAAGAGGAGAGAGGAGTCCGGGAAGTAAACAGGGAGCAACCATAGAGGGTCTCGGTAGCCATGTTGAGCAATTCACAGTGGAATCTTGGGTGATTATGAGCCATTGATTTAATGCCTTTATAATAAAATGCAGAGGCATATAAGCCACAGCGTGAGCGTCAGTACTTCTCCTTGCCTTTAGGAGGAAAACAACAATGTGTCTTCCTGGCCCAGGTGTACCCATTCTCCCTCCATGTGCCCCATACTTCATTTCCTCAGACTGAGGTCGGTGAACTTAATCCTTCTTCACAAGAATTTTTTTTTTTAATTTTAATTTTCATTTTGCTGATAACATACAAACATCAGTATAAGATTATTCCGGATTATCCAGTCAACTCCTGCTGAGCATCACCATGGTCCATTTCCACCTTCTCTGGAGACATTTCATTTCTTCAGTTTTATCCTAAGATGCAGAGTGGAGAGCGAGAGAATTCTGGGCACAATGCTGAGCCTGAGAAGACAGGAAGAAATTTAGAATAGGTAGCCTGGCCAGTGGCTTAAATAAATCAGTGCTGGTAGGAGCAAGGAGATCCTGGTGATCTGAGCTAGGTTGTTAGCAACCTCACAGGAGAAAAACAAGCTGAGCGGGTGTGGTGGTGCACCCTGGTCCTGCCCCTGGAACATGAAGATCCAGGCATTGTCTTTCAGGAAGTGTCTGTGGTGTCTGGTGGGATGTTAGCATTTTTCAGTCAAGATCTGGAAGTTGGGAGGAGTGGGTGGGGCACAATTCTCTTTGATGGCTGGTTCCTCTGAAAACAAGAGAAGGCATCTGGATTTCCATTTTGCCACAGTTGGCAGCAGCTTATTCTATCCACAGACAACACAAAAGAGGGTGGACCTAGGATGCAGATAAGACAGCAGGCTCCAGGCCTATCTCAACAGGCTCTCTCTCCAGCATGGGCAAGATGGGCCTGAGGTATTTTAAAAGAAAACAAGAAAGATGTTAGGAAGTCTTTATAAACAGAAGAATCTCACTATTGAGAAAAGTTCTGCATATGATCCACTAAATATTGTGAACAACCTTCTGGTAATGTACTGAAAGGTTGGTACCTTGTTCCCCTTAATTTATCATATTTTGATAAAATATACATAACATCTATCATTGTAATCATTTTAAGTATACAGTTCAGTACACTTAAGTACATACACATTGTTAGGCTGGTGTCCTTTAAGTGTGAACTCACTTTCTCTCAAAGTGGGGTTTTCTTTATTTTCTGGGCAGAATGGAGGAAAACAATGAGGCTCTCCCCTTATCTTTGTCCTTACTTGGAGGTAAAGTCTGGGTCCAATCTATAGTGGCAAATTGATAGCATATGCTGCAGCCAAATGCTGATATTTACCATCATATGAATTTCTGCCTAGAAATTAAAAACAAATAGTTCATCCCACCCTGAAGGTAGAGCTCTCTCTTCCCAGCCTCCATAGCACCCCCCCACACTGTGTCCCTAGAGATGGACTGGTCAGGGTGCAGGATACAGTCCTTCTCTGGGTGTACTGAATGTTCTGACTGTTCAGGTTTGAAGAAAAACACAGGTATGTTCCCAGGACGTGCGGGGGAGGTAATAATAGAACCAGTCTCATTGTGTTGTCAGGATAGGATGAGGTCATGTGTGGAGAGAGCTTGGCACACATAGTAAGCTATCTCAGTAATGATGAGTTATTTTTATTCATAATACTGTACTCAGAAGAGATAAGTCACAAGAAAACAGCCACTTTTCCGGGAACTTTGTTTTATAAACATGTTTTAGACTTGTATCTCAATCTCCTACAAACTCTATGTGTCTGTGCTGTAGGATCTGGAACATCCTCCAAAGACCCACGTATTGAAGACCTGGTCACCAGCCTGTGGCAATGTTGGAAGGTGGTGGAACCTTTGGAGGTGGGACCTAGTGGGAGAATTTTAGGTCATTGAAGGTGTACCCTTGAAAGGGATATTGAGACCCTGGATTCTCCCCCTCTCTGCCTCTCTCTCTCTCTCTTTCTGCCTCTCTCTCTCTTTCTCTCTCTCTCTCCCCCTCCCTCCCTCCCTCCCTCCCTCCTTTCTTCCTATCCTCCCTCCTTCCTGGCTTCTGTGAGGTGAGCACCTTCCTCTGCTATGTGGTCCCAGCATAAGGTTCTGCCTCACCACAGGCTCAAAAGCAGTGCAGCCAAGTGAGCATGGACCAAAACCTTTAGAACTGTGAGCTAAAATAAACCTTTCCTCCTTAAAAGTTAATTGCCTCAGGTATTTTGTCACAGCGATGGAAGGCTGACTAACATCATCCATAACACTGTGGAATGCTGACTGATATTCACAGGACCGGTCCCCAGATACTCTAAGATCCAGCAACTCCACCCATACCACCAGTCAAGTCATTAAACAGAGAGAAAATCTTTTCTGCTAACTTTTATCTTAAAAGAATGTTAAATAAACAAAACATTTCATTTCTTAAACATTCTGATAAGTCTAGGTTTGATTGTCCCAGATGTGTTGTATTACACAGCCTTAAAATATAGTAAGAAGATTTTAATAAAGTCAAATTGATGTGCCAAGCCAAAGACACAATAAGACTATTCCAAAACTATTTTAGATGACAATTCTGGAGACTGTTACACAATGGAACATTGTTTATGGCATAACTTTAAATGTACTTTACTAATGAAATCCTTCTTTAACAAATACATGAACATATGGGTGAGGTCTGGAGTTTAATGTGGAAAAATGAAATCAGTGTGAATGCAGCGTGAACATTTTTATCAAGTATTTCAATAAGTAAAATGTAAATAGAACCATTTACAAAGGTATGTCAGAGGAGAGAGCAAAAAAGAGAGAATAAAGGATAAATTATAAAATGGGAAATTTTATGTCCACTGGTATATAACCGTATGAATTGACACATTATTAAAAAACAAACAAAAATCCAGCAAAGCTGGGCTCAGCTCCCTTGACAGCTCCATCCACTCCCACAGCAACTGCAGGTGAGGACTACTTTTCTTTGTAGGTAGGACAAGGCAAGGGACACAGGACCCTGTGTACCATCCAAAACTGAGATGAGATAATACACCCTCACACATATGTATACCTAGATGACTCATGGAATGGCATAATATATTGCATCTGCTGGTGGGCATTTGGGGAAAAGCAGCAGAGAATAGCAATTATGCATATAAAACGAAGAGGGGTGACCACAGCAAGTGTGTCACAGCTGGACATTAATAGATGTTTGGCTAAGAGGAATACGTGCCAAATAGAATTATCGTTTGCCTAATTTATGTATAAAGACAGCCCAGTAAGTCAGAAAGCCACACGAGAAGAAAGCCAGAAATGGTTCTAACCACAAGCAGCTAATGAACTAGTGAGATAAAGATGTACCAGACACAATTCCAGAACAACACAAGACAGCTTGTGGTCAGGTGCGAGTGTGTGGTGGCTGATGAGGAAGGAGAAGGCGGCTGTCTGCAGGAGCTGGAGGAAGGCTAATCCAGTCAGTGAGTCCCTAACTGTAGAGACCAAGTCTAGAAGATAAGATGGAGAGAGGCGGAAAGAAGCAGCAGGAGGAAGGGACTGATAGGGCGCCAGCTTGGGGAGGCGCTCCTCTGATCTGGACCCTAGACTTTACAAATGATCCTATTATACCCACAAAGGATGAAAGGCTGTCTCAAGTTTACAGCTTTTAATAAAATAAACTAGACTTGAGCCTAATTCCCAATACCTCGGTCATCTCAGTGCCAAGAAAGTAATCTATTTATTTAGGTTTCTGGTCCTCAGAAGTAGAAGTAGAATCAATCTGAGCAGGTACTTTGAAAATGTTAGTAAGAGGGACTTTTGTTGGCGCTCTTTCCTAGGTGAATTCACTGTGTCATGTGGGAATGGGCCCCTGGGGCTTCTGCATTCACTCTTCCAGCTTGGCCATAATACTCTCACTGTGGCTGTGGGCTTGCCCATTAGCAATCCACCACTTGTTTTCCTAACTAGGGTGGTAGAGGCTTGCTCCATTGTCCTCTGTCCCTAGCTTGTCTTCCAGAGCCTGTTCTTCCTGCAATACTTGGCTGTGGGCATTCAGCTAAACAGAGCTGACATGGCCTTTTTCTCACTTACCCACAGAGAAGTGCTGAAGAGCTGCTTCTACATGCTAAGATTACAATGGGCAGTAAGGAAGCAGGAAGGCTCACTAGGCGATCTAGGGGCTTAGGGAGCTGGGGCTAACCTGCCGGGAGGTGGGAGAGCCTAAGGAGAGCCACACACACACAAGAATCGCTTTGAGAACAATCAGGCTGCACTCCTAATTACCTTGTACACTCTAAGGCGCATTATTTTTATAACCAGCATAAAATGATATCCCGGACTTTGAGGAGCCTCCAAAAGAATTCCTCCTGGCCTAGTCTGTTGGAAATTCACATTCTAAAAAGGTGACATGATGTAAAAGTCACCTCCGGGGATTTAAAGTACACATGAGCCATCCATAATTACACATTTATAGGGCATCTGTTTGCAGCTCTGTAAATAGTTTGACTTGTTTTTCTTTCATAATAGTTTTTCTCATCACAGAATCGCGTGTGCTCATTTGATTTAGAAACTTAAAAACTATAGATAAGCAAAAAGAAGAAGCCATTGAAAATCCCAAGATACACTGTCGCTCTGTAGTATATAACCTTCCAGGCTTATTTTTACATGTAAAAATTACACCCAAGTGTTTACACACTGCCATAATTAACTCTTCCCCTAATGTATCACTAACGTATCACTTTTCTGTGTTGTGGCTGTGACACCATGGGAGGTTGAACTAAATGTCTTGCATCTCGTGGAATCTTCGATTCTGTCCCATTTTCTATCATCACAGTCATTGTGCAGCTAACATCAAGGACTTGTTATTTTAAGGCATTATTCTAAGTGACTTGACAGGATTCTCCACTGGGTGACTGTCTGGTATGTCAGAACCGGTTTGGGTTTGTGGTATCAAAAGGATATCTACTTCTCATTGTCTCAAAATCTGGGAACTTTCTGGAGAAAGAAGAACTTTCCCTTGTTAAAGGAGCCAGATGTGCCTGAACAGAGAGGCAGAGAGAATGGCGATGTCAGCTGACTGGCAGTTTGGCAAGAAGAGGGAAGGAGGGCATTCCAGTGTGGTGCTCAGAGTCTGGTCAGTGCCAAGGAAAAGACTTGGAGAAACGAGAGAGAGGCTGGCAGGGCCAGAGGGACATCACATAACATGATCTCCCATGAGAGGGTGGAAGGGGACCCAGTGTCACTTTCTTCTCAATAACAGGGAAGAATCTGGCACACATCATTGCAGCCGAAAAACCTGTATCACATTTCACATACATTAGCATAACTCATTGTCGGAACAGAAATATTGTAGTTGTATTGCAAGAATTCGGAATAGTTCCTTGGGTAGTACTCAAGCATGGAGATAGAAAGATGACAGGTCAATAGATAAGTGATAGGCAGATAGATCAATAGAAAGATGATAGATAAGTAGATTAGATAGTTCGATAGATAGATGGATAGATAGGTGATAGATAGATGATAGAAATATTCGAGCCTTATTCTGATACTGGAACTATGTGTACTTTGAAGTTGCTTGTTTGCATATTTGGTTATCTATGAGTTTTCATACATATTTCTTCTTTTTTAAAAAAAAATGCAACTAGAGACAACTTCAGTATGTTTTACCCAGCCGTCCGTTTCCCAGGATATGAGCTCTGTTCGTATGGCTCCACTGTCAGCACGTCATACATCAACTCAGTTCTGACACATTCCTAAACTGAGGCTTAGAGTGAACACAGGACCGCTACAAACACTTATCACACGGGCAAGCAAATACCCATGGGTCTTTATCTCCCTTGACTCTTGGCACCGTTCCTTGCATGTGGTAGAAACTAACCAATTAATTTTTGAAATACATGTTGAATAAGAAAGATATTTAATTGCATCTTTATCCCTTATGCTTTGATTTTATCCCAACAGAGGCCATACAGAGTGCCTAGGGGTGGGGGGGCGGGGGGGGGGAACAAAACTGGGTTTTAATAGTTGAACTGTCCTGGGAAAGTTATTTAAACTGAGCTTCCAATTCTCCTGAGACTCCAGTACTTCCTGTGTAAGCCCAGAAAAGTATTCTAACCTCTCTGCCCTTGCTTTATTCATCTATAACACAAAAATAATGATGTCACATCACTTCAGGAGGATCAAGGCAAAATGGGTAAAGGGCTTACAACAGTGCTTAGGCACTACTTAATGTTTAGTTATCAGCTGGTGTGGTGACGCATGCCTGTAATCCCAGCAACCTGGGGAGGCTGAGGCAGGAGGGTCTCAAGTTTGAGGCCAGAGGCAGCCTGTGTAACTTAGTGAGACCCTGTCTCAAGATGAAAATATAAAAAAGGGACTGGGGAGTAGCCCAGTGTAGAGTACTTGCAAAATATGCAAAAGGCCCTAAGTTCCTGAACCACCAGTACAAAAAAAAAAAGTTTTAGTAATCGTTATTAATATCTTGATCACCATCTCACAGGAAAGAGAAAAAGTAACATGTACTATCAGCTATTTATTAGATGCTTAATAACTGGTGGTTAGTTTCCAGATAGTTTAGTGTGGATTTCAATGGAAAATGGGGCCTTGCTGCTATTACTGAATTTCTAATATTGAACTAATTTAATCAGATCATTTAATTTTTTGTCCCTGTGTCTATGACCATATTTGGCATGTTTTATGAGTAAGTTAGAGACACCATCTCTTAGTCAAAATTGCTTTAGTTCATTTCATTTTGGTAGGATGGAAACCTGTGGCTTCTTCACTTGTTGTTGTTAGGTGCCATAGAGTCAGTATCCGACTCATAGCAACCCTACGTACAACAGATGAAACACTATTGTCAGTGCTTCTCTGCTATTCATAGAGTTTTTAATAGCTGGTTTCTTTTTCTTTTTTTTTTGGGGGGGGGGATGAGTTTCCAGGTCCTTCTCCCAAGCCTACAGCACCTGGTGTTCCCAGGTGGTCTCAAGTACTAACCAGGCCCGACCTTGCTTAGCTTCTGAGATCTGACAGGATTGGATGCCACAGTGGTATGGGTGCAGGCTTCTTCACTAATGAATCCATAAACTGAGTCTATATGACACCTGATTAAAGGCTGTGCCAAGTGCTGGTCAGTACTAGCTGGGGGACCTTGGACAAGTTACTTCTCTAAAGTTCAGAGTTCTCATTGGTAAAAGGAAAAAATTGCACCCTCATGCCAGTGTCGCTGTGAGAATCAAAAGAAACCATAATAATGATGACAATGTCTAAAACCTGGAGCACTTGCTCTTTCCTGATGCTGTGCTAGGTTTTGAATTTGTTTGAAGAGCTTAGCATAATGGCCAGCACTCCCTAAGTGCTAGCTATTAATAACTGTTGTTACTATAAATCTAAAGAGATAGATGTAGCCAGATTGTAGAAGGCAGGCAGGAGCTTTGGCTAAAGAGTCTGAAGGTCATGTTGGGGCAGAGATACCCATGCGTCTCTGTCTCCCTTGATTCTTGGCACAGCTCCTTGCATGTGGTAGAAACTAACCAATTACTTTTTGAAATAAATGTTGAATAAGAAGGCTATTTAATTGCATCTTTTTACTTTACCCCTTATGTTTTTATTTTATTCCAACAGAGGCAAATCAGAGTGCTCAAGAAAATCTGAGTTTAAATAGTCGAACTGTCCTGGGAAAGTTATTTAAACTGAGCCTCCAATTCTCCTGAGGCTCCAGCACTTCCTGTGTAACCTCCGAAAAGTGCCCTAAACTCTCTGCCCTTGCTTTATTCATCCACAACATAGGGATAATGATAGCACAGTGCTATGTAGGGTAGAGTGGGTGAGTGTGGCTCCAAAGTCCATGCTCTCACCTTTCACTTGGACACCACCTCTCACCACCATCCAGCCAGCCTGGGTTCCACTCAGGCATCTCTGGGGCACTGACCTTCCTCCTTTTCTCCTCTTAGGAGATCTGCTTCGCTTGGAACACAGAGTCCACATGTGATTGTCCTTGGAAATCCCATGGTACTTGCTATATAGGAGAACCTGAGAGCAGGGAATTCTCTAGACATCTTTGCTTCCCTCTTCTCCATTCCAAGGCCTCCCATTTAATTTGCAATCATAGAGTGTTTGAGGGACTAATGTATAATTATCTTGTAACACAGAGCTCATTCCCTGCCCTTGGCTTGCAGAGTCTATGTAGAAAAAACCCCGATTAGTAACTGGTCCCTCAGGGGATCTTAACTTTGGGAGCTGTCAGGTCCCTCTTTTGTGCCATCTTATAACTTGGGTCACCTTCAAAAGAGAGTAGGCTGGGCAGAATCAGGAGGTTTCTGTGATGGGAACAGGACTGTGTTTGCAAAGGCTATGGGGCCCATTGGAGGAGGTGAACAGTAGCCCATGTGCACGCACATGTACACATGCACACACACGCACACACACACACAGTCATAAATGTTGAACAAATGCTTCTTCAATCCTAGTCTTGTCCGGCACCAAGCTCTCTGTAGGTCAGGGTTAGAAGTGTTAGTTTGGAAGAAAAGACCTGAAATAAGCTGATGTGTTGGGATACTTTCAACCACTCCAGTGAATGTAAATTCTGCAGACTTTATTCTACCTTTTTATGGTAATTTTGTTGTCACACCTCTTTTTATTCCACTCAAACTTCACTTCCTCTATGTCTTCCACTCCTGGGGGTGTTGCTCAGTGGTTATGTGAGAAAGGAAGGACCTTTGGATATGAAACATCTCCATACAGACAGTGGCTTTGTATGGCCCAATGAATCTTTCCCATGGCACAGACCAGGCACTCAGAGGCCTGAGGCTGTATCCCCACCCCTCGGGCAGTTTGCTGTTGAGACTCTAAAAGATCATTAGTAGAAATGGACATTTTAAATCCAGGCATTTAAACTGTAATCCTGCTAAAATAGTTTGTTTCCTGTTTTATATGGTTTGCATAGGAGAGGGGGTGGAAAAATGCAGAAATGTTTTCCAGTGCATTTCCTTCCTTCCACCCCCAATCCTGCTAAAGATACAGCATGCTGATTTCATGGTGGCAGTGGGGTTATTTCCAAGTGTTAGGTTTTTATGTGCCTGCTGACTTTCCTGATAAGAATGACATCTCACCCTGGCATTTGATCTTGTCTGATCTTGGAAGCTAAGCAGGGTTGGGCCTGGTTAGTCCTTGGGTGGGAGATTGCTTGGGAACACCAGGTGCTATAGGCTTGGGAGAATGACCTGGCAGTCCATACCCAAAAAACAATCAGCCATCAAAAACCTTATGAATAACAGAGAAGCACAATAGTGTCAGGCATGGCACGGTGTCAGAGCGTGTTTTGTTCTGTTGTACATAGGGTCACTATGTGTCAGACTCGACTCAACAGCACCTAATAACAACAACACAGTGCCTGGTCTTTGTACCTGTGTCTGAGCACTACAGAAAGATAGCCAGATCTTATGGTTCCTACGAGAAGACTTCCACTTCTATTTTCTCTTCTTTGCCTTTTAAAATTCCCTAAAATCCAGCTCTATCCCTAAAACTGAAATTGATCTTTCAGTGGCTGCCTGAGACTTTCATACTTGCAAGTAAAATTGTGTGTTTTTGTGTGTGATTGTGTGCATGTACACGCATGATAGATTTCTCTTAAAGGCATCTAATTCTGTCAAATGTCCATTTTTTAATCTTTCTCTATGAACTCCTTAATGATTCTTTTTCCTGATTCTTCTCCCCTTTATCCACCTCTTCTTTTCCTGCTGAATCCCTGGGTTGTTTGTGTTTGAGATGAGGTCCATGTAGCTCAGGCTGTCCTCTAATTTGTAATCCTCCTGCCTCAGCCTCCTAGTGCTGGGCTACAGCCATGCACCACTACCATCAACTGAATTCCTGGTTTTGACTCTAGCTTTTGTCTTCAACCTCGTCTTTTTCTTCTGCTCTTGTTGAGTATATTCTTTCCTTTGGTGTCCTCTTTTACCCTTATGTAGATGCCTCCTACTAAAAGTAATTTCATGCGGGTTTATCTCTGTTGTGCCAGATCTTTATTTCCAGCCGTACATAGGACGTATGTACTTTAGTGACAGATTTGATCACACATCATCACAAAGGATCTCATTCTTTCTGACAGAGAAATGCAAACCGAGTGATCATTCCTAGTGCATCTCTTTCTTCCACCTTGTATATCCAGCCTGTTGTCAACCTGCCCCCTCCCTCAGGCTTTCTTGTGTTCCAGAGCCTACTCCTAGCTGAGGCCCCTGTGCTTCTAGCTCCTCTTTGTGGCAGCATCTCAGGCTGTCCCTCCTGTTCATGCTCTTCCCATTTGGTTCTCTCTGATCACATCCCAATTCCAGTGGTCCCATCAATTCCTGCCTCTCAAACTGTGCATTGGTCCTTGCTGTTTGCTAAGTGAACATGCCAGTGACCCCCGACTCACTGCTACTATCTCATTCTGTAATTAATGGGTGAAATCCCCAAGTCATCCATGGGTTCCTTCCGCCCAGTCCACACTCAGGCCAAGGCAGTGACCACAGCACATTGGGCATGGTTTGAGGTTTCCTGAGCAAGCCCACTCAGGTCACTGCCCATCAGTCCCTTCTCTATCCCTCTATCCCAGCCTTTACAAACCCAGCCTATCTTCCCTCCTCACAGCAGACTCCAACTCTTCAACCCACAGTGAGCAGTCCTTATGTCACTCTTATCGTGAAGACCCCTTCTGTAATTCTTGGATCTTTTCATGTATATTAGTTTTAGTTCCTTATCAGGATTGCAATCTCCTTAAAGTCCACTGTTTTTTACTTGCTGTGCTAACTCTCCCAATGCCTGCAGCTGTACCACTGTGGCATCTGATCCTGTCAGATCTCAGAAGCTAAGCAGGGTCAGGCCTAGTTAGTACTTGGATTGAGGACCACCTGGACACACCAAGTGCTGTAGGCTTGGGAGAAAGATCTGGCAACCCACTCCCAAAAAGCAATTGGCTATTGAAAACTCTTGGCCCTATGAATATCAGAGAAGCACTGATAATAGTGTTTCACCTGTTGTACATAGGGTCGTTATGAATTGGACACTGAGTGTAGATGGCACCTAACAACAACAACAACTCTCCCAATACTGGGTGTATATTATTTGTCATTTCAATAGTAGCATTCACAATAACCACTCTTGATCTGCAATAGGGGCTGGGGTTTAGCTCAGTTGGTAGAGTGCTGCTCCTCACTCTCTGAGGACCTAGATTCAATCTCCAGCACCACAAAAATGGGAGAAGGATGTGGCAATCTACTCCCAAAGCAATCTCGAAACAATCAGCAATAGTAACTCTATGAGGGTTGCTATGAGTCAAATCCAACTAGAAGGCACCTAACAACAACAACAACAACCCAACAATCGGCAGTTAATTGTTTTGCAAAGTGGAAATAATATTAGAATTTACTTCACAGAGTTGTTGTGAGATTTTAAGGGCTGTAGTTTAGCACAGTTGGTAGAGTGTTGCTCTGCACTTTCTAGGGACCCATGTTCGATCACCAGCACCGCAAAAACGAGAAAAGGACATGGCAATCCTCTCTTGAAGCAATCCCAAAACAATCAGCCATTGAAAACTGTTTGAGGGTCACTATAAATCAGATCCGACTCGACAGCACCTAACAAAAACCACAACAACAACAACAACAATCTGCAATAATGTGTGATTAGAAATCATTAGAATAATACACCAAACCAGACATTGCATGAAGTGCTTTATATGCATTTTATTAATGAATGAGTATATATTCAGCCCATATTTAGGTAACTTAGGGAGATTTGCTTAGTTGGTCTCCAGTTCTGGTTTCAAAGATGTCACTTCTGCTGAGACTCAGTGTTGTTTGTCATCTGCTATGTCAGGGAGGTTTGTATTACTATAAAAAGTACCTAAAAGCCAAATGAGCTGATTCTGTTTAGCAATTTTGGAGCTTCCAGTTCATGGTTCATTGTCCCCATTGCTTTGGACCTGCAGCAGCACATCTGGGCTAGAGTGTGTGGTGGAGCAAAGCTGTTCTCCTAGCCAGGAAGCAGAAAGAGGAAGACAAAGGGGGCTGGGGGCCCACCATTCCTATAAGAGCACATCCCTAATGACCAGAAGACCTCCTACTAGGCCCTACCTGTTAAAGGTTCTATCACCTTCCAACAGCACCATGGATCCAAACTATAGCATCTATAAAACAGAGAGCTGCATGCCTGTGTTCAAGGATCTTGCCATTTCCAACTCTGTGGGTCAGTTCCAATTCACTTATATTTAGGGCATCCTCCCTGCGTACTCTGCACAGATTTGTCACTTAAGGAATATAAAACAAATATGGCACACCCCCTTCTCCTTCCACCACCTAGTGCAACAAGAGGGAGCCAGGTGCCGAGGAGCAGAGAAGGGAGCCAGGTACCTCATTAGGAGAGAGTGGGGAGATTCCTGACAGTCTATTGTAATTAGAAGCTTCCTGAGGGAGGAGAGATTTCCGTTCAGTTTAAAGGAGGCACTTGATGGAGTGGGAGTACAGAGGCGCCTCTTGGCACGACTGGTGGGCACAACAAGCTATTCACTCATGAATTACAACAGTCCTGTTTAGGTTCAACCAATCAGACATTTTGCAGGTGCTAAATTTAAAGTGGTGACCATATTGATATTGTTTGTAGGATACAACAGGAAAATCTCGACTACATCAGAAAAGTATGTGGATCTCAGAGGAGTGAAACATTTGGATATTTCAGATGAAGCCTCAGATTAAAATCATTTATTTTGGCATCTCGACAAACTGAGACTCATAAGCCGCAAAGGAGCATCCATTGCAAAGATGATATGTCTGGATTCCTGTCACATATAATACTATTAATAACCACTACAATTGGCCCAAACTTCTTGTTGTTGTTAGATGCTGTCGAGTTGGGTCTGACTCATAGTGATCTTATGTACAACAGAATGAAACACTCCCTGACACTGTGCTGTGCCATGCCTGGCAATATTGTCAGTGCTTCTCTGCTATTCATAGAGTTTTCAATGGCTGATTGTTTTGGGAGTGGGCTGCCAGGTCCTTCTCCCAAGCCCACAGCACCCGGTATTCCCAGGCGGTCTCCCATCCAAGGACTAACCAGGCCCGACCTTGCTTAGCTTCCAAGATCTGATGAGATGGGACACCAGGGTGGTACAGCTGTAGACAAAACTAGTGTTTAATAATAAATTTCTACACTTCAAAAAGGGATTGAAAGGGTTTGTAAACGTATTTACCAGGCAACAAGATAAAAATAAAAGAGAAAAACAAAGAGAAAATAAAAGTAGAACTAATAGAGAAAAAAAGAGAAAATAAAAGAACAAGTAGGGTGAGGCCAGAGGAAAATGTGGAAGGACCAAAGGCACTAAGTACTTCAGCAGAGGTGGGCTGTCTACCTGGAGCTGAGCATCTAAGGCTATGCATTTTTTCTGTAAAGAAAAAATTTTATTTTCAGTATGATAATGTAGCGTCTCTAAGATCGCAAGATCATATTTGGGGACTTATCCTTATTGATGAAAGGGATTTTTTTTTTTTTTTGATATTGTATAATGCTGTGTACTCTGATTCAAATCGTTTGTTTTTAAAAGAACTCATTAGAAACAAAGGCAGAAAGGAAAACCCAGCCCATGCCTTTCTGGCTGAGCTTCTGAGGCCAAGTCGCTAATGCATCTATGATCTTTACTTAAGGAAACCCCGGTTCTGAGGCCAAAGAGAACTTCCTCTCCTTGGAAAACATAATTGTCTTTTATTATTTCCTTTTAGGAAAGGCTTTCTTTCTGCCTCACCCCGCGCCCTCTTCCCCCAAGCATGCCCTTCAATTGCTTTGTGCCATCTGAGAGAGAACATGTCAAGTCTCCCGGATTCACTAGTGTGTTTCCACCTAACAACCGAGCACAGAGTGGTGGCTGGGAGCCCCCTGGCTGACTCTGACCTGCCCTGAGTTCCCATCTTTCTTGTACTCATAGCGTGAAGCAGCACGAGCGCTATGGCCAGCTGACCCTGGTCAACTCCACTGCAGCCGACACGGGCGAATTCAGCTGCTGGGGGCAGCTGTGCAATGGCTACATCTGCAGAAGGGACGAGGCCAAAACAGGCTCCACCTACATCTTCTTTACAGGTAATGTGTTTGGTGCCTCAGGGTACCTCCTGAAACTTCTGCACTTGGCCCTGAACTTGGAGTTCAGGCTGAATAGGAAATAATGACAGTAAGAGCCCTTGCTGTTTGGCTTGAGCTAAGTGCTTTTGCATCAATTACTGGGCACATGTGGCCATTTATTATGATTATTAATTAGAATTAAGTAAGAATTAAAATTATGTAAAATTAACAACTCAATTCCTCAGTCACACTCACCACATTTTGAGCACTCAGTTGTGACACGTGAAATTGAAATGCTCTTCATCTGTACTAGGCAGCACCGATAAGGAACATTTCTATCATCACAGAAAAGTTCTATTGGATAGGGGTGCTGTTGGCTCTTCATCACTGTGCTCTCAGAACCTATGATACTCTCCTTTCTGGAACCTCCATAATCACAGGTTGCTTTGCTAAAGACCTCCTTGTGTTAATTCTTATAAGCACCATGAAGTTTAGGGGCAGGATTCCCAAAGGTTATGGCCCTAGTGACTCCAGTTTTGGTCCCTTAGCCTAGTGGGGAGCCTGAAAACGTGCAGGTCTCTTGAAGAACGCTGCTTCTCCCCTACACTGCCAGGTACGTGTTTGCAAGGCAGAGCTTGCATTTGGACAGGCAGGTGTTGCAGAATGGGCCTCCAGCCTCTTTTCTCTTCAGAGCTCCCCAAGCTCGGAAGCCGGGGGAAACTCTCCAACAAGACGGAAGTCAGGACCAGCTTTCATGAATCTTGCAAATTTTAGCTCCTGGAACTGTTGGCATCCAAAGTATTTCAAGTGAAGCCAGATCCTTTCTTGGTGCCTAGGAAGGGGCTTTCATGAGATTTGTGTATATCCTGAATCCATCTTCCTTTCCTACCTAGAGTGACTTATGCCTATGACCCAAATAATCTTGAACCCTGGCCATTAATTAACGCTTTAGCAACTTCACATTTATATATTTTCCCTTCCTGCCCAAATAGCTCCTCTTTGGCAAGAAGGTACATTGTGCTTCAATTCTGGAAGCACAAATATTTCATTTGGCATCTCCAACATCCCTAGGAAATGAATAAGAGCTATTTTATCATCTTCATTTTAGAAATAATAATGCTGATGCTGAGACTCAAAAAGGCAAGATGACTTGTCCTGTCGTCTGTGACTTGCAGTGGCAGAGTATGGAGTCAAACCTTGTTTTTCTGACCCATGAAGCAGTGTTGTGACTGCCTTGAACCGTTCCTAGGACAAAGTGGTAGGTGGACTGATAGATGGACCGATAGAGGGAGACTAGCTTACGCAGGTGGTACTGTCAGAAGAATCACAAATGATTGTTCACAGCCAATCCCTTCAGCTCCCTATTTTGGAATATGCTGCACGGAAATGCCTTCATGCCCTTCATACTGCACCACACCGTAAAGCAACAATGGAGAAGGCAAAACAATTAAGGCGAGTAAGAACCGATTACTCCAGGCAAGGGTGGATGCCCATTTAAAATTTCAGAATGAAGATTCTTTGCCAAGGTCAGCACTGTGGTGGCTTCCCTACGTACTGGGCAAGGTTTTGAACAGAAGGCTTCACTCGAGCAGAATATCCTATTGGGTTTATGGGCTCTCTTTGAGTTTTGTAGGTGGGTCCTTTTTCCTAATTTCCTGAAGTCCTTTTGTGAACCAAAAGAAAGCCAAAAGGTATGGATTTTAACTTTCAGAGACATGGGTCAGAAAGAGAAGTGACCTAATGCATTGTATCAGTTTTTTGTATTATTTCTTAATATGCTATGAGTCTCATTAGATTTTCAGTGTAGAGCTTGGCAATTTGTCTTTTCAAGTGTGGGTGTGTTTTTATGGGCTATTACAGAAGCTGAGGTTCCTGCTGCTGGCTCTGATTCTTTCAGAACATATGCTTCTCAGCTACCCATGTGGAGAAATGTCTGTCATTCATTATGTTTGTGTGTTTGCTAGTTTGAAAACACTGTGATGCTTCCTTTGGGGGCACTGACTGTTGTTAATTTGTGCAGTGTTTGATGAAGTAACTGCCACCTGTATTTCCTCTTTTATCTTTAGAAGGCTCTCAGAGAGTTTTCTTCTCTCACACACCCTTTTTATTGTAGTATAACATACATAAAGAAAAACATTCAAACCCAAAGCATACAGCTCAATAAATTGTCCTCCAGGGAGCAGACATGTGTCACCACCACCCACACAGATCAAGAAGGAAACAGTACCAGCAGGAGGGCTTCCTCATAGTAAAAGGCTTGGGCAGTAATTTTCAGATGTTGGGAAACCACATTTAATGAATATTTTACCAAATACTGAGTTTGCTACAATTTGGATTTTAGTTTATAGACTATTAACTTTAACTTTTTGAAAATATAAAATCCCATATGTTTAGTTTTCCTGAAGTAACATGCTACATGAATAGATAGACACATACTTGCAGGGGACATATGTAGCCTATAATTTAAAAAATGAACTGCCACACACTTCATTTTGTAGATGGAGGCTACCGATTATGTGTAGGCATGTGTGTGTGTGCGTGTGTGTGTGTGTGTTGCTGAGGATCAAACCCAGGGCCTTGCACATGTGAGCCAAGCACTCTACCACTGAGCTACATCCCCAGCCCTACAAATCTATTTTTAAGATAACTGGTGGAGTCACTTATTTCAAAGCAAGTATTATGGTATAAGAAGTAAGGCACTATTTTTGCATTCCGAAATTCTGATTGTTCACTAATTCTACTGGCTTTGCTCATTGGTTCAGATTATTCTACAATCCCTTAAAACAAAAGTTGCCTCTGCAGTCTTACAATTATAAAATCCTTCAGGGTTATTGCTAAGAAGGTGTTTTTAATATTATCTTCTCTAGGTTTTTCTCTTTAAAAACGGGGATATTGAAGCACAGAGATAACACATCCAAGGCTATGAAGACTTAGTGTGGATACATGGATATCAGGGACATTAGAAAGGTGTCCCCTGTCTAAGCCTGAAAGTGAATTTATAAAGTAGCACAAATCACCCAGCATGGGCCACATAAAGCCTTGTATTGATGGAAACTCCCTGAGCTATGACATATTCTCTCCTATTCTTGGAGCCAAGGAGAAGGACGTCCATGTTTGTGAACTTGGCACCCGGAGCCCAAGGACTCTTAGCCCTAGTTGATGTTGTTTCCAGGAATCCCGTGCCCAACCTAAAACACCATACAATGGTGGCACAGAAGGCTCGGGGAGGAGAAAGCCAAGAACAAGTTCTTGTTTCAGGAACATTGCAGGGAAAACACAGGAAACGATTTAACAAGTAGTGTGTGATTAGCCCCAAAGAGTTGTCTCTGCAATTACTGTAATATCCCCTAGCAGAATGTTCCAGAAAACAAAGAATTTAATGTGTTATAATAAAACAAACAACACACACACACTCAAAAAACAAAACAAAAGCCCAACTCAGAGCCCTTCAGTGTTCCAGGATGGTAGGTGTAAAAGCCAGTTCTCACCAATCCCTTTTCTGTAAAATAAATATGCCAACATCTAGGGTAAAGAGTGTGGCAGAGTGCCTGTCGGAGGACAAATGGCAAGTGCACAAGATTGGCTGAAGGTCCCCAGCCAGGTGGTGGCCAAGAGGAGGCCAGACATGAGGCTAGCAGGTTCCCCCTTTGTCCCTGCCCTTCCCCTTCCACTCACAAGGTTCTCTGGGCTGGCAGTGAGGACAGGCTGAGGACAGCAGCACTGTCTCTGTGCTGGCCTCCCAAAGGAACTCCAACGTGCTGAGAAATGCCTCCGGATCTGCAGTTACTGTTGCAGGCTATGGGGTTAATTTCTCTATGCTAAAGCGGCAGATCATTTCAAGGTTTTATTATTTATTTATTTATTTATTTAGCAGTACTTGGGGGTTGAACCCAGGGCCTTGTGCATACTTTGCAAGTGCTCTACCACTTGGTTTTACTCCCAGTCCATTTTTTTACCTTTTTATTCTGAGTCAGGGTGTCGCTAAGTTATGTACCTGCCTCTGGCATAAAACTTGACCCTCCAGCCTCTGCCTTCTGAGTTGCTGGGATTATAGCATCTGGCCTCATTTTATTGTTTTAAAACTGTACTTAACAAGAAATCAGCCTCCTTCCCTGCTTCTTTAGGGTGATCCTGCTTCAGGTTGAACACCTTGTTTCCAGTAAGGAGATGGGACCTGCAGCTGTAGCACTATGGCATCCAATCCCATCAGATCTCAGAAGCTAAGCAGGGTCAGGCCTGGTTAGTACTTGGATGGGAGACTGCCTGGGAACACCAGGCACTGTTGGCTTGGAGGACTGGGCAACCTGCTCCTAAAAAGCAATAGGCCATTGAAAACCCTATGAATAGCAGAGAAGCACTGACAATAGTGTTTCGCCTGTTGTATATAGGGTAGGGGTCTGAGGTACAGTGGACTGCTGGTCACTATGAGTCAGCACCTAATGACAACAAAGGAGATGGGAGGTGTGTTAGCTTTCCATCATAATAATAATGAAATACCTGAGAAGACTAATTTATAAGAAGAAAAGGTTTATGTGGCCTCATCATTTTGGAGGTTCTAGTCCATGATAAATTGGCTGAATTATTTTGGTCCTATGGTGAGCCAGCCTATCCTGGTAGGAGGAGCCTAGAAAAACTGCTCCCTTCCTGGCTGTGAAGCAAAGAGGGAGAGCCCAGGATCTCATAAGCCTTTCAGGGCATGCCTCCAATGACCCAAGGACCACTCACTAGGTCCCGCCACCTCCCAGTGTAGCCACCCTAGAGACCAAGCCTTTAACACAGCTCTCTGGGAGACAATCAACATCTAAATAATAAGAGGAAGTAAAATTCTTCCAAAAAGTGAAAAGCAATAAAGAGAGAGAGAGAGAGAGAGAGAGAGAGAGAGAGAGAGAGAGAGAGAGAGAGAGAGGAGAGGGGAAGGAAGGGAGGAAGGAAGAAACCACCAACCCAGCCTTTTGAACACATAAGGATCCAGTATCCCGCGTCGGCTGTCTGTCCCCTCTCCTCTTTGTGCCTGGGCGTAAGAATCCTCAAGGAGCCCTCACCGCATTTCTCCAGAGTAAATGAGCCCGTGTCTTCTCCTTTGCAGAGAAAGGAGAACTCTTTGTACCTTCTCCCAGTTACTTCGATGTCGTCTACTTGAACCCGGACAGACAGGCTGTGGTTCCTTGTCGAGTGACGGTGCTGTCAGCCAAAGTCACACTCCACAGGGAGTTCCCCGCCAAGGAAATCCCGGTCAATGGAACGGACATCATGTATGACCTGAAGAGAGGCTTTGTGTACCTGCAGCCTCACTCTGACCACCAGGGGGTGGTCTACTGCAAGGCGGAGGCGGGGGGCAAGTCTCAGATCTCTGTCAAGTATCAGCTGCTCTATGTGGAGGGTAAGCCAGCTCCCCAGGGGCTCCCTCCTGCTCACTTCCGCTGTCAGTACCAGCTCTTCCTTACCACTGGATGGAGATAGGGAGGCCATCGGCTCCTCCATCGCACGTCTAGAACATTATTCTACCTTGACTCTGAACCAACTCTGCTCTAGTCCCTTCCCTCTGAGTCTTTCAATCATTCGCTCTGGTTCTGCTTCCTGTGTTTGATCAGCAAGGTCCCTATATCCCCAGCTTCCTCTGGGGATCCTTTCAGTCTCTTTGTTGCAACCAGTGCTGCTCCCCACCTCCAGCTGGAGCTCAGGCTCTTTCACCTACTCCCACTTCTCAGCCCTCACTCTCTCACCCTCTGTTAGGAACCTCTGCTCTTTGTTGTGGTGTGTGGCTCTAACAGCTTTCTCCTTTTCTGCCACTTCCAGCCATTTATTGAAGATTTTGGCACTGGACTCACTGCCTTCCTTGCCACTGCATTTTCAGGGTGACTTCAGGGTCCACTTGGAACCCACTGGCCTGTTTGTGGACTGCCTTTTCCACTGCACCTCAGACCCCTGCCCTCAGTTAAAATTTCAACACATCGTCAAGTCCAACACCCAGCTTTGCCCCCAGGCTCAAATGCTCCCTGGGATTCCATGGCTCCTGCAGGATCCTTTCCTCTGCCCTCTACTCTCCATCTCCCCACCCTACCCACTGGGATCCCATGGCTGGCCCTTCAGTTCTCTCTGCCGATGCCTGAAATCCTTACCCCTCTCTGCTTTCCTCCCATCTGTCCTGGGAAACAATCTTGCACGTGAACACAGCTATGCCTTTTCTCCATGCCCCTACCTGGAGAGCTGAGGGACACAGGAAAAATCTCACAGGTGGATAGGTAGTGACGCTAGAAACCCCTGGTCCCTACCCTCCCCAGCCAAGCAGTCCTTGGAAACTTTTTGTTTGTTTTGTTTTGCTTGAGACAGGGTCTTGCTGTGTAGCCCAGGCTGGCCTTGAACTCAAAATCCTCCTGCTTCAGCCTCCAGAGCACTGGGATTACAGGTATGTGCCACCATGCCCAGCTCAACACCTACTTTTTTCTTTTTTCTTTTTTCCAGTCTCCACTTACCAAATGGGTGCTGCAATCCTGGAGTGCTCAAATCACTGCCTGCCTCATTCGCTTAAACTTGGCCTCACCCCTTCCTCCAGATGGAATGGAAACATGATCAAATCCTCCCATTAAAAATGGAATTGTTTTTAAAACTGGGGCCACCTGAGGGAGGAGTTTCAATGCAGTGTGGTTACACCTGAAATACTCTTTTACCCTTGTAACTTCCATCAGTTCTGCTGTGTTCAAACACCCTTTCTTCATGGTGATGAGATACACTAGTGATAGCTAAGCCCCATTTCACACCCAACAGGCTCTTTGGGTGAGTAGGAGTGCCTCATTCTGGTTTCCAAGACTATTCATTTAATATTTAACCTCACCTCAGAGCCAAAGCCTGCTCCTGCTCCCTCCACCAGAATGTAGGTGGCTGGACCAGCAGCTTGGAGCTGGATGGTTCTGCCTCCCCGACCCCCTGCCTGCTCTAGTGCCAGCCTGGGGGAAGGAGAGAAGCTGGGCCTGAGGTGGCTGTCCCCTGGTAGTAAATGTTGATCTGTTGTCATCTGTGAGTGCAGTGGGGGCAGGTGGGGGCTCCAGCACTTGTCATGGGTGGTAAGGGGCTCGCTCCTGAGCACAGCCCCTCTTCAGATCCAGTCTCATCCTCCCAGCCCGTCTGCAGCCCTCTCCTGTTGGTGGGCACTTTGTTCCTGGATGTAGTGTGGTCTCAGGCAGTAGTCCTGAAATCTCTGTGTCCCTCTGATGACCAACTATGGAGCATGTGGCTACTAGAAACTTACAGGCTGCCCCCCCACCTCCTGGTCACCCCACCTTCTCATCAGTCCCAGGCCTCTACCCTGGGCTGATGGCACAGGGGCAGGCCAGGGGACAGCACTACTGCCACACATGGCCTCCCACCCTGACAAGTGGTTCTCTTAGGCCTCCTTTTCTCCCTGGACTCTTTGGAGAGAGCACTGACTCCCCTACTCCGTGAGTGAGGACAGGAAGTGGTTTGTCGGCACTGTAGTCCCTCCAGAGTGACTTTCTCTCCCCGCGAATGTGCATGCTGAGGAGGGTCTGTGTCGGGGTGGAGACCTTCTTGCACAGTGGCGCTTCTTATGCAGCCTGTGGAAGGATGAGGGGCCCACAGCTAGCTGCTTTCTGAGATCAGAATTTGGGTTCCTCTCCTCTTCTCTTCTTCCCTTCTTCCTCCTCCTCCACCTTCTCCTTGAACTTGTGATCCCCCTGCTTCAGCCATTATTTGGGTTCTTAGTACCTCCCATGGACCTGACTCAACAGCACCCAATAACAACAAAAAAGCCTCCCATGCTCAGCTGTGGATCATATTCAGTAGGCCATGGCCTCTAACTCTTTGTACCAAATAACTCTCACAACCTTCTTTGCCCCCCACCCACCCTTCATTAAGGCCCTCTCTCTCTCCCCATTGCAGCCAGACTCCCTGAAAGAGCTCTCTGTATTCCCTGCCCCCCACCCCCACCCCTCAGCCAGCTCCTGTTTGCTCTCTTCCCTCCACCCAAACAGCCCTTGCCAAGCTCCTCCGGGACTCCAATGGCATTAAATCCAGCAGTCAGTCGGGTGCAGTGGCGCACGCCTGTATCCCAGCTACTCAGGAGGATGGTGAGGCAGCCTGCATAATTTAGCAAGACCTTGACTTGAAATAAAAAGTAAAAAAATGGCTGGGGCTGCATTCCAGTGGTAGAGCACTTGCAAAGTATGTGTGAGGCCCTGCGTTCAACCCCTAAGTACTGCTAAAAAACAAACACAACCCCAGCAGTCTTGGATATTTGTCCTCATTCTACCAGATTCCACCTCTTCTGCAGGAAACCCCCTCTTCACTCTGCCTTGTCTGCTCTTTGCTTTCCATCAGGTTTTAAGTGCTGCTGTCCCCAGGTGCCCTTTGTCCTCACTGCTTGGTCTCCTGGGGAGTTGCATCCATGCCCATGTCATATCTATACACTAATGATTCCTGGATGAGCATCTGTGGCCCAGCTATGGGACTGCCAGGTTCACGTGTCCAAGTGGCGTCTGTACTTAGGTCTGCACTTAGCTGCTCCATCAGTCCCGCAGGGCTCCATGTGCCCACACTGACCTTCTCTGCCTCAGTGATGGCGACACATTCACCCAGTGTGCTGGACCCTGACAGCAAGTCCAGCCTGGCCTCCTTTTCCTTCTGACCCTTTAGGCCTCTGTTCATCAAGTCTCTCTCAAATCCCATGGTGTCTCTCCATTCTCAGGACAAAAAGGTTCAAGATCTCATCATCTAAGACCAATGCAAATCCCTTTCTGATTGCTCTCTCCTAGCTCTGCCTTCTCTTTCTCCCTCCATTTTCCACACTGTTGATTATAATTCCAGTTAAACCATACTGTATTTCCCACTTCCAGATCCACAGTCAAAATGCTCCAAGTGGCCTGACAGGGCGCCTGTGACCTGGTGCCCTTCAGGCCTCCTGTCCTCCCCTTTCTGCAGCTGCCCAGGGCCTTCCTCTACTCAGGGCCACATCACCTCACTTCACAGGCTTTGCATGGGACTGCCTGGCCTGGTGGTGCCTCCCTGTCTCCCGTCCATGTCTTGTAAGCTCAACCTGAGCTTTTAGTTCAGATAGTGCTTGCTCGAACGAGACTTTCTGGCTCTTAGACTACCCTGAACTTAATGAGCACCCTGGGCTTCTCCTTTATGGCTCTTAACACAAAGTTTTAAGTGAACCGTACAATGACTTGCTTGGTGTCCCCTCTGCTGGACAATGCTCCAAGGGCTAAGAGGACACGTCGGTCCCATCTGTACCTGTGGTCCCAGCTCCTAACACACCACCTTGCTCAAGGCTGCCATGAAAATGACTTAAGTGACCAAAACAAAGAAATGTATCTGTGAAATGCTGTGAAGGTGCTGCACATGCAGGTGACCTTGGTGCGCTTCCAGAAAGCATTTTCCTGATCTGTTTTTTTTTTTTTCAGACCCCAGACTTTCTTTCTGACTGACAGCAACACATGCCTGCTCACCCCACCCTTTGGATGCCGCCCTCCAGGCTGCCTACACTGTGTTTACTTGCTCTTTCCCCAAGCACCTTCTTCCCCTTTGCCTTTTTCTTCCCTTCCTATGACCTCTGGCTGGCCTGTCACTTCTTCTCCTGAGGACAGGCACAGGGACCCGACCCTGGAGTTCTGTTCTGCCAAGGTAGAGGTGGCTTGAAAGGAAACCCAAAAGGGGTGGGCTGGTGTCAGCCTCATGCTGGTTGTGAAGCTCTGAGAAAGATAAAAATGGTATATCTGTCTCCAAAGGACAGGTCTGTTGGTTTGTCTTAAACATTGCACTCATGGATCTCACCAAACTGTCTCCTACTTCCAGTTCCCAGTGGCCCTCCATCGACAACCATCTTGGCCTCCTCAAACAAAGTGAAAGGTGGTGATGATGTCAGTGTACTCTGCACCGTCCTAGGAGAGCCTGATGTTGAGGTGGAATTCAGATGGATCTTTCCAGGGCAGAAGGTAAGTACCACACATGGGCCTCAGCCAGTGGTTTTAATTCAATAGTTTTGTTCCCACCCAATGACATAGGGCATAATTTAAGTGCATGAATTGTGTGGGCCTAGGGTAGGAGCCAGGAATGCTTGTTTTCGTCCAAGATGTTTCAGTGTATTTACAGATGGATTTTTTTAAAGGACAAGGAAAAAAACGAATGGTTCCATTAGGCAATTCACTCAGGGTACCCTCTTCTTATACAACATCACCAGTCCTAATTAAGGGACACCTCTTAACCCCAATCAATCTCACCTTCTGGGGTTTTTGTTGGGTGTCGTCAAGTCAGTTCTGATGCATATCGACCCTATGTACAACAGAACAAAACACTATCCAACACTGTGCCATGCACACGATTTCATCATGTTTGAGCCCAGTGTTGTAGTCATTGTTTTTTTCTCATTTTGAGTCATGCTACATCAGCAAAAGGAGCTCCCAGGGGCTTTACTCCATTCTCATCATTAAGGTTGACTTTACTATAAGGAGGCAACTCTTCCCCAGTTGTTTCTTGAATGCCTTCCAGCCTGGGGGGCTCATTTTCCAGCACTATATTTGACAGTGCTTCTCTGCTATCCATAGGGTTTTCAATGGCTATTTTGGGAGTGGGCTGCTGGGTCCTTCTCCCTAGCCTGTCTTAGTCTGGAAGCTCAGCTGAAACCTGCCCACCATGGGTGGCCCTGCTGGTCTCTGAGATACCAGTGGCATAGCTTTCAGTAACATAACAACACCCAAGTCCCCACAGCATTACAAGCTGATGGACACACAGAGGGGTCTACTAGACTTAGCTAATTTAACCTTCTAGAATCCTTCACAACATTCTCTATCTAACATGTGCTTTGTGGTGAGGAGCTCTGAGCAGACATCCACCAACTGGTCATATAAACAGTCCCTGTCAAAAGGGTGCAGTGAGGCCAGAGACCATTTAAAAGTAGACTTTCCATAAAAGCAACTACAGCATATT
The DNA here is from genome assembly GCA_007922755.1 of Pedetes capensis. Classification (NCBI taxonomy): domain Eukaryota; kingdom Metazoa; phylum Chordata; class Mammalia; order Rodentia; family Pedetidae; genus Pedetes; species Pedetes capensis. Next base: position 327,903 of record VMDO01000083.1, on the reverse strand, counting down.
TAGCCTTTGTGCATGTTTGGCTCACTGAAATAAACAGCTTCACTACCAACATGGAATAATCCCTTTGTTGCCAGAAGAGGTCTGGCCTCCCAAGGCTACACAAGGGCTGCTATGAGTGGAAAATAACTCTCCCTGGAGAACAGTATTTTCCAGCATCCTGGTACTAAGTGCTTATTGTTAAAAAGTGTTTCCATACTTAGAGGACTAATGATTTTCAATAGAGGGCTGGGTCTTTTTTTTTTCACATTGCTATTGGTATTTTATGAGCAGAGAAAAAAACATTAGCTTAGTAATATCTTTTATTAAATTAATTTAGAAAACAGTATGTTCCTATCACCAAAGCTGGCTGAACTATCTTAAAAGTGACCATCTCCTTCTAGAAAGGGAGACCTTATCATGTAGTCTAGGGCATTATCATATCCATCCTTGGCACAACTTAGAAGTGCCTAAAATTGTACTTCTCCCTCTCCCAAATCTGAACCATTGAAAGCTCTTATCCACTTACACAAGCAAGTGCTTTGGGCTTCTGACTTTAAATTCTGTGAATAAAACCCATTGGGGATGAACACGGGCAATGTTAAGATAGGAACAGTGGAAAATTTTATACAGGTTTTTATGTTTAATACCAACTCCACTTGGAGTTCCAAAAGAATGCATTTTGTATTAAGTAAAAACTACTATTGAAGAAAAAGACAGGAAAAAATCACCAAACAGCATCCTGAAATTCAAGACTCTGCTTGGGAAAAAATTCAGCCTTGCATGATTATACAGTGTAAGAGCTCCCAGAGCCTATGAGCTCTGCATACCAAACAGTCTTTATAAGCATGTGCTCTGCACTTTGAAAGGAACACTCAGGGGCAGTCTGGTGCATGGGAGTTGTTTAGAGCAGCCTGTGGCTCTTGCTTCAGTCTGGGTGGGTGTCGTTCAACAGGATGAAAGGCCTGTGACGATTCAAGACACTTGGAGGCTGATCCATAGAGGACTTGGACACACAACAAGAATCTCTCAGAGCGTCATCACCATTGAAGACTTTGAGACCATTGACGCAGGATATTATATCTGCACGGCTCAGAATCTCCGGGGACAGACTACAGTAGCTACCACTGTTGAGTTTTCCTGACTTGGAAAGTGAAGTAAAACGAACTGATGGAAAGCCCATCTGTGTACATAATCAGCTTTGGAGTTCTTTTTATTAGTGTTTTGCTGGAGGCCGATGTCAAGTGCCAAGTGCCAATCCCTGCCTGTGAGTCAGACAGACATCCAAACTAAAAGGAAGTCATCAGTCTATTAATAGAAGTGTTAACTTTTCTAACAGAAAGCATGTCGTTTGATTACTTTCCTACATCCATGTGTTTCTAGTTTTTGTACTAAGAAAGCATGTATGTCAACAACTTTATATAATCATTTCCATTAAACGAGCAAGTTTTTGTAAAAAATAAAATAGGCTAAGTGCTTGTTTTTTCAAATTGGCTTAAAGTGTACCTAGCAGGACTTGTTGGCAGCAATATTTAGGTCAATACTGAGTATTCTCTTTGATGTAACCATATAACATTGGGATTTCTAAATCTATGAATATATACTTCTACTACTTGTTCACAAGCAGCAACTCAAGATTCAAATGCTTAGACATGTCACTTTATATTAGTAGTAACTTAAAAAGCTAATGTGAGTTAATTTATGAAGGTATCAAAAAATCATGTATACTTAGTTTTATATTAAACTGCTGTAGTCAAAATACTAATTCTAGATTCATCTATTCAAAAGAACTAGAACAATTGGTTCTTAAAAGTTTACCTTTTAACATAAAATTGATGCCCAGAGCTGGGTGCGGTGGTACATGCCTGTAATTCCAGCTATTTGGGACACAGAGGCAGGAGGATGGCAAGTTGGGGACCAGAGGCAGTGTGCGTAACTCAGCCAGACCCTATCTCAAAAACTTAAAAACAACAACAAAACAAAAACAAAAACAAAAACAAAAACAAACAAACAAACAAAAAACATGGGCTGAGTGTGCAGCTCAGTGGTATAGCACTTGCAAAGCATGCAAGCACCAGGCCCTGGGTTCATTCCCCAGCACCAAAAAAAAAAAAAAAAAAAAAAAAAAAAAAAAAAAAAAAAAAAAAAAAAAAAAAAAAAAAAAAAAAAAAAAAAAAAAAAAAAAAAACAGAAAAGAAAAGAAAAAGATGCACAGATTGAAGATTTAATTTTGTTTAGATCCATCTGCAAAAATATTTAGACCATAGGTTTCCTAATATTCTTATGTCACAAAACAGAAATTGTTAAATCTATCCAAAATTTATGTCTGAAAAACACATCTTTGAATTTACAGAAGCTCAGCTGTATCTCTGTGGGCCAAATTTCAGCCCATGATGAACTCTGTGGTTACATTGAGTATTTCTGTAAAACAGATTAGGAGACAATCTTAGCTACTATGCTATGAGAAGGGCTATACAATTTAACACTTTGTAAAGTATGTCAGAGGCTGTGATTCTTACATTGAATATTCCAGATTTATTTATTTGATCAGAGTAAAATACACTTTCCATCACTATAAACTGAGCACAACTATAATTGTTCACACATCCATATTTTTATGATGTGCCAACACTTTGCATCCTACATAAAACATCTGGTTTGGAAAAAAATTTAAAAGCTCTCTATTTTGTTTCCTATCTTCTCTCCTGTTGCCGCCCCTCCTCTGAAAACAATGTTTTATACTAATTGCTGTAAGATGTATTTCCCAGACACCTGAATGTTATGGAGGACAGCAAGAAATAGCACGAGATTTACCATGCGAAGAAGACGAATGGCAAGCCCAACTTTGGCTGACGTCATTGAGAACAACTTTGAAGCATGAGCAAAGATATTCCAGGAGGTGGCAGTGAACCTACGTTTCCATTTATCAGAAGCAAACATGGAAGGTTACATACATAGAAAATGCCGGGAGGGCGAAGACTTGGAACACAATCCCTAATAAGAAAACCATGCATCATGAAGACCAATTTGCTATGGAGTGTATGTGTACATGATGACTCAAATATCCACCCCTCTAGTATCTTGAATCTGGCTTTATTATAGGGGTTATTTGCATAGCCATCGAATGCAGATTAGTAAATACTGACATCATAAGGATGACGCGTGCAGGAGGAGGGAGGGAGAAGCCACCGGTGTCCTTCCACCTTCCCCAGAGTCTTAGAATTCAGGGAGGTGACAAGTGAAGTTTGGAAAAGAAATGCAAATACAACTTGGAGACTGGTGTAAGCCACATTTTCTACTCACTGGCTGGCCATTCTGCTACCTTCTCAAAGACAGAAGGAGTGCTCAATGGGTACCCCCAAATTAGTATTATCTCCCCAGACTGTTTTGTTCTATTAAACACTGCATCATAGGCTTAATCAAAGTGCCTCTGTTCACCAGGAAGTGCTGAATCCTACGTAGCAAATGACTTTCTCTTTCTCATTATTTTCCAAAAGTTTTCCAAAATTTGCAGTATCAGGTTCAGGCCTTAGGTTTTTTTTTTTTTTTTTTGAAAATAGTTCAGCACCTTGAAGATGAGCTCACTCTGGAAAAGCTAATTCCTTTATCTTTGTCCCAGAGAAAAGCAGGGAGGAGGTAGAAGGTTTGGGTCTGTGGTTCTGAACGGTGGCAAAAGGAAAAGTGGAAATGAAGATAATGGGAGAGAAGATAAAGGCTTACATCTGTAAGGAAAGCTCAGATCAAGGTAAAAAATTAGACAGAATAACCCATTGTTGCTGCCATTGGTACTGCCCTCTTTTTCTTTATACAGATTTTTTTTTATAGAAAAATTAGGGCTCTACATTTGCTCATAGCCTGAGAAAAATGGATCATAATATAGTAATAGGTTCACAAAAATCTACAAAAAAATCTAGTTTCAACTGACAGGGCTGAACATTGAAAAAAACTGCCGACAAGTTACTTCAAAAAGATACAGAGAAATGTACAGACATTGGTAAGTCAAAAAGATTTTCCTGTCCACACCCTCTTCTTACCACATCAGGGGATGGGAGCGGAGATGGTGGTAGATAACTATAATTCAAGCAACTATTGCTTTTTCTTCTATGGCTTTTGTTGAAATATGTTCACCGGCTATGACTTGATTAGCACATAACCAGCTGTATCCAGCTTTCGACTTTTCATAAACAGCAAAGTCGGCTGCATCAGACATAGGACTCTCTGTTACATCCATTCCACTCACACCCCCCCGCCCACAGTCAGACCGAAATAAAAATCACAAGAAGGTGTCTGTGGTGAAGAACATTAGAAAGGTTACAAATCTTTATCTTAATAGGCCCCTGAGAGTTTTTCCCCTTATGCTTAGGTGAAAAAGGCAACGGACAAGAGTCTCTCATTCCTTAAGTGCTTTGTGCAACAACATCCACATCAATTCCAAAATCTTTTTTGGTGGAGGCTTTTGGACCGAGTCAAAAGTCTTCCTCCAGAGTTCCCATCTCATAAATAGCTGGTTCTGGTGGTGGCTGCATTCCAGTTATCCTGCAGAAATTCCAGAAAGATACCACAACTCTTGCTCTAACCGATCTTGATCTAATAATGATCGTCATTAGGGTCACCCCTGCAGACCTGCAGCCCCTCGCCGTCAGAGGGTCTCTGGGCATTCAGAAATCGTCATCTGGGGGAGATGTTGGGGCTGGGGAAGGAGCCGGAATTCCTGGGTGACTGGAAAGGGATGGCAGAGGATGTCGGGGATCTCTTGGGGCTGCACAGGTCCCCATTGTGCAGCTTCCACAGCAGCTCCTCGTTCTCCATGGAGAGGCGCTTGTTCACCTTCGACTCCTTCTCCAGGGACTCCTGCAGCACGGCCTGCTCCGTGGAAAGTTGCCTTGAAAATGAAAACCAGAACCACACGCATCCATGTTAAAAAGCAACTCGATAAAAAACTTCTTGCCATTTCAAATTGGGAGGGGCAGAAAGCTCTCTCTGCAGAGTAAAACAGAATCCAGCATGGGGTCACAGAGTTTTCAGCTGGCCAATAAACTCCAAATACTCAAGTATAAGCCTGAGCCAAAACAATAACAACCCCCAACCCCCGACCTCTACTTTGGGGGCAATGTCACAGTAGTCCATGTGACACTTGCCCATGCATGTGGTTTCTGACTGTCTTACACTTGGGCCTGCTTATTTATTTGGTTTTGCGTTGCTCTTTCTCTGAAAGCATCCTCAGCATCAGCCAGCCAGGGGCTCTGAGAGGAGGCTTGCCTGCCTCTGTCGTTGTATTTGGTCCAGACCGCTCTGGTAAAAGCAGGCACTGCTCCTGTCATATTTTCCAGAAGGAAATTCATGCCTTTCTTCCTGCCTGCTTCAATCACATTTCCAGGAGGTACATAGTAGGGGGAGGGAGAAAGTAATGCTAGATGTTTAAGCACAAGAAGAGCTCAGGCAAACAGGACGGCTGTGTTTTTACCTTGAAATTGCCATGTGCTTGTCCATCCGAGCTTTTAGTTCCTCATTCTCCTGCTGGCATCGCTTCAGTTTGTCAACCAACACTGTGTTGTTGTCCACCTTGGCATGAACAAGAATTCCAACATGGATACAGTGATAAAAATAAATAAAACTCCCTCATTTCTTAAGGCACATTCCTGACACAAGCACATTTTCGAGACATTTAATTAGGGACATGATGAAATGTTTAGACACTGAAATATTTATACACTGAAACACTGCAAAAAGAATCTAAAGGAGCAAAACAAAGAATTTAAATATTACATATTTTTTAAAAAAATGTATACCAAGCCATGTAAAAACTGACAGGCCCAGGTGGTGACTTTCTTGTTCCAGGTGGCACTTTTAGAATCCCCTGCTGAGAACTGGTGCCTCCCCTGGGAGACTGTGGGCACCTGGCCTCTTTTCTTTTCAAAGTGGTAAAGCAAATGCTGCTGCAAAACAGCCTGAGTTTATCACAACACCTACATCTTTTTACAATGAGTTATGCGTGAAGCATGTGTGCACATGCACACATGAGTCTCGTATTTGATGGAAACTCAGAGGCAAATAATTCACAGTTCTTGGCCATGCTGAATCAGACCTTAAACATATTTTCGGGTTACTTTTCAGCATTTACTCTGAATGGCCACACATAGGTGCAATTCAACAAAGCTGCGTAGAGCATCAAACAAAAGAAAAAATAACAACCAAAGGCCTGCCTCCTCAGTTCAATTCAAGGTACGCTTTGGTTTTCCTGTTGTCCTGCCCAGGTTAAACTATCACAGAGAACAAATCAACCAGTTGAGAGATTACAGGATAAGATCCCTGAAGACATTTAATCACTGAACACGATGGAGAGCTGATTCCATCCCAGCTCACTTTCCCAAGGTATGATTTTATTACACTTAAGTGGTGATAACACAGCTTGGTCAGAATTAATCCTCAGTCCCCATCATTACAGTATAGGACTCATCTACTTTGATTAAAACACCTAGTTTGGAGCCCTGTTGTTCTTAAGACATGCTCATATCCATAAAGTGTTTAGGAAAAGCCATTCAGGAGGAACGAACTTTCCAGAAAATAAGTCTAGAATAAAAGAAAATAGGGGCCCTGAAACACTAGGTAGTTATAAAGGAATTCAAGATAAAAATATGAGATGGGAAAACTGGGAACTACAGACTAGATGGTGATGGGCCTTAAAATATTATCATATCCAAGCCTTGATTTTACAAAAGTAAAAACTAGACCTTACAAAGTCACAGAGCTAGTTATTGGCAGAGCTAGTTTTCATACCATAGCTTTCCTCCTGAGACAACATCCTTGTGCTTACGAAGTGTCTTAACTTATTAACAGGCCTGGAAGTTTCAAATAAGGAAAGTAGCAGTGGATGTACCTTTGGTCCTAACAACCTATTCTCCTGTACAAACACTGCAATGCCGACTGATATTGTCATGGTACCTTTTGGGCATGGACATAAACAAATACTATGGATCAATAAAAATTAAAACCTGCTGGTACCTTTATAGCACACAATCTTCTGAAAAGTTCTGTTACATGAATGGGATAGGGAGCAAAATATTAACCAGATTATCTGGGTCATCAATGTCTGCCAGCTTAGCAGAGCTGTCAACCTGGTATAACAGGATGAACTCTGGGCAGGTACTGGTATGTCCTCTAGGTTGGGCTGATTAACAACCTCGAGTTCCTTGCATTCCTTTAAAAAAAACATTTCCTGATAAGATGAAGTGACTATAAATCTACATGGGGACTTAGCCATTACCTCCCTCAAAAAACAGTCTCTAGAAGAAAACCAAACCAAACTAAGTCAAACCCTTAAATTCCAGACAAACAGAAAACCAAGTAGACAATAGTGACTGCCATGCTCCCTGTTGTCTGGGGCTGGTCTGGGTTTGAATGAGGCATTTATTCAAGGATCAGTCATCCACAACTGGGTGGAGAAGAGGCCGGCAGCATTAGGCAGCTGGCACAGTCGGGAGCAAAGTACAGCAACGGCTGGGATCACTTAAGCTGTCTTGCCAAACCCTGCCAACTTGGTAAGAGTCCTGGCAAGCAGCAGCTGTGTTTTAGGGCAGGGCCACGGCTGGCCATCAACACTGGGACACCCCTCAAACAGACACACAAACATGCCTGCTGCTCTGTCCTAGAGACCGCAAACTAAATTTTATTTGTACCGTTCACAATCCTCACTATTGGTCTAACTGGATTAGTCCTATTAAAGCACAACACATGTATTGTATGCTAATTTACAAGAAGATGAGGAATTTATATAAATTATATTGCTCAGTTCATAGAGTGCTGCTCTATGCTGAGGCCCTGGGTTTGATTCTCAGCACTGCAAAAATGGGAGAACCTGGCAGGGACCTGGCAGCCCACTCCTGAAACAATCTCAAAACAATCTGTCATTGAAAACCCTATGAATAGCAGAGAAGCACTGACATAGTCCCAGGCACGGTACAGTGTCAGGGATTGTTTCCTTCTCGCATACATAGGGTCACTCTGAGTCAGACTCAACTCTATAGTACCTAACAACAATAAGAACAACAACAACAACAAATTGCTCCAATGGGATTAGTTTATGTAGCCAACTATTCGAGACATAAGATATCTGCTCAGAGTTAGTGGGATATTAAAATGTTTATATTATTAAAAAATTTTCCTTAGGCAGGTGAAGATTCACAGAGACCACTGAAATGTGAGCCTGATTTGTTAGTTTTCCAAAAACTGAATGCTGGCTTACATGTTCCTTTAAAAAAACAAACATACTAAAAGCAATGAACTGGCCTTGAACTAACTTGGAAAGGAAAATGCAACTTTTATCCTTTGATATGATCCCCAAATATCTTTAAGTAGCAGTTAACTCAACCCCACAATTCTAAAGCTCAGAGCGCAATTCCTATTTTACAGTTATTACCCCATTTGGTAAGATTCTCAATTTGCTATTCTGAAGGAGACATACCAGTTTCTCCATTTTCATTAACTTGATGTCCTGTTGATGTAGCTTTTCATTCTTGATTTCTAACACAGCTTTCAGGCTTTCTAGTTCTTGCTCCAGATACATGATCTGAGGGTTTTTCTGGAAATAACATAGAAAGATATTGCTCTGACTTATTTCACATATAGTTCAAATTCTTAGTTCAAATTCTTAATATGAAGAATCTTTGATTATATTTAGGCATTAGACAAACAAATAGCAAGTGACTTCCTATTTGCAGTAGATTCAAAGAAAAAGATGAAAAAGAGTTTTGATGATGATGTTGATGATGATTTTTTTTTTTTTTTTTTTTTTTGGTACTGGAGGTTGAACCAAGGGCCTCATGTTTGCATGCTTTGCAAGTGCTGCACCACTGAGCTGTACCCTCAGACCATTTTTTTACTTTCTGAGACAGAGTCTTGCTCAATTATGCAGACTGCCTCTGGTCTCAAACTTGTGATCCTCCTGCCTCTGCCTCCCAAGTCACTGGGATTACAGGTGTGTGCTGCTCTGCCTGGCTGAGTTAAGATTATTTTAATCTCAAAGACTTTGGTCATAATCCCAAAAACAAACATTTCAGTTATTTATCAATAACTTAATATGGAAAAAATATTGGTTGCAGCATATACGTTATTGAAAACAAGAGCAAAATCCCCATTGTTTATAATATGAAACAGAGGTCTGAGTAGAGATTACAAATCCTTACTGGTGTTTAGAGGGATCAAAGGGAATAATTGTTTTCACTAAACAACATATATGAGCCGGGGGCAGTGGCGCATACCTATAATCCCAGCAACTTGGGAAAGCTGAGGCAGGAAGATCACAAGTTCAAGGCGAGAGGGAGCCTGAGTAACTCACTGAGACCCTGTCTCAAAATTTAAAAAAAAAAAAAAAAAGGAGGGAGTGGTGATGGGAGTCCAGCCCGGTAGTATGTTGTTGTTAGGTGCCATAGAGTCCAGTCCAACTCATAGCAACCCTCATAAGGTTTTCAATGGCTGACTGTTTCAGAAGCCTTGGGAGTGGGTTGCCACATCCTTCTCCCATTTTGCGGTGCTAGGAATCAAACTCGGGACCTCAGAGACTGCAAAGCAGCACTCTACCCTGTCTCAAAATTTTAAAAAAAGGGCTGGAGTCCAGCCTAGTAGTATAGCACTTGCAAAATATGGGGGAAGGCCCTGGGTTCAACGCTCAAGTACCGCAAAAACAACACAACAAACAAAAAACAACGTATCTCTGATCAGAAAGGAAAAGACAGCACATTAACACGGCTTGCTAGAAAACAACAGATATAGTAATAATGTCCTGAACCTTTTAATTTCCTACTTCTCTGCCAGCCTGTCCCTGTCCCTTCTGACTCCACTCATATGCATCCTCCTTTCCCCAACCTCCAACACTTAGACACGGGAAGGCCCATCTCTGTTTCCTCCTTAGCTTTTCAAAACTGGCTGCAGTAGAAGCATTTCCTTTGTGCTCCAGGAAGGCCTTCAAAACCTGTTCCCTGAATCATCAGTGAGCTCTCCTTTCTGCATGTAGGTCTAGATTTCTTTTGAAATCACTGAGTTTTCCTAAGAATCTTCTATAATAAATGCCTCTGAAATTTCCTTGAATATGACCTCATCTAATTTTATCAAATGTCTACAAGGTTCCCAATGAGATTATCAGCAAAAGGTTTCACTGAGAGATCCACAAAGGTACTTTCTGAGCTGCCAACAGGTCTTTAGTGGCAAAAAAGCTCTGAAACTGCAATCCCCAAGTGCAAATATATGCGATGAAAATGGTGGTAAGAGCAGTAGCAAGCAGAGGAATAAGGGTACATATAAAAGAAAGCTGAGCTTGCAAGAGGAATCTGTAGTTTTCCAAAGAAACATTTATCCTGGGTATACAATAAAATACTATTGTTGTTGTTAAGTGCTGTCGAATCATGTCCGACTCATAGTGACCCTTATAGGGTTTTCAATGGCTGATTGTTTCGGAATTGCCTTGGGAGTGGGTTGCCATGTCCTTCTCCCATTTTTGTGGTGCTGGGAATCGAACTCAGGACCTCAGAGACTGCAGAGCAGCGCTCTACCAACTGAGCTAAATCCCAGCCCCACAATAAAATACTACTCATCCATAAAAAGGAATGAAATGCTGACACATGCTACCACATGGATGAATCCTGAGAATATTATGCTAAGTGGAGAAGCCAGTCACAAAAGGCCACATAGGAAATGTGCAGAATAAGCAAATCCATAGAAATGGAAAGGAGACTTACTGCTGAGGGACTTGCGGGAAATGGGGAGGGACTGCTAATGAGTAGAGAGTTTCTTTTTTGAGTGATAAAAACATTCTGGAATTACATCTTGGTGACCAACATACAACTTTATGGATATACTGAAAACCACTGAATTATAAATATTTAAGTCATTAACTTTGTGGTATGTAGATTATTTGCAATATAGCAGTTATTTTTTTAAAAGTCTTTACACAAAACCCCAATCTTGAGTTTTCTTATTTCCTATAGGTATTTGCTTAGACTACTCAAAATATATTGGATTTCACCTGTTTGTCAGTTTTTAGAATGTAAAAAAAAAGACATCAGCAAACAAAGAAGCTGTATTATATAGTTTAAAACAAACACTGGAAGACAAGAAGAGGATTCTAAACCTGTATTATTTATCAGGCTGCTAACACTTAATTGACTCTAAAAAGCAACTGAACAGAAGGAAAAATTCAGTAGCAATAGAGGAAGACATGACTTACTAAATTTGCCTTCTCCCTTGATATTCTTTTTTGTTCTTCTGATTTCAGTTTTTCATTTAGAGCATCATTTTCATTCTTCAGATCATTGATTTGTTTCTAAAACACAAACAATGGCGTCAAATGTAAGTTTAACAAGCAGATAGCAGAAACAGAGCAAAGGCACACAAACATCAAGAATGATTTTTTGGAGGAAAGGGGTACTGACATTCACCCACCTCTAGCGATTCCTGCTTCTCATGAAGTGAATCCTCAAGTGATTTCTTTTCCATCTCATGGCTTTTCTTGATTTCTAGAAAGAAGGGATATTTTTTGAGGCAACAGCATTCTATGAGGTCACTGTATTCTACAACAGTTAAAACATATGGATACAGGAGTGGGTTGTGAAGTTACAACTATGTTCCTTTACATTTGCATAATGCATTTATAAAAATTCAGCAATCTGTTTTCAGAATAGCCTTATAAGGTGGTCACATAGAGATTCTCATTGTGTGACTGGGGCTGCTGAGGTCCACAGAGGCCAAGAGGCCTTAGAAAGATCAGAATGACAAACATGGCCTCAGACTCTTGGTCTTCAAGCTGCCGCATTCCTTTCAATTTGCTCTTCCCAAACCCAACAGAAGTCTAAAATTAAGCTCAATCCTAACAGGACCAAGGAAAATAACGTTTACTAAATGTCTACCTTGAGCCAGTCATTTTTACCTACATTATCAGTGACATCACACAGCTCAGTGTTTCTGACAAATCCTTGCTAAAAGTCACACAACCAGTCCCTACCACATGTGCCCAGGCAACTCTATAAAATGCAACTGGTTTAGTGCTCTGACTGTGCTCTGAAAGAAATAGATTCTTGTTTTTTCCCTTCTCTTTCAACCTGTCCAGTGATGGGTGAGATAACAAAAGATTCTTTATCTGACAAGTGCCACCTACATATACTTCATCACAGTACTGGTACACAAGAGTGCTTAGCCTGGCTCTTTGGCAGTGCAGGATATAAACTGACTACCCAGGGACCTAAAATAGCACCACCATCACTAACAGGGCCTTTAAAATATTATAAAGTTCTGCCCATTTCCTAAAGGACTGGCATGTCTAACAAACTATTATTTGCATCTGTAGGGAAAAGGGCATCCATTAACAATGAACAATGCAAAAAGAAACCAAGAACACTCCGAAATGAATAGCATAGGGAATTCTCTGGAGGGGAAAGTTATGAATCATTTCCATTTCTTTTTTTTTTTTTAATCATGCTTTTCCATGATATCATTTTCTGTTTCAATAGCAAAAAGCATCCTTGCCTGAAAGGGAGTTTTCATAGGCCTTCTTTAGCAATTCTACTTTCTCCGAGTGGCTAGCTTCAATTTCCAACTTAGAAGTTTCGTGGGCAGCATTTAAGTTGTCAAACTGTAAGAAACAAAACAGTTTATCAGTAAAATCAGAAGTCCTAAGTTGAATAAATAAGCAGCAACATTAGGAGACTTTATATATAAGTTGTATCCAAGCTACCTAATATATGTAAAGAACATACTTTTCTAAAAAAGGAAAAACAACTTAGATTTTTCACTTCCACAGCTCTGCTTTGTCCTCCCCAGGAATACAGATGTGCAAACTCAGCAAGGTTCACTGACGGCAAACTTTGGGTCTATCACAAGGAGTAAGCTTGTCTTTCAGTGACAGGGCCACCTATGCCCCACTCCTGCCACACTGACCACTGTATCCTCAGCCTCTAGCACATGTCTGGCATAGAGTAGGCACAATATCAATATTTGCTAAATGAAAAAACTAATCTAAAAAGGGAGGAAGGAACTGGGAATGGTGGCACATGCCTGTAATCCCAGCAACTTGGGAGGTGGAGGCAGGAGGATCACAAGTTCAAGGTCAGAGGTAGCCTGTGTGACTTAGCAAGACTCTGTCTCAAGATAAAAAGTAAAAAAAACCAAAATGGGCTATGGGTGCAGCTCAGTGGTAGAGTACTTGCAAAGCATGTACAAAGCCCAGGGCTCAGCCCTTCAGAAAAAAAAAAAGCAAGGAAATTAAAAAAGGTTAAAAAAAGGTTTATTATATACTTGTCAGGCGCCATTGAGTCAGGTCCAACTCATAGTGACGTTATGTACAACATAACAAAACACTATCCAACACTGTGCTATGCCTGGCACTATTGTCAGTTGCTTCCCTGCTATTCATAGGGTTTTCCATAGTTGACTGTTTTGGGAGGGGGCTGCTGGGTCCTCCTCCCAAGTTTACATCACCTAGTATTCCCAGGCAGTCTCCCATCCAAGGACTAACTAGACCCAACACTGGGTAGCTTCCTAGATCTGACAAGATGAGATGCAGCATGGTGTGGCTGCAGGGTCATGATATACTAGTAAGTAGGAAAAAATGGGATACTAAAAAGTTCCATTTAAAAAAAGAAGAAGAAATGCAAACCTGTGTCTGCACCTGGATGTTTGTAAAGGGAGTATTTCTGGGTAGTAGAATAGAGTTGTTTTTAATTTTTATCTTTTCCTTTTTTTTTTTTTCTACCTCTCTTTAACTCAAAATAAGTACACTGCTTTGATTGTAAGAAAAATTCAATTAGAAAATCCTTTTTCACGTATTAAACTAAAAGAGAAACTAAATGTGAACAGTAATCAGAATTCAAGTAAACAGCCATGCCCACAAGCACACCCGGTTCCTGAAACTGACCTGCTCTTGTAATTGGGTTTTATACTTCTCAGCTTCTTCAATGTAAATGTTCTGAAGCTTCTCACACTCTCCGGTGTAAAACTCCTTAAGCTGATTCTCTAGTTCTGTCCGATCAGTCTGGTGCTGCTGGTTTAGCTTCTGGACAAATCCTTCATATGCTGTTTGTAACTCATTCCTGGCTTTTTCTAATTTCTCACAGGTGGTCGAGGCAGCAGCTGCATAGAAGTGAAAAAGAAAAGAGAAATGCCATTTAATACATTTAAGGTCCTAAATTCACAACATTCACACACAGCTGTGATGACTCGGGAAGTAAAACCATAATAATGTCTCAGTTCTGTGGTGACCAGTGCTATGATTTGTAACATGAAATGTCCCCCAAAGGCCCATGTGCTGAAGTTTTGGTCCCCAGCCTGTGGCATTATTGAGAGGTGATGGAACCTTTAAGAGGTAGGGCCTATCAGGAAGTCTTAGGCCATTAGGTCATGTCTTTGAAGGGCATAGTGGCCTTCCTCCTCCTCTCTTTCATGTTCTGGCCATAGGTAAACAGTTTGCTCTACCAAGTGCTCCCTCCTTCTTGGTGCCAATCAAATGGGGCCAGTCAGTCCTGATCTGAAACCTCCAAAACTGTGAGCCAAAATAAACCTTTTCTCTTCTTAAGCTGATTGTCTCAGGTACCTTGTTACATTAACAGCAAGTGGACTCAGGCAATCAGATTTTCAGTCATAATAGTACAGAAGTAGACTACAAAAAAGAACAAGAGAGAATGATCTCTGGCAGCAAAAAATAAAAATAACCATAAAACACCTCACAAAACTGGCTATCAAGCAGTCAGAGAAGTAGTTGAGAACAAAGAGCTGGGTTTCCAAGTAAAGATCACCCTTTTGCATGATGACCAGCAAGTATAGTAGCCACAAAAAGAAGAGCCCCAGGCTGGCCAAGATTTACCTTTCTCTCTTACTTCCTTCTTCCCCACCCCTACCTCCAGTACTGAGGGATGAACCCAGGGCCTCACACATGCAAGGCAAGTGCTTCTCACTAAGCTGCACCTGCAGCCTCCGTTTTTTGTTTTTTGTTTTTTTTACTTTTTATTTTGAGACAAGTTCTTGCTAAGTTGCACAGGCTGCCTCTGGCCTTGAACTTTCGATCCCCCTGCCTTATCCTCCTGAGTAGCTGGCATATGCCTGGCTGGCCAAGACATTTCTAATGACAAGTTACTCCAGTCATGGCCCATCAGGGGTAGAAGCTAAGACAAAGTAGAAACAGGAATAATCAGAGAGAACAAATGAACTTTAAGCTTGTATTTGAGCTGATTTCAATTTGTTGTTTTAAAATTACAGCAATAAAATATTAGAACACTGAACAAAAATAACTAGGGCATAAAAATTTAGGAAATAAGTCACTTTTTAAAAGCTCCGATGTAGCTAGGGGTGGTGGTGCATACCTGTAATCCTAGTGACTCAAGAGGCAGAGGCAGAAGGATTGTAAATTTGAGGCCAGAGGTAGCCTGTGCAATTTAGTGAGACCCTGTCTCAAGATCACAAATAGAAAAGAGGCTAGGAGTGAGCTCAGTGGTAGAGCCCTTGTGAAGTCTGTGCCAGGCCCTGGCTTCAGTGCCCTAGTACCACAAAAAATAAAGAAATTAAAAAACAACAAATAAATGTTCCAGTATAATAATATGAATACACTGAAAAGTTATTTTAAAGTGGGAAAGTAACTTGATACAAATAATTTTAAACCAGAGCACCCTACCTCTTCCCCACCACTAACAAGAAGTACTACTCACAATACATGGGAGAACACACAGATACCTATACATACACTATCAAAAGTCCTAGAAGATCTCTAATTTCTCAAGAAGCTTGATTTCAAAATTTTCCAGGCTTTCTTCAACGTTGTGCAAATGCAGGCAATGGAACATTGTTGTGGTTGGGAGGCGGATGTATGATCTTAACATACCAGAATGCCCATGAATTAATATAAACTGGTTACTGCTAAATCTAGCAAGTTAATCCTTACCTGTCTTTTGGTAATGGATATATATTTCCAGAGTTGTAAAAGGCAATAGATTGTCTGATGGCAGAGATGGGATAGTTCATGTCAACAAGTATTCTACCTATGGAATATGAAATTGGCTGGGTCCTGGGATAAATTTCTTATAAGGGTATAGACTTGTCTAAGAATATGCCATATGGCAGTAGAAATAACCAGTCATTTGTCCCAAATCAGTATTCTTTCAGAGGTAAAAGAAGATACATTAAAATAATGGCAAGAGTAATGTCTGCTAAAGGGAACCCTTAAAAATAAGACAAATCCATGAATATTTATTGAAGAGGTGCTATAATTTGTGTCTTAAGTGTCCCTCCAAAGGTCATGTGTAAAAGACCTTTTTCCCCAGCCTGGGCTATTGGGAGGTAGAACCTTTAGGAAGTGGAGCTTAGTGGGAGGTGATTAGATCTTGGGGGCATGTGCTCAAAAGGGATTGTGGAACCCTATTGTCCTGTTCCTTTACTTCCCAGCCATGAGGTGAGGGGTTTTGCTCTGCTATACAATATTGCCAAGATACACACAATGCTGTGACCTCACTCAAAGCAACAGGACCAACCACTCATGGACTGAAACCTCCAAAACTGTGAGCCATAGGTAACTTACACAGAGGAAAGGTTTATTATCTCTGGTATTTGTTAAAGTAATGGAGGGCTTAACACAAGAGGAAAGGAGCTAACATTAAAAACAAAACAAAACCCTACCATGTGATGCCTGGCACAGATTGAGGGTCCATACTCATATATACATGCATATATATATGTATATATATATATATATATATATATATATATATATATTTTTTTTTTTTTTTTGTCTAACCTTCACAGGGGTCCTGTGAGAATCTGATTCCTAAATGTATGAATAAGGAAACTAGCAAAGAGGGGGGGTAAATAATTTGCCCATAGGTACAGCGCTAGTAGATGGTAGAGGACTGGACTTTGGTAAGCAGTTTGCATTATGCTTATGTTCCCACTGTAAGCTTATGCCCCTTCTAAGCCTCTGCTACAGTTTTAATCTAAAAACACTCCCAAAGCTCATGTGTTTAAATGCTTGGTCCCCAGGTGGTGGCATTGTTTGTGGAGGCTGTGGTCCTTTGAGAGGTGGGACCTAGCTTGTAGAGGTGGGTTGCTGGGGGTGGGCCTTTGGAAGTTACCTGGACCCTGGTTCTGGTAACATCCCTGCTCCTGATCCACCATGATATGAAGACATCTACCACAGGCCCTGCTGCCAGCTATTCCATTATGTCTCCCTGCCATTATGGTCTTAGCATCTCTAAACTGTGAGTCCCAATAAACCTATCCTTCCTCTTCAAAGTTGGTTTGTCAGGTATTTTGCCACAGCAGTGTATAAGTTAACACACCCACCAAGCTGCCCCTTGTGCTGGGAGCTTGTGAGGTACATGAGGGGCCTCTCCTTGGGAGCTCACTGCCTAAATGAGAAGCAGCAACACTGGGCACTGAGCAATACAATAGGCCCATCAATAGCACTCAAGGAAATTTATACATGGTCAGAGTGGGCCAGAGATTTGGTTAAAATTTTTAAACATTTTTTAAAAAATCACAGTAAAATGGACAAAACATAAAATTTACTGGCTTTAGTCATCTTTAAGCATGTAACTCAGGGGCATTAAGTACATTTACATTGTTGTACAACCATCGCCACCATCTGTCTGCATAACTTTTCCTCCTAACCAACTACCAAACTGAAACTGCATATAAATAAGCCCCCATCTCCATCCTCTGGAAACCACCATGTTGTTTTCATTCCCTATGAATTTGACTTCTCTAGGAACTTCACATAAATAGAATCATACAGTACTTTTCCTTTTTTGCTTGGCTTATTTCACTTAGCATAATGTCCACAAGGTCCATTCATTTTGTAGCATGTGTCATGATTTCCTTCCTTTTTAGGGCTAAATAATAGTCCATTGTAAGTATACACCACATTTTTATATATTTCATCTGCTGATGGGCACTTAGATTACTTCTACCACTTGGCAACTATGGATGAGGCTATGAATCTGAGTATACAAATAGCTGCTTGAGTTTCTGCTTTCAATTCTTTTGTGTATATATCTAGCTGGAGAATTTCTGGATCACATAATAATTCTGTTTTTAATTATTTGAGTTACCACCATACTGTTTTCTTTCCTTCCTTCTTTTTTTTTTTTTTTTTTTTTGAGATACTTGGGAATTGATTGAATGCAGGGCCTTGCACATACTTTGCAAATGCCTACCAATGAGCTGCATCCCAGCCCATTTTTATTTTTTGAATCAGGATCTCACTACTTTACACAGGCTGCCTCTGGTCTTGAACTCACAATCCTTCTGTCTCAGTCTCTTGAGTCACTGGAATATAGGCATGTGGCACTGCACCAGCTCCACCATACTGTATTCATAGTGGCTGTACCATGAAATATGTAAGAGTTCTAGCTTCTCCATGTCCTCACCAAAACATGCTTTATTTAAAATATAATGTAATGAATGAAATAAAATATAAATATAAACATAATAGCTATCCTAATGAGTGTGAGGTGGAAGGTACATCATTGTGGTTTTGATTTGGTCAATAAATTTAAATTGAGCCATTTGTAAATAAATAAAATTATAAATAAAAATAAAATTGTAGAATGAAAAGCAAAAACTGTACTTCAACATGAGCAACAGCAAGAGAATGCATAATGTGCCTTGGGGATTAAAACATTCACAAAGCAGAAATTCTGGAGGCAAGATCCAAAAAGGCAGATGAAGGCCAGATAAAGGGCCAGCGCTGCAACATCACTGACAACTAGTCCTTTGGGATTAAATATTAGAAATTCGTTTTATTCTTTAAAAGAATTTAGCACAGGATAATTAGTTTCTTGGGCTAAGGATATAGAAAGCTTGCCTAGCTTGTGCAAGGCCCTGGGTTCAATCCCCAGGACTGGGGAAAAAAAAGATACTTAAAGAAATTTCTTTTGTGTGTGTGGTACATGGGGGTTGAATTCAGGGTGGTGCATATACTTTGCAAGTGCTCTACCTCTGGGCTGCACCCTCATCCCACTTTTTTATTTTGATTCAAGGTCTCACTAACTTACACAGGCTGCCTCTGGCCCTGAACTCATGATCCTCTTGCCTTCACCTCCCAAGTTGCTGGTATTACAGGCATGCACCACCATGCCTGGCAGTAATGACTGTCTTAATTATGAAAGAATATCCTCTTCATACCTGCAGCTGTAGCACTGTGGCGTCCAATCCCATCAGATCTCGGAAGCTAAACAGGGTTGGACCTGATTAGTACTTGGATGGGAGACCACCTGGGAATACCAGGTGCTGTAGGCTTGAGAGACAGACCTGGCAACCCATTGGACCTGATTAGTACTTGGATGGGAGACCACCTGGGAACACCAGGTGCTGTAGGCTTGAGAGACAGACCTGGCAACCCACTCCCAAAAATCAATCTGCCATTGAAAACCCTATGAATAGCAGAGAAGCACTGACAACAGTGTTTCACCTGTTGTACATAGGGTCTCTATGAGTTGGTCACCGACTTGACGGCACCTAATAACAACTCTCTTCATATTCACTTATCCTTTAATTACAGTGTTTGTCAAAGGAGAAGAAAAGAATTCAAGAAGTCCAATGCTAGTCAAGTACTATGTTAGCTTCTGCCAACTAATTTTCCAATGTACACAAATAAAATGATTGGGCCACAGTGAGGGAGAGCCTTTCTCTAAAAGTTCCTTGTATACATCACAGATATTTTCTTTTATGTGGAAATTGGTAATAGAAAAACACAACAATCAATGAAGGCATTAAATAGCTTGCTCGTCTGAAAAATTATGGTTTCACAAAGGTTTTTCACTCAATTTCTTTGGAACTTCAGATACCAGTAATTTTTAATAATAATGTAATTGAGCTCTTCTGAAAGCTCACATCAGAAAAAGAAGCATCAGTGTGAACCTGATGCCAAGGGCTCAGGAACAAACTAAAAGAGCATGTCTCCATGCTTTGGGCCAGAAGAGCTTCTAAGTGGAAGTAAACAATACACTACACCTGCTTGATTTTAACATACCTATTCATAAACTGTTGTCAGCTTGAATATATGATTATTGTCGGTCAGAGTTTAAAATCAAATAGAATAGACTGAAATCCTTTCACCACCGGATAGGGCTGTTTCCTCTGTTTAAAAACACAAAGCAGCAGCAGCACAAACAGTGTGCAGTTTTGTGGGCCACCCTGAACAGGGTGAAGGGAGCTCCAACGTGGGGGAATGGGAATGGAGAAAGAGAAAACAGGTTAGGTGGGAAACGCGTGGTTTGCTGCTGCTACTCCAGCAGTTCAAGGGGACAGGTCCAGCCCCAGACGGTGACATCAGCCTGCAGCTGTGCAGAGACCTCTGCTCTATTTACTGAGCTGTGATGTGCTGTGAACAGAACAGCTGGGCAACGATTACCACTCACACAAATGGCTTCAGTTTGAATCAACTGGCCTGGGCTCCTGAGGAAACATTTATTTAGCACAGAGATTCCTGCACTATTTTTAAAAGGATAGACAGGTGAAACACTGCATTGAGGGGATCTGCAGTATCCTTGTCTGCTGGGATGTATTGTGTGTCTGGGGGTACAGGGGGTGTCACCCATGATTTTACACTATAGACTTTCCCTTACTTATCACAGTACAGGAGGAATTTACAAGGCCACCTGTGCTGGCTACTGCTCCTGTCCTCAGTCTACCCTCTTCTTGCTTATCCTCTTTTTAGTTTTCTTTATTTTTATTTTTTCGGCAGTACTTGGGAGGTTGAACCCATGGCCTGGCACATGCTTTGCAAATGCTCTGCCACTGGGCTGCACCCCCAGGCTATTTTTCTATTTTATATCTTGAGATAGGGTCTCACTAAGTTATGTAGGCTGCCTCTGCCCTTGAACTCACAATCCTCCTGCCTTGGCCTCCCAAGTTGATGGGATTAAAGGTGTGAGCCACCATGCTGGGTTTTCTTGCTTATTTTCTAGAGTTCTACCACTTTCATTCAGCAGACACCCAACAAAGCCAAAACCAAACATAAAATCATCCAGAATTTGGAATAAGAACGGAGTTTTTTTCATAATGATAACAATGGACTTAAAGAAGTTATTATATGAATACAAAATCTACCACTGAAATCAAAGGAGACTTTTTTGTTCTTTTTTAAAAATCATCTTAACAGAATTTTGAAAGCATATATATATATATATATACACACACACACACACACACACACATATATATATATATGTATATATATACACATACATATGTATGTATATGCACCAAAGGACTACTGCCTGTAGAAGAACTGTTTATGACTCCTGTATACACACTTGTAAACTAAAGCAGCTAGCATTAGCAATCTACGTTGAGATGAGAAACATAATTTTCAGGAAAAAAAGAAAGATACAAGTCTGGGTGCTTTGGTGCACACCTGTAATCCCAGGAACTCAGGAGGCTGAGGCAGGAGGATTGTGAGTTTGAGGCCAGAGGCAGCCTGCACAATTTAGTGAGATCTTGTCTCAAAAAAAGAAAAAAGGAAGTGGGGGTAAGGGGCTGGCAAATGCAGCTCCCTGGTGGAGCACTTGGGTTCAACAGCCCATGAAGGCCAAAGGAAGAAAGGAAGGAAGGAGGGAGGGAGGGAAGGAGGGAAGGAGGGAGGGAAGAGAAGGAGGGAAGGAAGGAAGGAAGGAAGGAAGAGGGATAGGGAGGAAGGGGAAAGAAGGAAGGGGAAAGAAGGAGGGGGAAGGGTGGGGGAAGAATGAGGCAAAAGGGGGGAGGGGAGGGGAAAAGGGAGGGATGAGAGGAAAGGGAGGGAGGGGGCAGGAGGAAGAGAAGGGAGTGGGGAGGGGAGGGGATCTCTAAAATGTCAGCCCATGTTAAAGAGCAGAAGTTGATACTTTCTCTCTGGGATAAACCAAGCCTGACAGAATCTTAGGGCAAGAACAGAACAGAAAAAGCTTGAGACTTTCCTTTATAGTCCAAATCACAGCTATCTAAGCAAGGAAAAATCATTCCATAAGAAATGGAGAAACATCAGAAGTTTGCTTTTCAAACAGTCATTTGGATGACATCTAGAAAAGTCACCAGGCCACAAATGCAACCTTGGAAAAACAGAACCAGATGAGTATGAGGTCCTAAGCAGTTATCCCTGAGGAGTGGAAGTATAGCTATTACTTAATTAGATCTCATGCTTTTGTAGAGGGGACTGTTAGACTTATTTCCATCTCACAGAGACAAATTTCCTCTTATTGATTGATAAATATTATGTTTATAGAGGAAAACATTACACAGCCATGGCCTGAAATTGTTAATGTACTTTTGAAATGATACAGAGCTTTCTTAATTTTTACATCTGGGTAGCATGCTTCATATGAGAAAATCAATAATATTTTAATGCTCAGGAACATAAATGATGTCTTCCTAGACTTTGCTTCAAATCTTAGCCAGATCACTTATCTGCTTTGTGATTTGAGCAAATTACTCAAGCTTTCTAAGCCTACATTTCCTGATTTTTAAAATAGAGATAATACTCGTGCCTTCCCTGTGGGATTAAATATGATAACGCATGTGAAGTGCCTGGCCCTGGGCCTGACCAGAGCAAGCATGTGATAAATGTTACTGTTATTTTTACCAGAAGATTCAAATGTGTTTGAAGATTCCTCAGAGACATGCTTCTGGTTCCATAACAGAATATAATAGTTATTGGGTTTGGTTCCCAGCTCCATGCACACGCCTATACATACACATAACAGTTTAAAAGAAGTATTTTTGTCTAATATTCACAAAAAGATAAATATGCTCACATTCACATAGATCATAGGGTGAGTGTAATGTACCATTACCTCAAATGTTTACATACCACTATTCTTCGAGACATTACATACAACAGAATTTTTCTGTCTCTTAAGAAATTCCCTCCAGTTCTTGGGGTTCAATCTGGGGTCTCATGCATGCCAGGCAGGTGCTCCACCACTTAGCCACAGACCCTCTTTTACTTTTTCATTTCTTTTGAGACAGGGTCTCACTAAGTCATGCAGGCTGCCTCCAGCCTTGATCTTGTGATTTCCTGCC
The DNA here is from genome assembly GCA_007922755.1 of Pedetes capensis. Taxonomy (NCBI): domain Eukaryota; kingdom Metazoa; phylum Chordata; class Mammalia; order Rodentia; family Pedetidae; genus Pedetes; species Pedetes capensis. Next base: position 304,902 of record VMDO01000083.1, on the reverse strand, counting down.
TTACCCTCCCGAGTCACTGAGACACAGGTGTGCACCATGGGGCCTGATAATTTTAAGAGATTTTTGCTTCTACATTAGACCTAAACATAAGGAGAGGAAGAGGAAAAAAGGGAAGGTAGGGTCACATGGAAAGTCAGCAAACAGGAAAATAGGACAGTTGCATTCTCCAAAAATATCCACCCACTTGCCTGATGCTTATGACTAGCTTGCTGTGGGTGGAGACCCTCCTCTAAGCTCCCTTTGCCATATTACTTACGAGGGAAATGAGATGTCTGTGCCCAGCTCTGCTTGCCTGCTTTGGGTCCTTCTGCCAATCTTTCTCTGGCCACCTGAGAACCGGCCACCTGCTCGCAGTTCTGGGCTCCCTCACTCCTCTCTTCAATAGCACACAGTCCATAGAATTCTCAGAGTAAATATGACTTTCTCCCTTTTTCTGCACCCTCAGAACCATGAATGGCGACACCTTTTGCTGTACCGTTCCATGAAGAGAAACCCTATCATGACATACTTCCAGGGTAAGTGTGGGTCTAATATGTGTTAAAATTGGAGGTAGTAAGCCAGGTGTGGTGGCGCACGCCTGTAATCCCAGAGATTCAGGAGGCAGAGGCAGGAGGATTGCAGGTTCAAGGCCAGAGGCAGCCTGTGTATCTTAGCGAGACCCTGACTCAAGATAAAAAATAAAACATGGTCTAGGGGTGCAGCCCCATGGTAGAGCACTTGCAAAGTATCTGCGAGGCCCTGGGTTCAACTCCTCAGAACCACAACAATAAAAAAAAAATTACATCTAAATAAACAAATAAAAATCAGTGGTAGTAATATCCCTGAAAAAAGCAACCAAGAAGCCATTTTTCAAAAGGAAACTGGCCCTCTGTTAAAAGGCAGTAGCCTATATAAGAATAATAAAAGGTGGGACACAGACTGACAAATAGTTATTTCTAACATTCCGGGCCTTGATGCCTTATTAGCAAGGTGGGGATAAATCTCACCTGTTCTACCAACCTTATACTTTGGTGGAAATAAAGTAAAATATGGAGTTTCTCCTCTACTTTGTAAAGCAAGACCTCATAGACTGCAGTGTTGTCACCTACTCAGAAGAGCTCCAGGCTTTGCCTCCCCAAAGGTAATTTTTCATATAAGCAAAAGTTCTGACAGACGTGGTGGGCAAGGGTCTTTTCCGAATTTCAATGTCAGCTGCAAATGGCTTTCTGATTGCTCTTGGGCATTATAACCATGAATCGATATGAACCAATTTCAGAGTCTCCCGCTAATCATAATTTGTGAGGAATCGACTTTTATAAAATGCCTGCACTGTCAAATCAACTCTCCCATAAATAATAACACTCCACCTTTAAGACTCAGTTCAGACTTTACAAAGGGCTCTCACATTTATTTTTTCACAAAATGTAATAATGCTTGAGGTGATGAATAGGTATTACCATAAATTTCATTTTACCAAACAGGGAATTAAGAGAGCAGACCTCGGTGGAGGCCTCAAGTCCCCCGCCCCGAGTTCTATGAAACAACAAACAAGGCCTGCATCACAATTTTCCCACCTTGAGATGCACAAGGGAAAAGTTATTTTAGGCATACAATGGGCACCTAGGAATACAGGGTTCATTCTTTAGACAGAGGTGCCAGCCAGGCCTCCACTGAGCCACAAGGTCCCCCTGCCAATGCTCTGCCTCCCCAGAGGACAGCTCTGAAGAGGTTTTGCTGGTTTCATCTCATTCACTGGCCAATGACAAACTGCAAAACAGATGGTGCTTCTTTTTACAACCACAAACACGCCATGTGAAAACGAAAACATCTAGGAACGAGAGCAGATCAGAGATGAATGTGTGGCTGAATAACTGACAATGTGTTCCAAGATTTAGGTCCCCGAAAAAGGAGTTTGATTAAAGAAATGTTTCAATCAAAACAATGTAATGTTAATAACAAGGTGATTTCAAATCAGGTGCTAACTATTCTGCCTCTCTTCCTCAATAAGTTATTTTTAGGCAACAGAGTCAAAAGAGCTGATAAAAGTCTTTGGCATGTGTAATCTTTGGAAGTCTATTTACAGGAATGGTCTCAATTTAGTTGGAGCTATTTGGTATTACTCTGCTTCTTGATTTACATATATATTTTAACATAAAAGAAGCAACATTCTCGACAGTGTGGTGTCAAAGTGTAGTCACAGGAGCACCTGCATCAAAATCACCTGGGTGATATTAAAAGTGCAGATTCCTCTCCCCCAAGCCGAGTCAGAATGAGTGGACGTGAGAACTGAGAATCTGCACTTGAACCAGGACTGCAATGAATTTGAGAACCACTGGGATAGACAAATGACATTCAAGCAGGAAAATCACAAGTTGAGAGCCTGGAGTTAGAACAAGGAAGAATACCCAATGGGCTTACAAAAACAGATACCACTGGTAATACTTTGCACCTCTGCAGGTTGAACAACATGGCCTTTTATTTATAAATACAGCTAGCCAAAGTCCAAATCTGGGATAGACACTGCTTAAGTTTGAAAAAGAGTTGTTTTTGAAAAGTTGAAAAGAACTGCTTAAGTTTGATTTGACTTTCAGCTCCATCTTTAAACAATCCAGCAAGATTAGGAGTTCTGGGTGTACAGTTGGTTTTCATTATACGAAAAGATTTTTCATTAAAGCCTACTAAAAAACAAATCACTTCTGGAATTTTCTGACTCAAAAGTGACTTAGCTATAAACAACTTTTAAATTACTTTAAATACACAGCTTTGTTAAACCAAAATTATAGCCAGAACTGGAACAGTGAAAGAATTAACAGATTCCTTAAAGTGTGAGCTAGTCTGAAGTTCATGTTGCTATTGTTAAGTGCCGTGGAGTTGGTGTCCAACTCATAGCACCCTACTTACAACAGAATGAAACACTGTTGTGCTTCTCTGTTATTCATAGGGTTTTCAATGGCTGATTGTTTTTTGGGAGTGGGTTGCCAGGTCCTTCTCCCAAGCTTACAGCCCGTGATGTTCCCAGGTAGTCTTCCACCCAAGTACTAACCAGACCTGACCCTGCTTAGCTTCTGAGATCTGATGGGATCGGAAACCACAGTGGTATTGCTACACGTCTGAAGTTCATAGACACTGGATAAATGTTGATTAAATGACTTGTATATTGTCTTTTGACAAGTTACTTTTTTTTTTAGATAATAAGACACTCTAATTGAACAATACTATGCTTCTTAAACTCTTGATTAGAGAAAAAAGGATTCAAAAAAATAGTTATCAACGGAAACCAGGGTTTATTTCAAAAAGTTTCATGAAACATTTCCTGTTGTGACAGACAAGAGTTTGGTAGACTAGTCACCTCGGGTTCTTACCCAAACTCTTTGCTTTTGAGCTGTTTGGCCTTAGGAAAGTTACTTAACTTCTGAGTCTTGATTTCTTTTTTTTTCTTTCTCTTTTTTAATAAAATGCAAATTACTTAGAACTGAATACTGCTTGTTAGGAATGAGTAACCCAACAAAGGTTACTGCCATACCCATCTCAGTTTTCACACACAGAGGGCAAAATCACATAGCATTTTACATACTTATTATGGAAATTCCAGGAATGTTCAGTGAATTAAGTGTTTGAATTTTCATTCGGTTCATGAAGCAGAAACAACCAGACTAATGTACAAAAAGATGCATGTTAGCTGTAAGTTCTTATGGCTAAGATACAACTTTGAAATGCAAAATACCTTGATCTTTATTAATTTAGATGAAAAATGTGATTCCAAATATTAACAATAAAAAGCAACAGGAATCCCAAAAGATCACGAAGACCCTGGGTACATCAGTTTCAATGCAACTCTAGAAAGCCTCTCTATAACATATTTACCCCTATCTCAGAAGGAAAATGTTTGCTGTGCATATAGACTATTAAATTTAACTGTAAACTATTTCCAAGGCTGACATTTTCAAAATGATCTGCTGATTAACTAGGATCATTAGACCTAATATGTTCCCAAGAGAATTATAGCTCATCTTTATTATTCATTCCAAAAGCTAGAAATGGCATTCCTAAAACAGTTCATAGGAAAACATTTATGTACAAAATCCATCAAGCACTAGCATATTACAAGAAGAAAACTACCTCTCCCTAGATACCATCCTCAGTCACAAACTCTTATATTCCCTGCAGTCTCAGCACAAAGTATGTGCCAGAAACAAGGAGGGAGAACTATAAATATGGCAGAGATATTGGCCTTGCCTTTGAAAAGCTCATGGTTCTGGACAATAAGAAGAGGTATATAAACAAATAACTATAAAAACAAAGTTTTAGTGTGTACAAGATACCTTGAAAGAGATAGGAAAAGGAGAACTAGTTTGCTTGAAAAAGTTGGGTCAAACTCAATGGAAGACAAAATACTTTAGTTAGGACTTTAAATGAGTATATGAGGAGATGAAGTGGAAAGAATAGAAGGTTATAGAAAGAGGATAACATGGGAAGAGAGGATAACATGCAGAAAAGGTGGGTGAGGTATGAATGAACCCATGGCTGGGATCTGGGAAAGGAAAGCACGTGTGAAGAGAGGGGAAAGAGCAGCCAGACACAAAATCAGGCTGAAAGGTCATGGCCATTCAGACTGCTCATGTGCTTTAGTATGTCTGAACTTTTTCCCAAAGTGAAAACAGAGATATTTACACTTGTTAAAAATGTACAGTAGAAATCCAGATGTGGTAGTGCACACCTGTAATCCTAGCACTCAGGAAATGGAGGCAGGAAGATGGCAAGCTTGAATCCAGCCTAGGCTATGTGGTGAGATCCCATCTCAAAAAGAAAAAAAAAATTGTCCAATAGAGGATACATGTCAGATTTATAAGAATGTCCTGGGGACATGTGGAGAAGAGACATATGGGTCTGCAGGAAAGGTGACCTGATGGGTGGCTATTGCACTATCCTCCAGATGAGAAACTGTGGAGCTTACATTAGAACAGTAGTAGCTGGAATGCTGAGGAAGGATGGATGGATGTGGGTAATACTTAGAACACAGGCTGATATGCACGTGGAAGATGGAGGAAGGGAAGTGTGACTCAGTTGTCAGCTTGTGTGGTGATTCCATATGCCACCACAGAGGCTGAGGAACAGACTTTGCAGAACAGATGTGAATGAGTAGACACCACAGAGAGTTGGAAGCAAGGGGCTATGCAGGGGAAGGTTTGATCATCCAGGACTGCATCACCTGGAGGCGCACCTCTCTAGGAAGCATGCTCCGGCAGCTCAGGAAGGACTAGGCAAAGACACCTGTGAGTCACCATCATATTGGTAGGGAGGTGACATGGATTAGAAAACCACAACTTACAACATTATTTATGGGGTAAGAGAATTTGTGGCATATGCATTTCATAGACTGTCCTGTAGTCATTAAATATGACCACAAGGCAGGCTATGAAGCAATATAGAAATGTACTGGACTTAGGTTTAAAAGATCAGAAGGCATACACAGTAATGTGGATGCATCTCAAAAACATACTGAGTGAAAGAAGCCGGACAAGAAAATGAACATACTGAGACCACACTTACCTATGCTGATACAATCAGATCAGTGTTTGTTTCTTAGGGATGGAGAGAATCCACAGCAAAAGAGAATAAGGGAACTTTCTGGGATCACAGAAATGTTCTATGCCTTGATGAAGGTGTAGATTTTATATATATATATATATATATATATATATATATATATATATATATATATATATGTCAAAACTGATAGAATATCAGAATTCCATTATATATTAATTACACCTTTAAAAAAAAATCACAGCACAAATCTGTATATACGCATATAATCAAAGACAAGGGACTATGCAAATATAACAGTTGTGTCCCGGTAGTGGGACTATGGGCTATTTTCTTCTTGCTTAAAACTTTCCTTTTCATGTAATGGTCTTAAATAAAAAGGAACTTTAAACCCACAAATGCCAACAAATATTCATTAATTACCCATGAAACTGGTTAACATATAATTTTTTTCCCATCAGAATCAGGAAAGAGTCTCTGCAACCAAGGACTTTACTGTCTGAAGAAAAGAGGAAAACACAAGATACAATGAACACGTCAGTGTAAAAAAATATCAAGGGATGACTGGAGCAAGGGGGGCCGGGGAGGCCAAGGTTTTGTTCTGAGACTGAGAAGGGTTTTTCTGAAGAGTTTTTGCAGAAGCAAATAGGAAAGCATTTCAGGGAGTGGCTCAGAGGGCAGAAACACAGTCTGCCTTTGAAGGAAGGTAGCTTAACTAGCAGTGGAGGACACTCATTAGGGATGGAACCAAGATAACAATGAGAAAGTTGGCCAAGGGTTGGGACAAACTGGATTCTAAAGGTCAAATGCACAGACTTGACTTGGTTTCAGTGCTCCTAAGTTTATGAGTTATCTTTTATTTTCTATAGTTCTTGGTAGTTTGGGAACCATGTCCCAATTTTCATAAAGACATTAAAGAAAAATCACCCAGTTGGAGGGTGACACCAACCACCCTGCATTATTTTGGAGGAAAAAAGTGGATATCTCAAGGTATAACAATGACAATGAGGTGCCTGTAATGAGACAGGCAACATGCCACTGAGATATATGTATACTTTTTTGTTTTTCTGCTTTTGCAGTATTGGTGGACCTGAACCCAGGGTCTCAGGCTTGCTTTGCAAGTGCTTTATCACTTAGCTGTGCCTCTAGCTCATTTTTTACTTTTTATTTTGAGACAGGATCTCACTAAGTTACGCAGGCTGCCTCTGCCTTGAACTTGTGATCTTCCTGAGTTTCTGGGAATATAGGTGTGTGCCACCACACCCAGCCTGTATTGCTGTGTGATTCAAGCTCCACAGGACCCCAGCAAAATATATGTAGAGTTCATATCACTAATAAGGAAACTGTACTCAATTAAGTTAGGTAAATTCTAAGTAGGTGTGAATGGACAAAAGCCTACACCATTGACTTACTCTATCAAGAAATGATTGATCAGGACTTACTTCTGTGTGAGTTTGAAGAGTCTGTCCTGAGGGATTTTTAATAATATTTCATCCAATTACTATCCCTTCCCATGGAGTGGTTTGTTGTTGTTGTTAGGTGCCATCGAGTCAGTATCCGACTCATAGCGACCCTCCTAGGGTTTTCAATGGCTGACTGTTTCAGGATTGCCTTGGGAGTGGATTGCCAGGTCCTTCTCCCATTTTTGCAGTGCTGGGAATTGAACTCGGGACCTCAGAGACTGCAATGCAGCACTCTACCAACTGAGCTAAATCCCAGCCCATGGAATGGTTTGTGCCCTCACAAAATGGCAAACGTGATTGATTACTACACAGCTGTCAAATTGCAAACATCTTAATACCTATTATTTAACAGCAATTAACACTTGGTTCTAGATGCTTTGCAATGCATTATCTTATGTGATCTCACAACCACCCTTAGGGCAAACAATTATTCCTGCTAGTTTACCAAGAATGAAAGTGGGACAGAAGAGATATATTGTAGCTTGCTCCAGGCCACCCAGCTACCAAGGATTTGAATCTGGATATGGTAACAACATAGGCCTACGCATCCTACTGCCTTACGTTTGAAAATCTGAGTTTGAAACTTTGCTGTGTAAACCTATCTTTTTTCATGTCACCTCATGCCATAACCAACAACCCAAATGGAAGCTTCAAGAGCATTCATCCTTGACCGTTTTGTCACTAGTGTTTAAAGGATTCTCTTCTCTCCTGTGATAGAACCAAACCCTTTCCAAAATGCTATGCTGCCATGGACTGACCTTGCCTGATTCAACAGCAGCAATGACACATGACCTGAGTCTAGCCTCGGGTGACAGAATGACACAGACAGGCCACTTACTGTGTCCTGACACTCTGACTGCTACAGGAAGAGCACACCGGGGCACACTCTCCTTATCACAGGTGGGAAGGAGGGAGCGGGCACCAACCCATGGCTACTTCCTGACAGGCTGTGTGACTAATTGGAGGTGCTGAGTTCCTTGGCTCCAATTTTAATTGCTTAATTGTGCCACCCACTAAAAGGTAAGAAGAGGATCATCCATTCAGGCAGAGTGAATGAGCACAGTGTTCCCTTCTTGGTTCTGCCTTGCCTTGGAGAGCTGAAACCTGAAACACAAGGCAGGCTCATCTCCACCTCCACTGGGTTCCGATGAACTCTGAAACACACAAAAGGCCTCTTTGCTGATCTCCTAACACAGTATCCATTGCAACATTTAAGGCACAGACAAAAGCAAATTAGGCTGGTCATTTGGATAATTGAAAGGGCAGCAGCCAAGTCAAGTAACATGGTGGAAAGCCTTCAGAGTCTCTGAGGGCTGGGCTGCCTCTCAGCTGTAGTTCCCTTTGACTGCTTCACTAGAATGCTCAAGTCTTTGGGGTTCTGCAGTTTCATTTGTCTTAAGATTATTTTTCCATAGAATAATTACTTTTCCATAGAGCCATCCATTTCCAATAAGGTCAAGACTGATGTCTTGGCTTGGTATTATGAATCCACAGGATTAGCAATGAGTCTGGCCTCACCTCCCACTGGGAGGTGAAAAGAGGAGATGCACAACCAAAGTCTTGACCTCACATGTACTGGCCCTTGATCTGTGCCCTGGTTGGACCTAGGATGGTGGCAGCGGTGGCGGTTTAAGAATGTCCCCGTCCAGCAAGTGAGAATGGCACAGCTTAAACTCTACTCTTGTCGAAAGAAAAATATGTGGATTCTTTTAGAAGTGGATGAATACAGTTGGCTTCTCTATGACCCGTGCATTACTTACACTCATATCTATGCATATCTTCCATGGCGGCTATTTGTTGGTGTACACAGAAAGCAATGGAAGGCAAGGAAAGCAGCGTTTTGATGAACAACTCTAGGTGTGGCTGAATCTACAGTAAGAAGCCAATTCTCTAGGCTGAGGAGCCCTCAAGGACAGGGGACTCCTGAGGCAGGCAGTTCATTCCAACACAGTAACTGAGTAGAAAAGGCAGTACTGTCTAGGGAACTGACAACCCTAGGTCAGATGAGAACTGAAGCTGTCTGGCTTGCAAACAGCAGCCCTGGGGGGTGCTAAGTGCTACAGACACGTGCCTCCCCTGGAGCTGGTGGTTATTCTCCCACACCCCACCCCAGCTAAACCCTAAGATTAGCAAACAATATGCCTTCCTCCAGTGGGCTGACCTAATAGGTGGCACCCTCCCTTTTTTTTTTTTTTTTTTTTTTTGGCACTACTAGGGGGTTGAACCTAGGACTTCATGCATGCTAGCCAAGTGCTCTACCACTGAGCTGCACCTCCGGCCCCATTTTTATTTTTTATTTTGAAGCGGGGTCTCGCTAAATCACACAGTTATACTAGCCTCAAATTTGTGATCCTCCTGCCTCAGTCTCCTGAACTGCTGGGATTACTGGCAAGTGCTACTATAGTGGACTTCCTCAAAACACTCTTTAATAGGAAAAGTAGTTCAGAAAAAAACATGATGGAATTACTTAACAGGAATTCACCCAATTACAAAAATCATCTGTCTTTATGTCTTCAGCAAGAGACATGTTTTGGTCATCAGAGGCTCTGCTAGACTTAGATCAGTGCCAGGAATTCTGTGAACTTGAGGTCAAGCTGCCAAGATTCAAAAGAAATGTCGATAGTTAAGTGTTTGCACAGATACCAGAGTGGGAAAACTAGCGACGGCCAGCATGCAGCTGTAGTCACAGAAGCGGGGATGGGAAGACCGCATGTTCCAATTTTCCCCTTACCCCATAAAATTTACCAAAAAAGCTCTTACCTAGCTCTCCCCGGAGGTTAACAAGTTCTTGAGATAGGGCTTTGTGTTGCTTCAGCGCTTCCTCCCGCTGCGGAAAACACACATCAAGTTACTTACGTTTTAAAGAGGGTCTCTTTCAGTAAGATACACAAATGTTATCACTAGGAAAATGAGACTTAGAATTGAGCAGCTAAGATATGAATCATTTAGGCTAACAGTTTGTGCTGTTAAAAAAAACACAGCTGTCCTTTAGTTGTGAAGGAAATGTGTGTTTCAAAAATCTGTTTTCTCAGATCCTAGTGAAACTTTCCTTTGAGGAACTGGATGGCTCATTTAAAAATATTTGCTTTGAGCCAATGCTTCACTGCAGATCCATAGAACCTTTCAGCTAATGCATACTGTACTTAAGATGTAATGCATTCTCCTCCTCCAAGAGTAATAAAGGCCTAATCAGTTTAAGATAAATATTTAATGTTCTAAACATAGGCACTTATACAGGACTTTGTCCTATATTTGCAAATAAAAAAGTTGTTACAAGGCCAAACCTTTATTCCTAAATGACAAAAGAAAACTTTGTTATAAAGCTACGACAATATATTCCTTTAAAGACAAAATTAAATTTTTAACCAGCTATACACTAGTTTCAAAGGATTATTATAACTTGGAGCAACTGTAAGTCTAATTAGATGTTAGAGAAACAAACCAAAGGAAACCAGGCAGCTGTTTCAGGGTTAAAAAAGCAATTACCAGCCTTGTGATGAAAAATAATTTTCAAGTCACCAGCAACTCGTAGCAATCACACATCCACACGTACTGAAACATCAGACACCATTCCTTACAAGTTAGCTTCCCTAGCACCCGGTGTAACTAGGGAAGATGCAGAATTTCAAAGCTCCCTGAAAATGCCCTCACTAGGCTCACCCCAGGCAGAGCTCCCACCGCATCTTGATCACAGTACTGCAGAGATCATGAGATCCGGCCTTTGCAGGCAAGAGTTGCTTGTCATTCAAAGCATTTCCCCAGATTCCAGACACCCTCTGCAGTAGTCTCTGACATTCTTCCAGAAAAGCACTATAAACAAACATTAATTACCCTTGTTGTTGTACATGGAGAAGAGAGGCACACTTTGCTGCTGGGGCAGCCCATTTTCCAGCTTCTGTCTCCAACCCCCCGCCCCCCTGCACTGTCCAAGAAGTGCACAGGTGGCTGTGCCTCCCACCAGTCAGGGCTGTCTACATTCAAAGCTCTACCAGGAGGAGCGCCATTGGCCCTCGGTGGCCTCCCTGCCCGTCCTGCAGGTTACCGTATGCCTTAGACTCCTCTCTCCCTCCAGAAGCTGAGACTGCAGCTTCTGCCTTTGGCACTAGCAGCCTGTGATTACTTAAAGCCACAGCCCTTCATTTATGAAAAACGAGAGCCAGACATTAGACTGATCGATTGCCACTTACTTAAATATCGGCTGGAATGGTGGAAACAAAAACTGACCCTCTCTGCATGGATAATGGAGTTATTTTTAGATTTGTGAGCCTTTTTACTCCCCTCTCTAATTGAGGTCATTAGATTTTCACACTTACTAATAGAAAAGGGAAACTTGTTCTTCAAAACCCATATACTAAATGAGGTTATGAACTAGGTGAAGGGCAATGAAAGGGAGCGTGTTGTGATTTAGAATTTTAAATGACATGAAATGAATGATGTTGCTCTCAAAATTTGATTACTTAGAACACGGTCTACTAATGTCAAAAAAAAGTTTTAAGTGGTGATTTTAGGGTTGGAGACCATATATATTTTATCACTTATTTTGCACTAGTTTCTCACACGTAGTTAAGAAAGTTAACTCTAAACAGCACTATCTCAAGTAGACAGGTAATAGTAATTGGAATTTAAGAAATTTGAATACATTTTGGTATTATATCTCAAATGCTTATTTTTTAAAAATGTGGTATTAAGTTGTTCTAAAGTCACAAATCATTGAGTCCAAGTTTTAATATGATTAGTTTTCTAATGTGAAGATTAAAATTTGAGTGCAATCAGCCTGGATGATAATTGAAGGAAAAAACACAACATTCTCCTCTTAATTTCATACATCTAAACCTTAATTTTGTTTAGCAGTCCAGTTCAGATAAATAGCAGAAAATTTTGTCACTAAAGTGACAGAAGCACCAGTAGACAGCTCTACAAAGAATGCAGAAGTAATCTAGAAACACATTCAATAAACTTGCTTAAAGTTCATTTTCCAATAGTAGCTAAGTTTCTATTAGAAGGACCTGATGGCAGGAAAATTAAATCACCTCTGAAATTTTTGGAAAAGGTGACAAAATTTAAAACTACAGATGGCATAATTTCAAAGAGTAATTCTGTAAAACCTATTATGTTCTATCACAAATACACACCAGGTGAAATTTTTGCTTTGTAAAGGGACTTAGGGGAGAGGGAGTTTCAGTATGGTGTAGACAGCCCCACTGTACTCAACCATTCTGTTCTCCAAGTCTCCAGAAGCCACCTCCGCCTTCAGACCTTTGCTGACGGTAGCAGCAAGAGGACCATGGGGTCATCTTTCACTCCTTGCCTCAACGGTTATGCAAAAATCACTCAGTTCTTTCATTTGTGGTTGTTGGTTGTTAAGTGCCATGGAGTCAATGGACTCACAGTGACCCTATGTACAACAGGTAAAGCACTATTGTCAGTGCTTGTCTGCTATTCATAGGATTTTCAATGGTGGATTGATTTTTGGGAGTGGGTTGCCAGGTCCTTCTCCCAAGCCTACAGAACCTGGTATTCCCAGGCAGTCTCCCATCCAAGTACTAACCAGGCCAGACCCTGCTTAGCTTCCAAGATCTGATAGGATCAGACACCGCAGTGCTACAGCTGCAGATCTCAAATCCTCTGTACTTTTCTCTTAGTGCTACTTGCACTCTAGTCCTGATCCTCACCAAACCTGGTTCATGGGAAGGATTTCGTTACCTTTCAGAGGTCTTCTACGTTATTTTTCCATCTTCTTTGGGCATATAAACTCCTTTGCTCAAGAAGAACCTCTCAATTGCATCAAAAATAAAAAACAGGGCTAGAGATGCAGCTCAGTGGCAGAGCACATTCTTAGCAAGTATGAAGTCCTGGGTTCCATCTCCAACACACACACACACACACACACACACACACACACACACACGCACGCACACTCACACGCACACAATTTCACTGTGGTTCCATGGACCTGAATTATCCAAGCTCCTGTTCAGACTCCAGTCTCTCTTCTGTGCAAGTCATAAGCATCATGCTTATCCCATCTTGTCAATGCCACGTCCTTTGGATGCCTGGCCTTGTTTACCCCAACCCCATTACATATACCTTCTGGAATGCTAAATGCGAAAGACATCTTCCCTCTTCCCCAATTGCCTAGAAGGGACATTTATCCTAAATTGGCTGGCAAGTTATTACTCAGAATCAACTAAGTACTTTCCACAGCATATGCTGTAAAAAATCATGTAAGACATGTAAGACACAGCCCCTGCCTTCAAGGAGCTTAGGACTTAGGTGGAACCAAAATGTCTAGGCCCAATTTTTTTGGTCATCGTTCAAAGCAGATGACCTCATCTGAGGGGAAGCAGTATACAACAAAAGAAAAATGAAGGGCTTTAAATATGATCTATGTGAAATGCTGACCACAATGCCCATACTGTAATAGACGCATAATAAGTGTTAGTTTCTGCGTGACTTTCCTGGTAGCTTGCCCTTTAAATCTACTTAGCAGTTACTTGTAGATGATAAAATACATTTTGTCAGTTAGAGACTGATTCACTGCTTCTTTTCATTCAGATTCTCTTGATGAGTATTCCTGTCTTAGATGATAAACCCTTTATAGTCCAGATAACAGGCTTATTGGATTCTCTTTGTACTGTAACATGAAGAATCCCCCACATATAATGTAAAAAGGGAGAAAGGCAGGAATCTAGATAGAGAGATGCTTTTATACTCATGCATTAAATATATGAAGTATTCCAAGAAAAAAACTGTCCACCCTGATTTAATTAGGGGTCCCTGGGACACAGGCACTTAGTCTCTGGCTGTCTTCCCATCTGTGGGTCTGAATTCTGCTGGCTACTAAACAGCATCAACAGCACAGGGGATCTTGTAGAAAAGATCCACGTCATGGCTCAAACGTGGCTCTATCTAGATAGACCTCCTCCCTTCATCTACAAAGTGATTTTGTCAGTGTGGTCACTGACACAATTTGGCCAGAGACAATTTTACTTAGACTGCTAGCATCATCCAAAATTCATCACTTTCCTTTAGGTGCTAGTCTAGGTTAGATCTCACTTGCAAAAAAAGATTAGGCAGAGGTTGGGGGTGCGTGTGACCTGTTTAGGCTTATCTAGAAACTGACCCTTTTATGGAAAAACTGAGATTACTACCATCAGTACTACCGTTCACATTGGTTGGTTGTGCAGAATACTGTCCAGTGTGCTAGGGTGAACCAAGAATTAGAAAAACTGAAACTAACATTAGTGTATCCTTTGAGAAATAGAAAGTGTGACTAAGTTTCCAGATTGGTCAGACATTTATAAGAACTTCTGCTATGTAATGAAATGTTTCTGTGATGTAGTTATTAAACAGACTGCAAAAGAAGAATAAAGAATCGTTCTGGAAATCCCTATAAACAACTATTTTTACCCATAATCTAATATTTCAAAATCACTTTCAAAAGCTTAGGAATCACTATACACACAATGTTAATACTTGCATATAAACACACATAAATTACATATATAGATATATAACATATATATACACTTATGTAATGAGTGAACCAAAGTGTTAAGGAGATTTTTTAGTTGCTTTACTTTCCCCTTTGTTATGTCTTTCCTTTTCAAATGTTTTATAACAGTACCTTGTATACATTAGATAATGAGTAAATATTTGCTGATTATAAAATAAAGAGGGGAGCAAAGAACATTTACACAGAGACTTTATGTGCAACTTACATCTGGGATTCCATCCTCTCCACTCATTTCTTCACTCAGGTACACATTGTGTGTCTATTACAGCTGCTGGGGTGGTTTTATAAAAAAGAACTAGAGGCTGATCCTGTTCTCAATGAATTTCTTATCTTAAAAAGAAGAAACAAACACTAAATGGATACCTATCATTTAGAGAATGAAAGAGGAGTATAAAAGCTCCTGGAATCCAGAGAGTGGACAGAAACAGAACAAGGCGGCCCAGGAGAGTCGTAAGGAGGGAGTCCCTGAGCTTTACTCAATAGAGTCATAATTACATAGGTATTGTGTTATGGTTTGGACATGAAGTGTCTCCACAAAGCCTCATGTGTTGAAGGCTTGGTCCCAGCTGGTGGTGTCACTGAGAGGCAATTGGATATTGAGGGTGTCAACTTCATCAATGGGTTAATTCACTGATGAGTTTGCAGCTGAATGGGCTATTAGGAGGCAGAGCCTGCTTGGAGGAAGTAGGTCACTGGGGGTGTGGCTTTAAAGGGTATATTTTGTCCATGGACCTTCCTGTGTTGTCTTCTGCCTCCTGTCCACCATAAGGTGAACCACTAGTCTCCACCATGATCTTCTGCCTCACCATATACAGGCCCAAAAGCAATGGAGCCAAGTGACTGTGGACACATATTAGGACCTACAGTGAGGTGTAAGTGAAATTTCCATATGGTAAAAGTAGCCTTGAAATTCATTAAGAGTTTGTCATGTTGTAGACTAACACAGCATCTTTCAGTATGTTCAACCCAGCAAATTTGTAATCTAGTGTTAGATCTATTCTCTCACCAACTGAGCACCTAGTAAAGTATTTGGCTTGTGTTCAGGGGCCAGACCATACAGGCAAACAGTATCTTAAAACACTTTGTTTGCATATAGTGTAGAATGTTCATACCACAAGAGGTAGCTAGGGACTGAGAGGACGCCTGGGGAGCAGAATCCTGCCTTCTTCTCAAATCTACTATTGGACTTTTGCCCACAAAAGGGTATGAAAGGCAGGACTGTTTTCTAAATTTGCATTTGCACTTTGGTTGTTTGTATCTCATATAATCAATCTGTGTAAGTTAGATGCAGGTAATGATGTTGTAAGATCTGAACATACAGGTATTAAGAGGGAAGAGCTGTGGCGGCCCAGGAACAGTAAGATAAAGTACAGAAAGATTGTGGGAAAATTTGAACTTCACAAAATACTAGCTCTACGCTTAAGCCCTGGTCCTCCTCTTGCTTGCTGTTTGATGTTACTTAACAACTCTATGCCTCAATTTTCTTATTTGTAAATGCCAACTCATTATGGCTTTAGTGAGGATTTAATAAGGTACATAATAATAGCTGGTACTTAATAAATGTTAAATCCCTCTTGCTTTTCTTCCATCTCCCTAATATACAGCTGAGCAGCTGACCAGTGACAGTTACATTACCAATGGCAATTGGTGCCAAATTAGAGAGCCTTACATTCCAAATTATAAACCAGACTCATCCAAAACAAAAATAATCAAACTTGTGTATGTAATTAAAAATTTCCTAGTAGTAACATTTTGTAAAAGTTAAAAAAGATAGTTAATTTTAATAACACATTTTACTCAATCTAAATATATATATGGGAAAAGGACATGGCAATTCACTTCCAAGGCAATCCCCAAACAGTCATCCATTGAAAACCCTATGAGGGTCACTATGAGTTGGATATGACTCGACTGGCACCTAACAACATCATAACAAATATATATGGCCTGCAGCCGTACAAATGTGCAACCCGATGCCATCAGATTTTGGAAGCTAAGCAGGGTCAGGCCTGGTAATTGGATAGGAGACTGCCTGGGAACACCAGGTGCTGTAGGCTTGGGAGAAGGACTCAGCAACCCACTCCCAACAATCAGCCATTGAAAACCCTATGAATAGCAGAGAAACACTGACAATAGTGTTTCATCTGTTGTAAGTAGGGTCGCTATGAGTCAGATACTGACTTGATGGTACCTAACAACAACAAATACATATAAAATAATCATTTTGAGGTGGTCAACATAAAAATGATCACTGATATAATGTACATCTTTTTCATTATAATTCCTTAAAATCCATGTGTAGCTGGGTGGGGTGGGGCATGCCTGTCATTACATTGACTCAAGAGGCTGAGGCAGGAGGATCACAAGTTCAAGGCCAGAAGCAGCCTGTGCATCTTAGAGAGAATCTGTCTCAAGATAAAAAAATGGGGCTGGGGGTGGAGCTCAGTGGTAGAGCACTTGCAAAGTATGTACAAGGCCCTGGGTTCAACTCCCTAGTACTGCATAAAAATAAATAAATAAATAAATAAAAGAAAATCCCATGTGTATTCCACACCACACATCTCAATATAGACCAATTACATTATAGATGACCAATAGCCTCCTAAAGCTCGTGGACTCGTACTGGGCAGAGCATCAGGAGAAAATGGAGAAACACTGGAGGATTTAATCAGCAGAATGGAACACTTTAGAAAGACAGTTATTAGGACAGATTATAAGGAAGAAAGGACATAACCATAAAGACTAGCTATGAAGTTGCTATTGGAACCTAGTGAACAGCCATTCAGAGTCTAAACAAGGATGACACTAACAGGAATGGTAAAGATGGGATAAAGGGGAGAAACACTATGGGTTCAGAGCTCACAAGGCCTAATGATTGAGTTCACAGAGGAGATAAAGGAGAGAAAAGGGTTGAAGATGGGGTTGTTAGGCTAGATACAATACAACAAAATAACTGGCTTATCTCCAAACGGAAAAGCTGAATGTTCTTCACAACTGACATTATATGGTTTCCAATTTAGCTTATTAAGGTCATATAAACCAACTTTTGATTTCCTTCCTTGCATATTAAAGGAAAACAAAAATACTATATATTACTATAACTAAAAACCTAGGTTAAATCTTCACCTCCTCCTCAAAATATGTATATGAGTACATGAGTATATGAGAGGCTAGGAATGTAGCTCATTTGTAGGGTGCCTACCTATTTATGTGCTAGGCCCCAAGTTGGATTCCCACGGATCCTCAGCCCTAACATATGCACACCCACACAAACTGTAGATGTACAGGGGATGCCAAAAAATGTATACATTTCTTGGGACAAAATCTTTCTATTTTGCTGCTTAGAGAATATGTTGTATGGTCGTTCTAACCCCTGTCTCACCTGCACATTGTTTTGTAGACTTCTGTGGTGAGCGTGTAAATAGTTCCAACACCATAGCCGAAGAAGTAGGGCTTGTTGCACATGAGGCCTCCTGGATCTTCCCTTGTGCACATCCCACACAGTACCATGAGTCTCAAACTTATCACGAATGCACACAATTGTTAGGTTGGAGGTTCTTATTGAATACTCACACCTCCATTGTCATCATACTTCCACAATGTTCTCAGATTTCAAATATCTCTTCAAAATGGTCTTGTGCACCTTGAATGACAACCATGCTTCCACAATTTTCTATGACCGTCCTGCCTGTTGCATGGTGGTGCCAGCATTCATTTGATTAATGCCATCTTCTGCGCAAACGTCATAATACACATTGCTACCATAATTCAACTTCACAAAGTAATACATAGATAATGTCTCTTAAAATGTGTATACATTTTTTGGCAATGCTGCGTATACACCCACACATGCGCGCAAGCACACACACACACACAAAAACCTGCAAAGTGTTCATGGAACACTGATCTAAACTGTCTACTAGCCTGCAGCTCCTCAAAGGCACAGACCAAGTCTTGGTACCTACCTGCCTTTCTTCCCTAAACAAGCAACCACATCACAATGGCTTCTGTATGAAATCATTATGAATTTGTTGTGTTAAACAGACTACAGATCCAAATTGAACTGTTGTCTTCTTTGAAGATGTCATATATATCCATCTTTAAAGCAGTGATTAAAATACATCTAAAGAGCTCAGGTTAAATTCCATTCTAGTTTTCCCCATAAAAAACTACAGTTTTTGCTGCTATGTCTTCAGTAGCATATGCTCTGATAAACTTGATTTTCTCAATGAATTTTAACCAATTCCTGAATTAATTAACAACCCTATAGAATATCATAGAAGAGTAAGTAAACAAAGAAAATCTGCTTTGCTTTTGTTGTGCCACATATTATTCTACAAATGGGTAGAAATTTTGAAGAGTCTCCAGACACGATTCTGGGAGTTACCTCAAAATTTACCCTTAAATATAATCAACCTCTTTTAATTTTAAGTAGTAGTGGGTTGAATCCAGGGCCCTGTGCATGCTAGGCAAGTGCTTTACCACCTAGCTACACCCCCAGCCCCCTTTTTTATTTTGAGACAGAGTCTTGCTAAATTGCATAAGCTGTCTCTGGCCTCAAATTCATAATCTTCCTGCCTCAGCCTCCCATGCTGGAAGGATTATAGGCATGCATCATAGTGCCCTGGTTTCAACCTCATATTTCAAAGCATAAATTGTGATATGGAAAGATACATATAGTCAGACAAAAAATTAAGTGGAAAAAACTCTTATTGTTAATATAGGTCTACAGTTGTATAAGAGTACCATAGGCCAGGGGTCCCAGGATGCACAGCAGGAGGTGAGAAGGCAAGCAAGCAAAGCTTCATCTGTATTTACATCCACTCCCCATTGTTCCCTGGTGCCAAAAAGGCTGGGGACCACTGCCACAGGCAGTTATCATTTTGCCATTGTCCTTCTAATCAAGAGACTCTGGGGGGGGGGAGGAAATACTAACGAAATGTTTCCATTTCAAGTTTCTAGAGACTGACTCAGATATCAAGTGAGTAAACAAAATGGTAGCTGGACCAATTGTACCTGATCTTCCCAATCATTAACTTAAATATATTCAAAGGACAAGAATGTGAGCACTGTCCCCCACTCCCTGCCCCAACCTCACCGAGGAAGACTCCTTAGAGGTTCACATCCTTACCTCAGACAGGAGGTGCTGGACCACAACTGCTAATGCTTCAAATTTGGTGTTACCACAGGCAAGAAGCTGCTTGAGCTGCCGGATAAATCCACTCTGGTTTTCACATTTTGTTTTATATTGGGCCAATTCAAGTGTTTTCTCAGAGGATAGCACATCTGGAGATGTCTGGGTCTGGATGCATAGACTTCTGGGACTCTTTTGCCTGCCCTTTTCAACTGCAAGAGAAATTAATACAGGCACAAATATATGTGAGGCAAATTTTACAATCACCACCACATGGCTTCATAAACAACTAGGTAAGCCACAGAAATGCATGTAAATCATGCTTATGTAAGGAGCACACATGGTTGAAAACTGGAATTGATTAAAGAGCTAGATGCTTGGGATTTGTAAACACAGATGATGGCTTCAATTCTGACTTTAAAAGATGTATCTGGGGCAGAGAATTATGCACATGAACATATAGACCTAGCAACCCACAAACATAAAAACTGTATGGAAAATAATGTTGATTTCATGACTTTTAATTTTCCAGTTAAACTGGTAGAAAAACGTGCTGGTGATGACTACTGTCGATCACATACACTGAAAGAAAAACACAAACAAATGAACTTTAAGTGCCTTTCCTTCCTCCTGTACATTTTCTACAAATGTCTCATCCTTTCCTTGGTAACAGCCTGGCCATTATAACAGTTTATAATGCAGACATGTCATTTGAGTTTCTAGTTAATCAGCACATACATTGAAAGTCTACTCACATTTTGCCCTTATCTAAGTTCATCATTAAGAGCACTATATGTTTGACTATATTATCCTGTTTTCTATCAAATACAACCTTTGTTCATTTGTCCCGCCCCACCCCAGGTAGTAATAAAGGGCAAAATAGTTTTTGCAAGCAGATGCTAATACTGCACATCCATCTACAATGCCACACAAAGTGATTATTCACTTCCTCTGCCACTGTACCCTGGGAATAACTCTTTTTAAAATGAACAATCTGTTCAGTTTTGGAACCCTTCCAAAGTCTTAGGAACTGTAAATAATCAAGTAGAATTGGAAAAACAGGAAACTGTTTAACTTCTTGAACAAACCAAATAATCAAAATAAATCTAAACACTAAAAAAAGAAGAAAAACTAAAAAAAAACTGTGTCCTTATTCTGACAAGCATTCCCTACAGTATCCACATTCTGTGGTAATAAACAAATCTGAGAGAACTTTCTAAGCAGTTAGTGACTAATTTTTCAGGGGGAGACAAACCACTACCATAATGCCTTGACTAAAAACAAATAAAGAAACCTTAGCCCCAATATCTAAAGGCAAAGTATACTCAATGTACACTTTACCTATAAGACAGAAAAATAGGCTCTCATTTCCTGTGGTTGCTTTACATGGTTAAACAACTCACATGTGTATTAATGCCTGCTAATCCTCAATTCTAAAATGACTGAAATATCCATTGCATCTTATTAGCACTTGAAGAGATGAAGCTTTATTATGAATAGTGATTGTTTATCAATAACCACTATTTTCCTAGTAGATGGAGAAAATATCCCACTTGATATTGTCATAATATTATAATCCTGAAGAACAAATGTTTACACAATCACCACATTAAAGAAATATAATCTAAGCGTGTGACTTGTCAAAATATCTGGGCTTACAAAAAATAAAAAAATCTAGGCTTAGTATTCCTTTATTTTATAACATTTCCTAGATGTTCAAATAAAATATATTTGTCATACAGTATATAACAACAATAACAACAACAACAACAACAGTGTTTTACTGTGCCAGGCGTTCTTATTTTCCCTGTCTTTTTGAGATTGGGTCTCACTATATTGCCCAGGCTGGCCTCAAACTCCTGGGCTTAAGTGATCCTTCTGCCTCAGCCTCTCGAGTTGCTGGGACTGTGGAGGCACACCACCATGCTGGCTTCCCTTTCTTTTGATTCTCACAGTAACCTAGACAGGGAAAGTAAGGCCAGTGAATGTGAGAGGGCTTCTCCAAATGTAGACATCCTCTCTGGGATAGTGGAATTCAGGCCTCTGATAGTTTCTACTGTTCCCACACATTCTAGAAATTGGATTGGATGGAGTATAATGTATTACGCATAAATTTTTAAAAGGCAGTAAACAAAATGTTACTTTAATATATTCAGGCTATATAAAAATTAACACTCTCCTGACTGATATCATTCTATGTCCTACCCATTATTTAAAAATTTATTTATTGATACATTGGTTAATCATTTCTTGAGTCCTTAATATGTCCTTGATTCTTTTTCTAGAATTTCTGTGCCTATCAATGTTATTATTGAACATAGAATTAGAGTTTTAAAACTGTTAGGCTACAATTATTTACAAAATCTTGGAGCTGAATTTTTTTTTTTTTTTTTTTTTTTTGTGTGTGTGTGTGTGTGTGTATAGGAATTGAACTCAGGGCCTCATGCATGACAAGCCAACACTCTACTAATAAGCTGCATCTTCAACCTGAGGTGACTTTTACGTATTAACATTTTTGGAGAAAATATTCTTTAAGTTTCTTGCTTATAAACATAACAAAAGCTACTGCAGAATACCTATAAAAGTACTAACAATGTTTACTTTTTCAGGTTAAGGAATGGGAACCAGACAGATAAGAGGTGTCCTGAAGCATTTTTACACTTTTAAACCATGGGGTAAATGTATTACCTACTTAAAAATTAAATATAAAATTAAAATGTAAATATTTCTTCAGAATGGCTACAATGAATTTTGAACACTTCACGTTTAGCCATCAGGAAAACAATCTATTCAGAATTCTTTGAGAGAATCTAAACAGGAATCTAAATAACATGGGTTTCGTTAGTGACTCAGAATAGATGTATAATCAAGGAAGAAAGAACATGTTGACATATTATTCTTCTACAAGTACATGCTTTCATCCATACAGAGTGCCCTCTACCTGGCACTAAACTATGCTGTGACCTGAATCTTCCACTCTATATACTGCATTCCCTACAGACAAAATCGTACATGGCAGCTGATGACCCACTTTGCGCAACGCCTCCTGTCCTCTTCTCCCTACTGGTTCTATTGAAGATCAGAGATGATGCAAAACTCTCCAGTGATGCTCAAAGCCCCAAGGCTCATACAAATAGGGTACTCCGTAATACTAGAAAAGAAAGGTTTCCCCTTAAATCCTGTGGGACTTATTATTTTTATGAAATTAGCATAATATGAACCAAACTTTGCCCTTCTATCCTTACATGCCCTTACACATTTATCAGGGTGTTGTTTTAATAATGCAGCTGTATATAAAACTACAAACTATTTTATTATATCTACTAACAGAGCATGTTCTGATTGCAAAGAATCAATTCAATAAACAAAATCAGGAACCTTAAAATTAAATGTCAACTTCTACACTGATTCAGATTTCCCTCAACGAGATAATCAGCACTGCTGCTTCTGATCCAACCTTACTGGGGTTCATTCTAATGAAACTGAAACCTAGGTCTTGACTCAAAGACATCTGCTCACTTGAAAAACAGCTGAACAACACCATTTGCTGTCTTTATTCTTTCTACTCAAAAAAACTCAACTTAGTAAATTTAATGAGTTTAAAACTAGCACAGTGAACTGATTTATCATCTTCTTAAAGCAAGCAGTTGGGTAAAAAGGAATAGGCCTGTTTTTCAGGCTCATTGACCCTCATTGCAAGACAAAAAGCAGTTTTTGAAAAAGAACCACTGAGTCACAGACTAACCAGCATCACAAAGAGCACTGAGGACAAACCTATCCTAAGGCCAAACAAGCTATATGTTTACTGGGCCTGCTGGTTTTCCAAATTATTAAAATCACGTTAGAAACAAGACTACTAAAAGAGTCTGTCTTGAGTTCCATCAAACACAAAAGTCAGTAAACAGTATTTGTTGTTGTTAGGTGCCTTGAGTAGGTATCCGACTCATAGGGACCCTCTGTACAACAGGGGAAACACTATTGTCAGTGCTTCTCTGCTGTTCATAGGGTTTTCAATGGCAGATTGATTTTTGGGAGGGGTTGCCAGGTCCTTATCCCAAGCCTACAGCTTCTGGTGTTCCCAGGTGGTCTCCCATCCAGGTACTAACCAGGCCCGACCCCTGCTTAGCTTCTGAGATCTGACGGGATTGGATACCACAGGGCTATGGCTGCAGGCAAACACAGTATTTAGTAACCTTATATTGCTTCATTGTTTTTTCTATACTTGTTGACCCACTCACTCACCAAGTAATTATTAATATCTACCATGACAGCATTGCTGAGGTGCCTTGGGGACCAGGGGGGATCAAGTGGAAGGGTAGTATTGCCTGGGATACAGGAAGATACCTGGGACATTTGACCACCCATGTTTCCCTAGTGCTAATCTCTTCCTGTTCTGCTCTATTGATCCATCTGTACAATGGTGACAAGCACTGGGCAATATGTACTTTGACTACATATTGCACTGAAAACTGATTTTTATCACCTAATAAGACACTGATAACAAGCCCAGGGGCTGTTGAAGTGGGTATCTGAATATCTACTGGACAGATAGCCAATTCTCTTCTTTCTCCCTTAATCTGAACCCATATAAAAGTCCTAATGTTATTTTGTTAGGTGCCATTAAGTTGGATCTGACTCATGGCAACCCTATGTACAACAGAATGAAACACTACCCAACACTGCCATGCACACAATTTTTTTTTATGTTTGAGCCCAATGTTGCAGTCACTATGTTTCTTCTCATTTTGAGTCATGCCATATCAACAAGGTCTCAAGGGCTTTGTTCCATTCCCATCATTAAGGTTGACTCTACTTTAAGGAAGCAACTCTTTCCCAGTTGTTTCTTGAATGCCTTCCAGCTTGTGGGGCTCATTTTCTGGCACTATATTTGACAGTGCCTCTCTGCTATTCATAGGGTTTTCAATGGCTAAATGTTTCAGGAATGGGTTGCCGGGTCCTTCTCTCTAGTTTGTCTTAGTCTGAAAGCTCAGCTGAAACCTGTCCACCATGGGTGGCTCTGCAGGTATCTGAGATACTGGCGGCATAGCTTTCAGCATCCCAGTAACATGAACGTCCCCACAGCATGACAAGCTGACAGACCCATGGGGATAAAAAAAAGTCCTAATAGGAAAATCTATATACAAGTTCTTTCAGCCAGTGCTTCCTCAGCATTCAATGATGGGCATTTGCCATGGGATATTTCACAAAAGCAAAGCATCAAAATGGGAATCATTGGGAAATATGTTTTCTAAGAAGGGAGAGTAACCAGATATGAAAAGGTTACCCAAATGGCTAATGCTCATTCTGCAAATGTTTATGGGACAAACTGGTCCTTGCTCTCAGAAAGCTTCTGTGTAGCAGAGACAGAATATACCATCAACAGTGACAGCATGACTTGATAATTAGATACTAGGATTATAGATGCAGGATGGTGGGAGGACAGACAGGGACAATCCTAGGTTTGGGGCAGAGTCCCCACAGATGGAATTCAGATTGATATTTTCACATGTGGCAGACAGATAAGCAGTGAGGCAGAATACAGATGTTCCAGGTAGGTGAAGCCAGCAAACACAAAGCCCCCAGATGCCATTGTATCTCAATAGTCAACAATCCCAAACTTAAAGTAAAACAAAGCAAGTGGAAATTTTAAAAAAGGGGTGAGAACACATGAACCATGCAAGGTTTTATCTTGTAGGAGGCAGAGAACAAGGCTGAGCAGAGTCTTGCTGACATGGGAAGGAAGATCTGGAGGGGCAACACCGGAAGCAGAGGCCAGGAGGGAGGCCCAGGAAGGAGAACTCTGGGAACCAAGGCAGAGACAAGAGCAGGAAAGAAGAAGGTGTTTGTGAGGCAACACAGGAGGACTGCGTGGCCAGGTGGATCAGGATGCATCCAGGGTGAGTCACAGGTTTCCAGGCAGGAAATAACATCAGGAGGAGATTAGCACGAAGAGTGAGGATGGACGAGGGCAGAGAGAGAGGGAGAGGAAGAGTCTGGGGTGGTCTATGTTGAGCAAGGTGTTAGGACATTCTCTAACACTCTGCTCTTCAGTCTGCAAAAATAGTCTATTCTAAACTCACCTCTCTCCAAACTTAATCATCTGTCATGTAATTTTCCCAAGGTGTAATCAGCTCTTTATTTCCCATCATCCTAAAACTGCTTCCAACACACAAGAATACGAGCACACACTTTCTAGTTGTATCTATTTAACCAACAAACCATGGTAACCAGTACAACCTTGCCAAAATATTTTTTAAATTACTACTTAGGTGCCAGGTATGGTAGCACACACCTGTAATCCTAGTGGCTCGGGAGGTGGAGGCAGGAGGATAGCAAGTTCGACACCAGAGGCAGTCTTCGTAACTTAGCAAGAGCCTATCTCAAAAAAGTAAAAAAAAAAAAAAAAAAAAATGGGCTGAGGGTACAGCTCAGTGGTCCAGCACTTGCAAAGTATGCAAGTGCAAGGCCCTGGGTTCAATCCTCAGTACCACACACACACACACAAAATTACTACTTAGGTCATCAAACATTCGTTTAAAATTGTATAAAGCCTACTAGTATTCTTTTCATTGTGTACCCTAAAAAGTTAGTAATAATTTAGGAGATATAGAATATTTTTCTATTTCTAGGTAGATATGCTATTGACTTGGGAGAAGGATGTGGCAATCCACTCCTGAGGCAATCCCATAACAATCAGCCACTGAAAACCCTATGAGGATCACTATGAGTCGGACACAACTCAATGGCATCTAACAATAACATGCTATTTACTGAATAAAGAACACCTCAAGCTCAGCAAAGCAAAGTGTACAGAGATCTAAAATTACCCAACCCAGCAATGGAGACAATATATTAAAACATAATTTACTGCAGTAAAGCTTTAGTTATGATACACCTGTCACATTAAGATGCATTGGTTGTCTCTGTCAACATTGTTTTGTTTTTACAGTATTGGGGGGTTGAACCCAAGCCTCCATACACACCAGGCAAATGCTCTACCACTAAGCGGCACCCCTACACCTTTCTTATTTTCTGTTTTGAGACATAGTCTCACTAAGTTGCACAGGATGCCTCTAGCCTCAAACCTGCAATTCCCCTGTCTCAGCATCTTGAGTCACTGGGATTATAGGCATGTGCCATGGCACCTGGCTTTCAATATCTAATTTTTAAAAACTTATCCAAATATTACTTATTATGAATGAAAACTCACTTGACACTTGACTGCCTTCCTAAATAGGATTCCACAACTACAATGGGGCATATTTTTACGTCATAGCAAAGCTATAGTACAAGACCACCATAGGTACACAAGCTTAATATCAATCTGTGACAAAATATTTTTAGCATAATGCCATTCATAACACCAGTTATTGGGAAATGCCTATCAATGCGGCAAGAGGCCAACAAAATCATCAAGACTGCTTTCACAGAAGCCAAAAAGAAAAATCAGATTCACAGCAAAATGTAAGAGTGGTGGAAGGCTATGTCTCTCATCTGTTATTCCTGAACATGGTCTTTTATGTATTCTAGAAGTGGCTCAATCATCTCTGTTTACAAACTGCAATATACAGAGGATACCAAAAAACGATCATTTTATTAAAATTGCAATGTTCAATATATACCAATAACAAAAGATGAATGAATACAAGTCACATTTGACTTCTGCAATTATAAGAGGTGCTCAAAGCCGTTACCATAGTAATTCAACTTTGAAAAGTAACACACAAATAACATCTCTTAATATCTGTATGTATTTTTTGGCACCTCAATATATGTTTTACAGAAGCTGTCTATAATGGCTTCATTGGCTTCTATATTTTGCAGCATGAGAGAGAAATTCAAGTGAATTGAAGTTTATTTGTTGACAAGAGTGCATCGATAGGATATCTACAATAAATGCTCTACTTATATTAAAGTTTTATAAGAACTCCATCTAAAGTTGAGAATATTTTTCTCAATATATTATTTTATAATGAAAATTAATTCATTACATGACAAATGTCAAATATTAAGACATGTCCAAACAACAAAAACAGCTTAAAAGCTTAACTAAAATCATTTCAAATAGGTCATAATCACACACACACACACACACACACACACACACACACACACACACACACACACACAAAAGAAAAATCATGCCAGAGAGCAAGGCCTATTGCAAGATTTGATTGGTTAAATAATCCCTTCATTTCTAAATGGCCGATAATAGTTTCTAGGAAATAACTGTTTTGCCTTCTCTGGAGCTTGTTGTTGTTCTTGTCAGGTACAGATACAAAAAATACCTATATATACCACAGAGACTACAGAAGTTAAACACTCAGTTTCCCAGCCTCCCTTGCAGGTAGGGATAGACATGTGACTGGGATATAGCCAATGAGATCTAAGCTTAAACGATTTGGTACCACACCTTCCCTATTTCTTTTTCTTCCTACCTAAGGCAGCCATATGGGAGAAGGATGTGGCAATCCACTCCCAAGGCTATTCCGAAACAACCAGCCACTGAAAACCCTGTAAGGGTCGCTATGAGTCGGACACGACTCAATGGCATCTAACAACAACAACAAAGGCAGCCATTGTGAAATCATAGGCAACAGTTATGACCAAAGGGCTAAGAAAATAGCAGAAATGTTGATTCTGACATTTGTTGGGCCACTGAACATTATAGTTCCTTCTCAGGTGAGACAAATAAACTACCTCTTAATTAAGCTACCTGGCTATTTGTAGCTAAAAGTACTTGACAGTCTCAAAAGTAGACACCAAATATAAGAACATAATTTCATTCTAATTAACTAACTTTATTCACTTACTACCTAACTGTTCCTGAATGGCTAGTCAAAATGGTTCTTTCTCTCTTTAGGGGGAGGAGAAGCAATGCTAGAGATCAAACCTAGGGCTTCTGGCATGCTAGGCAAGTCTCTACCACTGAGCCACATCCTGGCCCCAAAAAGTTTTCTTTAGTACTGGCTAAAGTACATGAAAATACCAGGGTTGCCAAAAATACATATATACATTTTAAGAGACATTATGTATTACTTTTCAAAGCTGAATTGAATTATGGCAGCAATGTGTAGTATAACGGTCACTCAAATAATGGTCAATCAAATGAAGGCTTGCACCACCATGTGATAGTCAGCACAGTCAAAGAAAATGATGGAAACACGGTTATCATTTGAGGAGCACAAGACCACTTTGAAGGGATATTTGAAATGTGAGAATGTTGAGGAAGTAAAATGACAGTGGAGGCATGAGTATGCAACAGAACATCCAACATGCCTAACAACTGCACACATGCGTGAGAAGTTTGACAATTAGGGTACTGTGTGTGATGTACACAAGGGAAGGTCCTAGAGGCCTCACACAGCACCAAGTCCTGCTTCTTCTCCCGTGCTGTTGGAACAGCTTACAAGCTGACCACAGTAGAGTACCAAACAATATGCACACGAGACAGGACTTAGCAGAACAAGCATATGACGCATTCTTAAAACAGCAAAATGGAAAGTTTTCATCTCAACATAGATATACATTTTTTGGCATCCTCTGTATTTTGTTTTTAATAATGTCTTTCTCTTCCTCAATAGATATCCCTCCTTTGTGCTGCAATAATCACTTTTAATCTCACTATGCAGCAAAAAGAAATTTTATTTCTTAGTGCAATAAATTACTATCAATGATTCAAAGAGAACAGTAACTCTATGAGGTTCAAATGACACTATTCATAATAATAATAATTGATAAAGGCATTTCTAGCTTCTAAGAAAAACTGAATTCTAAGTGGCAGAAAAATCTGAAAAACACTGAGCTTAATACTCTGGCAAGAAAGACTACTGCCAGCAATGTGGCAAGTCAGTGAAGTCACTTTGGGACTTCTCAGATTACTCCCTGACCCTGAAGTCTTCCTGCATGCGTGACATCCTCTGGGAAAATCACAGAGGACTCCTGACAAATTTATTCTATCTCTTCTCATCCTTATTTACAAAAAAGACTATTACCTGGATCCGATAACATACTTTGTCAGTGGGTACCACCCAAAAACTTGCCAAAGTGTCCAGTACCCTGTGTACACATTCCACGTTCTGACTGGGTTGCTACAAAGCCCAGCCCCTCTCTCTCACCACAACTTCTGCTAAGATTACATTTCTTTTGTTTCTTGGAAGAAGCCACCTTCTCCCTCACTTCCAGGCTTCTGTATACTGTTTTCTCTGTCTAGAACACTTTTGATTTCTCAGCTAATTCCGCATATCCTATGGACCCACCTTATAAGGCACTTAGTCTCCTGAAACAGCTGGACACAGGTATCTCTGCCTGCCCAGAGCTACCTGGGTGCCTAGCTGACACTCAGCCATGCTTACCCAATGGTCTACATCTATTACCTTCTATTCAGTTGTGAACTTGGTAGAAACAGGCCATGTGGGACTTAGTCCTGGCTACATTCTCAACACTTAGCCTTGTGCCTGGCACATGGCATGTGTCTAACATGTACTTATTTATGATATGAATGAGTCCATCCTGCAACATGTGGGGTAGCTTAGAAGCAAGGGGAAGGCTGCTAGCACAGAGCAAATACGAAACCCTTCAGAAAGCCCAGTCAATTTGTTTGGCTGGATGACAGGAAATTGTCAATATGTGTCCATATTTTACTAAGAAGAGCAATTTCAAAATGCTTCAACCTAACTGCCTGAAGGAGGGTAGTAGCATGGGGCAAAAACAAATAAGGATTTCAAGCATCCAACTGATTGTGGATAAATGAAGACAAATAACAATTCAAAGATGACTGAGGTCTGATGATTAGGTAAGGAAAAAAATGGTGTCATGAAGAGCAACAGATAAGTCAGAAATATTTAACTAGTTTGGGAGGTTATGAGATAAGATGAATTTCCAGGTACAGTAATACATCCAGGGTTTTAAAATCTACAACTAAGAAATTCATAGAATTTAAGGCTAAGAGAACTTTGAAACACATTTCACCTGATTCCCTGATTTTGTAGCCCTCTGAGGTGAGATGAGTTCATTCACTCATTTAGTTACAAGGAGAGCCAAGGTTGCCTGCAGCCATACCACTGTAGAGTCCGATCCCATCAGATCTCAGAAGCTAAGCAGAGTCAGGGTGGTTAATACTTGGATGGGAGACTGCCTGGGAACACCAGGTACTGAAGGCTGGAGAGATGGACCAGGCAACCCACTCCCAAAAAACAATCAGCCATTGAAAACCCTATGAACAGCAGAGAAGCACTAACAATAGTGTTTCACCTGTTGTACATAGGGTCACTATGAGTCTGATACTGACTCCATGGCACCTAACAACACAAAACAAAGAGCCAAGGCTATGTATGACCCAGGACTCATGGAATCTAGGTCAACAGCACTGTTACTAATACAGCCAACACCACTTCCTTTCCTAAGAATACAAATGAGTTATTGTTTATGGATTATTTGTTGTTAGGTGCCATCAAGTTGGTATCCGACTCACAGCGACCGTGCGTACAACAGGTTAAACACAGTGCTTCTCTGCTGTTCATAGGGTTTTCAATGGCCAATTGATTTTTGGGAGTGGGTTGCTGGGTCCTTCCCCCAAGCCTACAGCACCTGGTGTTCCCAGGTGGTCTCCCATTCAAGTACTAAACAGGCCCAACCCTGCTTAGCTTCCAAGATCTGACAGGATCAGATGCCACAGGGCTATGGCTGCAGGCATGGATTATTTAGATAAGAGTAAATGCAATGGTTTTAATAAACACTTTTTCAGAAGACTTCTCTGACTTTTAAATGGCATAATATGGACAAGCTCACAGAACATTCTTCCTAGAGATAGAATTATAATCCTCACATAACTTTTAAATGCGTCTTCCACAAAACACTATTTCTCCATTAGTACCATTCAGTGAAGCTAACAGAATTATAGCAACATTCACAGCAGAAAAATCTGTAAGGAAAAACTTCTAAACAGAGCTCAAAGGTTTTTGGGCCATCTCTGCCACTTACTATGTACCCTTGGGCAAGTTGATTCACTTCTCTGGGCCTGAGACTTGCCAGTATAAAATAAGGTAGACTTGATCACTGCTCTGTGCAGTTGAGCTCTAAAAATTATGACCATCATCAAATAAATTTTTATGTATCTTTATATAAATTCAGAAAGTAAAACATGCCTAAAACATCACAAGTAACTAAATTCTGGTAATTAAGTCATGTCTTCTCTTCAAGCTGCCTTCAAAGGCTGCCTGCTTCACAAAAATACTACAAATGACCTAAAATATCAACTAATGGAAAGTTGGTTAAATAAATGATGGCTCACCTAACAATACAATGTTACAGGACTGTTAAAGAATGAAGTCTATAGATGAACCTAAAGTCTAAGAAAGATATATTACCTTAAAAGACAAGCCATAGAAGAATATGTAGTATGCTTTCATTTCTGCATATAAAAAAAGGATATAAAAGACCTACAAAGGTTTACATATAATTAGAAAATGACAGGAAGGATAACCAAGAACCCACAGGCACGGTGCTCTATGGAGAGGAGGGAGCTAGGGTTAGATAGGGGCTCACTAGGTCTCTGCAACATTCTGTACTGTTTGACTTTCTTTTTTAATTAGAGTATGTTATTACATTATTTTAAAAAAAATTAAATTAAAAACTACTTGAAGGTGCTTTAGATCATATAATTATTACAAATATAAAGTCCTCTTTTATTGTTATTTTTTCTACCTTGTATATTCATCTTTTATTTTATTTTATTTTTATTTTGGGAGTGCTGGGGATTGAACCCAGGGCCTCACAATACCACTAAGCTACACTTCAGCCCCCTTACTTTTTTATTTTTACTTATTTATTTATTTGCAGTCCTAGGGGTTAAATCCAGGCCTCATGCACACTAGGAAAGTGCTCTACCACTAAGCCATACCCCTAACCCCTTTTTACAAAATTTAATTTGAGACAGAGTCTAAGTTGCACAGGCTGCCTCTGGCCTCGAACTCTTGATCCTCCTGCCTCAGCCTCTTGAGTCTCTAAGATTACATCTGTGTGCTATGGTGCTCAGCTCACCTTTTTAAGGTTGAAAGAACTACAGTGACATTAGGGCTAGAAGAGGAAGGGCCTCTGCTTTCCTCCTAGCTTGCCTCATTTCCCCTCAGCTGTCTGCTCAGACCCAGAGGGAAAGGCTGGCAAACTCAAATGCCAGGTCAAGGGGAGTTATGAAACATGAGAAAGAGGTGCTGGGAAAAATGAGAATTATCCCACAGAGAAGGCAGATGCCTCTGGGAAAACTAAAAAGAGTCTGCTAAAAAAAAATCACCAGAGACAGAGATGAGCCTAGGAAAAACAATTCACCTACAGGCTGACACACACATAAAATAGGAAAATAAAAATCAGCTATTCACATTCCTACTAAACAATCCTATTAAAGTCAATACTAAGCAGCCAAAACCAATAGAACATCACTCTAGTCTTCACAGAATAAAAGTCAACCTCGTTTACCACACTTGAAGTTAGCAGCTAAAACAAGAGGATGCAAGCTGATGCCACCAAATCTCCCAGAAGTCAGCCAGCAAGTTTACACATGTCCAAAAGATACACTGCGTGGATTTCCATCTTAGTTCCAGAAACTGAAAAGCAGAGACAAACACCAACATAGGGGCAGTATTTGGGGACTGCCAACATTTTTACTATGTGGACTGGAAAACTAAGTTTGTGGTTCACTTATTACCTCTCCACAAGCATTAGGGTGCATCATTTTAGAAATGTTTAGAATACAGAAATCTTTTGGTGTATTAACCCACCAATCTCAGCGAGGAACTACATAATGAAAAACCACAGGAACTATCTCATCCCCTTTTTTAGTGCAAAGAGAAACTCTTAATTTGTTCATGTCCTACTTCCAAAACCATCTGAAGCAACCTGCAATTTAACGGGTGTTGATTGTTACAGAGCTCGTGACAGAGAAAAGAGCGAGGAAACACCGAGGCAACCATTCTGCATTCCATAAACACAAACAGCACACAGCCACCTGCCAACAGCAAAACTACGCTCAAGTGCTGAAACATGAGAGAAAACTACTTCTTGTCACCAATTAAGCCTACTTCTCTCATTAAGGAGAGCTTTATTTCCCCAATTATTTATCTCCCTAGAAATCTCTGATAAACATCTGCAAGTTAATCAAGATGTCCCCGTGCAACACTGGGCAGAGATCTAGGCAAGACTCACCTGTATGGAAAATGACAGTGCTTTTCCTAAAGCCTGAAGGAAGCCGGAGATTTCGAAGCAATCCTTTGGCAGTCAGTCGGACATGGATGGTGGATAAGGAGAATTTGGGAGACAACAACATGTCTTCGGAACAGGTAGAAAGATGCCACAGAGGAAGCAGCTTCCATGGGCTATCATATGCTGTCTTTTTAAACTCAGTGCTCTCCAAAGCCAAGAGACACAGCAAGAGAAAACACGCCTACGTAGCTAATGTCATTCCACCAGAGACTCACAAAAGGAAAAAGAAAAAAGCAACAAAACAAAAAACCCCAGAGCTATCCAAGGGTTTCTGGCTTCTGTTTTCACTCCCAGATGTTTAAAATAATGTTCTTCCTCTGAATAAGACCTGCTCTTCACAAATCCGGAAGCAAGCAGCCTCTGAGTTACATCACAGGGTGCATGCGATGGGTTGCTGTGGTTCTCATCACAGATGGGAAAGGGGAGGAGAAAGTGGGTGGTCTGAGGAGCTTTACATAACAGCCAATAATGGCTCAGATCCTGTAACTACTTGGAAGATCATTAAGGGAAATTAACTGTCGCGTGTGCCTAATATTTATTAAGTAATTAGAAAACAATAAGATTTTATTAAAATAATCTGTATCCTGATTCAAAATTTTTAATTACAAATGTTCCCACTGATAACACCAAGCATTTTTCAGACATTTTACCATAAAGCTATTACAAAACTGATACCTTAAAGAAAAAATAAAAACCTTCCAGTGACAAATATTTCCAATCTTTCATATAATTTGTTCTGATATGTTAATGACAGATTGACAAAAAATTAAAGTTCAACTTTAATCTGCAAGTGCTAAGGACTTGAATAAAAATGCAATGTCTCTAGCAGGCGTAATGTAATAGTTCCAGAGGAATAGTCAATCAGATAGGTATTACTGAGAGGACTACACTTAACTGCACTTACAGAACATCAGTGGGGGCTGGGCTGTAGCTCAGTGGCGGAGCTCCTGCCTACCATGTGTAAAACCCAGCTTGATCTTCAGCATTGCAAAAAGATTTCTGGGGCAGGAGGGGTGGGTGTGTTGTTGTCTGTCTTTTGAAACAGGGTCTTGCTATGCAGCCCAGGCTGGCCTCAAATTTGTGATCCTCTTGCCTCAGCCTCCTGAGGGCTGAGAATAAATGTGTGTACCACACAACTGGCTTGGGTTATCTATTATTTTGTTTTTGTTTGTTTGTTTAAAAATCTTATTTATTGGTACTTGGGGGTTGAAGCCAGGGCCTCACACATAGTTTGCAAGTGCTCTACCTCTAGGCTGCACCTCCAGTCCATCTGTTATTTTTTCTCTCACTAAGTTATGCAGGCTGCCTCTAGCCTTCAACCTGTTATCTTTGTGCCTCAGCATCCCAAATTGCTGGGATTACAGATGTGTGCCACTGCATCTGGCTCATTATAATGATCTTTTGAAGTCAGAAATGTGGGCAGGTCACAATTATCAGCATTTTTATTGGTATATATTAATTTTCATCTTAGTAGAGTGCTTTAAGCCTGCAGCTGTACCACTATGGTGTCCAATCCTGTTAGATCTCAGAAGCTAAGCAGTGTCAGGCCTGGTTAGTACTTGGATGAGAGGATGCCTAGATGTTGTAGGCTTAGGAGAAGGACCTGTAAATCCATCCCAAAAAACCATCAGCCATTGAAAATTCTATGAATAGCAGAGAAAGCACAACAATAGTGTTTCATCTGTTGTATGTAGGGTCACTATGAGTTGGACACCAACTCAATGGCACCTAACAACAACATACAGTATCTGCCTGAGGCTGTATCATCCTGGTATCCAACCCTGTCAGATCTCAAAAGCTAAGCAGGGTTGTGCCTGGTTAGTACTTGGATGGGAAACCACCTGGGAATACCAGGTGCTGTAAGCTTGGGAGGACATGGCAACCCACTCCCCCAAAACAATCAGCCATTGAAAATCCTATGAATAGCAGAGCAGCAATGATATAATGCCAGGCATGGCACAGTGTTAGCGAATGTTTTATCTGTTGTCCACAGGGTAGCTATGAGTTGGACCTGACTTCATGGCACCTAATAAAAACAACAACAGAGTATCTAGGATGTGAAGAGGGAAAGAGACAAAGAAGAAAGGAAAATTTGAAAAATTCTTCCTCTCTCTTCACTGAACACTCCACCACCTGTCATGTCAGTGGGTGTCAACAGGAGACACACCCAATGAGCTACTGATGGTCACTGTGAGAAAGACATACTGTGTTCACACACAATGAATCTCCTATACACACTGCATCCATAGCAACTGAAGCACAATAATCACGGCATCAAAGCTACTTTTAGGTGCTGTCTTTCTACTTTATAATAGTTTATCAGTATTTTTAAAAACCAACCATCTTTTTCCCAGATTCCGAATATTAAGAACACATCATAACCTTCTTCTATACCTCCCCAAACCTTGGTAAAATCAAGATACCAATCAGCATAATTATAAATTGAATACTAGAGTCAAAAACTGATATTAATAATAGACATTCCATACTCCATAGAGTGGAGGGTTTGTATTTTGGTTTCCGTGTTTTTTTGTGGGGGAGGAAGGGTGGAATTTGTTTCTTAATACTAAACTCTAAATTATTCCTATAAAAGGGCAATCTTTTAGCCTAAGTTATCCAAAAGAAGAAATTAGTCATCTGCTTAATGAGTCATATTTATGAAAATTTTTATTTGAACTAAACTACCCCACATACAAATAATCTCAATGATTTTTTTCTTAATTGAAGCACAAGAATCTACAAGAATAGAAATAATTCCAGTGAGAAGGAAAACTCAAAAGTAGTTCATTTGTACAGTAGAGTACACACACACAAAAGCAGAAAGCTCTATTAGATTCAAGACAGAACTGCTCAAGATGACCTTCAATTCTTTCCTAAACATAGTCTGCCCCCTGCTGCCCATCTAGCAAAAGGTTACAAAGCAAAGGGGCTGCTTTGAAAATTCATTAACAGTAATGGCACTCTCCAATACAATTTTTACTCATTTGTATTACTGAATAAGCACTTGTCTTAAGGTTTCAACTTTTATAGCACATGCACTTCTGGAGGGAGCAAATATAAAAAAATTAGTTCAAGAAAGTTGACTTCATTCAAGCAGCTCTTTTTTGTTGTTGTTGTAATGCTGGGAATTAAACCCATAGCCTTGAGCATGACAGAAGTGTTCTACTACTATTGAGCTACAACAGTAGCCCTTATTTAATCAGCTCTTATCACTTCTATACTACCTACAGTTTCTGAAATTATACTAAAAAGGGAAGGGTCACTTAAGAAAAGGCTTTGTTATTCTACAGTCTTCATTTTATTTAGGTGACCTTAAGGCTCACTGCCATGGGTAGAGTCCAAAATGCCCCCCAAAGGACATATATTTGAATGCTTGGTGCCCAGCTAGTGGCTCTGTCCTGGGAAGTTGTGGAACTCTGGGAGGCGGGATCCAGCTTTGCAGAAGTAAGTCACTGGGGGTAGGCCTTCAGAGGTTTTTAACCTGAGTCCCAATCACAGTGTCTCCTTCTCTGTGCTTCCATTGTCAAGATGTGAAGTTCTTTACTACAGGCCCCTCCATGCCTGCCCTGCCTCTACGGACAGAAATCCTCCAACTGTGAGCCCCCACTGAATCTTTTTTCTCATAAGTTTGCTTTGATCAGTTTCTGTGTCACAGCAAAACACCAGCTGACTAATACACTCACCAAAGATGGCTGGAGGGGAAAAAAAAAATCAAGAAAATTTTGGTACTTAAGATGGAACCATTTACAGTTACAAAAATTACGCAAAAGTTTTTATGAAGTATAGGAAAGCTTATGACAGTAATGAAAAAATAAACTCATGATTTCAAATTTTACACAACATAGGATCTCAACTTCAAAGAACAAAGAATATTTAAGCAAATATATCAAAATGTCAGCAATGCTCTCGAAGATAATTATTTTTCTTTTTTATATGTTTCTGCATTTTTTTAAGGAGACTTGGAGGCAAGAAAAAATAAATTTTTAAATAAGCTTACATAATAGCTTTATAGAAAATTTTAAAAACCTGAGTTTCTATTAGTGACACATTAAAAAAACAATAGTCTATCTTAAGGCTTAAATAACAAGAAGATAAGGAAGTTTTTCAGGTTAATATGTTGTAGTATCACAATATAGTCAAACAGGAATCACAAACTATATTGCAATCTCTAGAAATGTGTGTCTATAGGTTTTTGCTCTTTAATCAGTGATTCAGAAAATAACGTCATGATTCTAGACATGATTCCAGTATGATATATACGGGTATTGAGATGCTAGGAAATGCATTCCAAGTAGGACTGGTATGTCACTGTTAATGATCATAAAGAATCAGAAAATTAAAATTTAAATCAACTGGCTTTTTCAGAGATTTAAGCATCAATACCTAGCCAATCTTCCTTAGTCTAATACAGAGTACTAATCACAGCCTATGCCCTTATGTTCTTTTTTATTCTTTGTAATCTTTAATGTAGTAAGTTCAACCAAAGCCCAATTTTTCCCTAATATCTCATCTTTAGTAGGAAGATATACTACATTGTAAATATCAAAAAATTCACAAAAAAGTTAGAAAAAAATAATTCAACCTCCACCCATAAGACTTGTAAGGTCTTCAAAGAACAGTGATACTCCCTTTATTCCTTTGGTCACCCAGAATAAAAGCTTAATAGCTTAAAAGCAGCAATGACTTTTATTTCATGTACAATGTTTTTTCAAATCAGACCAAACCCTTGCATGTTCATTATAGAATTTTTAAAAATAACATTTAAAATATCTGTATATCTTACTGTTCTGCAACTGGTTTTTAAACTTAATATATGCTTAGTAAACTTATTAAATGGGGAAAAGATGTGGCAACCCACTCCCAAGGCAATCCGGAAACAGTCAGCTATTGAAAACCCTATGAGGGTCGCTATGAGTCGAACACGACTGGATGGCACACAACAACAACAAAAAACTTATTAAACTGAAAATTTTCACATTTATCTTTCCATGGGATTAAACAACCCTGTATATTATTATACTTCAAAAATGTCATTGAAAGGCTGGGTAAGTACCTCACTGGTAGAGTGCTTGCTTAGCATGTGTAAAGTGCTGGGTTTGATCCCCAACACAAATAAATAAATAATCATTGAAAGGTCAAGAGACATAATTCAAACAATAAGACATCCAGGTTGTTTCCAATTTCTCCCTATTTTAAATGACTCAGAAGAGCAATAAAGTAAATCAATCATTTTCCTAGAATCAATTTTGATCACAAAATTCTTGGGTAGAACACTTCCTATAAGCAGTGGCTGTTGTAATTTACATTCAATCAGTAGTATTTATAAGTTCCTTATTAATTCTCCAACATCAGATATTAGCATTAAAAATTAAGCAAGAACTGATAGTATATTTTAATTCAGTAAATATTTTCATGTTTCTTTGCTCTACATCTTTTTTATCCACTGGTTTTCTTTTTTCTTTGTTGTGTATTAATTTTATTGTTACTGTAGTAACATAAGATACACCCTCAACAAATATTTTAAGTGTAGAATATAATTTTGTTAACTAAAGACACAATGTTGTAGAAAGGATCTATAGAAATTTCTCATTTTACATAACAAACTATGTATCCCCTGAACAACTACGCATTTCTGGCAACCACCTACCAGTATCCAGAAACCACCATTCTATACTCTGTGATTTTAATTATTTTAGATCACCTTGTGTACATGAGTCATTCAGTATTTATCCTGTAACTGGCCTATTTCACTTAGCATAACCTCCTCAAGTTTCATCCATGTTGCCACACGGAAGAATTTCCTTTTTTAAACCTGTAATAAATAGTATTTCATTGTACGTATATACTACGTTTTCTTTATCCACTCACCCACTAATGGACAGTTAGTTTCTTCCCATATCTTGGCTACTGTGAATGCTGCTGCAATGAATATGGGAGAGTAATCTCCTCCAGACCCCAATTTTGCTTTTGTAAATAATCCCTCATTAGAAGTATGATTTGCAAGTGCCTCCTCCCACTCTGTACGCTGCCTTTCACACTATACATGAGATCCCTTGCCTTGAAGAAGAGTTTTAGTTTGATGTACTTTCACTTGTCTAGTTTTACTTTTGCCTTTCAGTATCATACGAAGAAATCATCCCTAAGACCAGTGCCATGAGGCTTTCTACTCCTACGTTTTCCTCAAAGAGTTTTACAGTTTCAAATCTTACATTTTAGTCTTTAATCCATTTTGAGTTATTTTTTGTGTATGGTGTGAGAATGAGGGTTCAATTTCATTCTTTTGCATGTGGACATCTCATTTTCCCAACACTGTTGAAGAGACTATCATTTCCCATTGTGTATTTTTGGCATCCTTGTCAAAGGTCAGCTGACATATGCCCATGGATTTATTTCTAGGCTATTTCATTCCATTGGTCTGTATGTCTATCTTTAGGCCAGTACCACACTGTTTTAATTACTGTAGCTATTTAATATAATTTGAAATCAGTAACTGTGATGCCCCCAGGCTTGTTCTTTCACAAGGTTGTTTTTGGCTATATAGGGTCTTGTGTGGTTCCACATAAATTTTAGAATTGCTTTTTCTAATTCTGTAAAAAAAAAAAAAAAAAAAAAAAACCAAACAAACAAAAAAACATTCCATTGGGACTCCCCTCCCACCCCAGTACTGGGAATTGAACTCAAGGCCTCACACATGTTTTGCAAGTCCTTTACCACTAAGCTGCACCCCTAGCCCATTTTTTAATTTTTAGTTTGAGGCAGGGTCTAAGTTACACAGGCTGCCTCTGGCCTTGAACTTGCGATCCTCCTGCCTCTGCCTCCTGTGTTGCTGGGGTTACAGGTGTGAGTCACCACTCCTAGTTTTCATTGGGATTTTGATAGAGATTGAATTAAATCTAAAAATGTCTTTGGGTAGTATGTCCACTTAGTCTCTATAGTCAAACTGTCCCTATCTTGCTGATTTGAAAGTGCTCTACAGAGAGCAAGCATATTGCTGATATGTCAGTTTGGTTTTTACTTATTAATATTTTTTTCTGGATTCATTACCCCCTCAGTACTGGGGGTTCAACCCATGGCCTCATGCATGCTAGGCAAGTGCTCTACCACCGAGTTGCACCCCCACTTCTTTTTATTCTAAATTTTGAGACAGGGTCTCACAAAGTTGCACAGGCTGCCTCTATCCTTGAACTTGTGATCTTCCTGCCTCAGCCTCCCAAGAATTACAGGCATGTGCTATGGCACCTGGTATATTAATAATATTTGATGATTTTGACAAAGGAGAAGCTTAATTATTATTATTGACCTCTAAATATTAATTCTCCACAATTATTAATCTCTTCTACTATATTAGTGTTCCTGGAAAGGCCTTTTAGAACTTTTTTTCTCCTGCTATTCATAGGGTTTTCAATGGCTTATTATTTTGGGAGTGGGTCCTGGGTCTCTCTCTCTAGCCTATCTTAGCCTGGAAGCTCAGCTGAAACCTGTCCACCATGGGTGGCCCAGCTGGTATCTGGAATACCAGTGGCATAGATTTCAGCATCACAGCAATACACAAGTAAGGACTTGATATTATTCATAATTATTAATATTTTCTATTATATTTGTGTTCCTGGAATGACCTTTTATAAATTATATTTTGGAGACAGGGTCTTGCTACACAGCCTAGGCTGACCTTGAACTCATAGCAATCCTGCTGACACCCAAGTCCTAGGGTTACAAGTGTGTGCTACTATGCCCAGCTTAATTTTTCTGTTTAAAAATAATCCATCTGGAATACATTTGTGTGTAATATGTGAAGAGAACCAGCTCCTGGCAAAATGGTAGCCACTGTCTTAACAAGAATGACTAAATGACCCACTCCCTCCTCTTTCTAATTTGACACAATGAATTTATCACATATCTAAATGGCACCTGGCTGGGGTTTAGTTCAGCTGGTATAGTGCCCAGGTTTAATCCCCAGCACTTCAAAAATGGGAGAAGGATGTGGCAATCATTCTCAAAGCAATGCTGAAACAATCAGCCACTGAAAACGCTCTGAGGGTCACTATGAGTTGGACCCAACTTGACAGCACCTAACAACAAACAACAACAAAATAGCACCTGCTTTTCAAGTATTGAGGTGAAAGTTGTGATCATCATAAGGCAATAATGAAAGGCAGCTAGGGGATAGCCTAGCAGTATCAGCATCACCTCACCAGGGTAGGCTTGCAATTCTCAACCATTTCCCAACACTTGGAAAAGGAAATACAGAAAGCCACCATACTTTGTACCATCTTTACCCAGAGGAAGCACCAGGACATTTATACTTCCAGGGCAGACATCATGGCACCTGAGACTGATGATCTTGTGTAAAACGACCAGGAAGCTGTTTAAACACAACTTTAATGCCTCTGGTATCCCAAGCAGCTTTTGTGTGTGGTAGAACCAAGGTAATAATAGTATGCTGTGGTATGTGTAACATCTTCCTTATAAACAGTAAGCCAAGTTTTATTTAGAGTCAATGTTGTCTAGAATCTCACAACATCATAATCTTTAAATAAGTTATAGGAGCTAGACCCCATGAGGATGGTTCTTGACTTTAAGTGATCTTTCCTGCTCACTTTAAAACTTAAAATAATTCAACTTCCTAGAAAAGGACTCTAAAAATAAACCACTAGAAGTATAAGAACAATGAGAAGGACTGTCATCCTTACTGTCTCTTTCAAGAGAAGGAGATACCATGTCAGGAACTTGTGTACAAAATTCTCCGACATCAAAATGATTCCCATACTAGGAATTATTCTCTAAATATTCCCACAGTGCCAAGTGAGAACCTTGAGACTTGGAGAGGGTTAGCAACTAGCCCAAGGTCAGGACACAAATAGAAAGTGGCAGGATCACGATTTATACCAACATCCAAGCCCTCACAAGTTCATTCTCTTCCTTCTCTTCTTCACTGTTTTATGAGATGGTGGAATTTCTCTAAAATAATTGATTTAAAATTAAGCTAAAACAATAATGTGCCACTTTCAAATATCAGAAAAAATTTTTAAAAATAATTTCTAATGTTGACCAGAATGTGGTAAAGCCAGCATTCTTTGTGATGTCAGTCAGGGCACAAAGTGGCAAGAAGCTTCTAGGAAACAATTTGGTTGAGTGAAGTGACTATAAATGTGCATATGCTTTGATTTACTGATACTTTTTTTTTTTTTTTTAAAGAATGTACCACAAGAAACTGCCCCAAACTTTGAAAGTGTGAACTGTAAAGATGTTTACCATGGAATCTTTAGGTATGTAATACAGAAGAACTCCAAATACTCCGGGAGTACTTACAGCATAGCTACATGGGACCATCATTAAAAGTAATCACTATGTTAAGTGATGAGATGGTATATAAAGTTATCTGAACTCTTGTAAAATCATAACTTTAAAAAACCAAAGGGAGGTGGATGCGGTGGCACATGTCTGTAATCCCAGTGACTCGGGAGGCAGAGGCTAGAGGATTGAAAGTTCAAGACCAGAGAGAGTCTGCATAATTTAGCAAGACTCTGTCTTAAAAAGTTAAAAAAATGAGCTGGGCATGGTGGCACATGCCTGTAATCCCAGCGGCTTGGGAGGTGGAGGCAGGAGGATCACACTTTGAGACCAGAAGGAGTCTGCATAATTTAGTGAGACCCTATCTCAAAAAGTAAAAAAATGGGCTGGGGGTGCAGCTCAGTGGTCCAGCACTTGCAAAGCATGCAAGCACGAGGCCCTGGGTTCAACCCCCAATACCACAAAATAATAATAATAATAATAATAATAATAATAATGAAAGTTAAAAAATGGGCTGGAGGTGTAGTTCAGTGGTCCAGCACTTGCAAAGCATGCAACCGGGAGGCCCTGGGTTCAACCCCCCAGTACCACAAAAAACAAAAACAAAAAACCAAAGGCTGATTTTTAATTCTCTACATGCTAAACTTTTTGGAGTTTTGCAAACTGCTATAATTAAAAGTGACTATTTTACTAAAGTTAAACGATATGAAGTTGTCAACTATAATCTTCACCATTTTTCACTGCTTAAACAATATAATCATCTCAAAGCCATAGTACAATGACTTAAAATGTTCATAGGAAAATGTCTGTATGCAAGTGCAATGTCTTTTGTGTCATCCAAAATGACTATTTGCCCACGGAATAAGACCAAGGTGATCTGGAGTTACAGAATATCACAGTGGAAGAAAGTTTTAGAAATCAACACTTTCAATTACACAGAAAACAAATATCAAAGAGGTCCAGTGATCCACCCAAAGTCCTTAAGTGCTTGGACATCATTTCTCAGAATCCAAGTTGTTCCCCCAAAAGTCAGCACACAGTGACTATTCTTCTTTAAGCTCATAATAATACCAGGTCAGTCTTAAATCATGATAACAACTAACCAAGTAGTCAAATTTGTAATAATCACAATAATTATTTTGGTAAAACACATGAATACACCATGCAATATAGATTAAACTGCAATGTTATCCTCTTAAAAGATATCCTTTTCTACTGAAAATATTAGAATCCTAATTAAAATTATGGTTAAATTGTCAGTGGCTGATTAGAGTCAAGTATTCAAGAACTCTGCCATATACCCCATTTCTATTCCATGGTTAAAAACTTTGTAAAATAAACCCACAACATGATTAGTGCTTTCCTTTTCTTTTCTCACTTAAGAGTTAATTTGTCATTCTGATAAACTTTACCCATTCAGGGCTACTGAGATAAAGTATAATGTCAGTCCAACAACCTAACAAATGAAAAATGACTACTAGTAGATAAATATTGAGGATTATTATATATTATGCTATATACTAGGCTGGGATTTAGCGCAGTTGGTAGAGCACTGCGCTGCAGTCTCTGACGTCCTGAGTTCAATTCCCAGCACCGCAAAAATGGGAAAAGGACCTGGCAACCCACTCCCAAGGCAATCCCGAAACAGTCAGCCATTGAAAACCCTATGAGGGTTGCTATGAGTTGGATACCGACTCGACGGCATCTAACAACAAACAACAACAACGTGCTATATACTACATTATGTCAGATAAATATATTTTTACTATAGTTCACATAATCATAGACTTGAGATATGAATTTTAT
The DNA here is from genome assembly GCA_007922755.1 of Pedetes capensis. NCBI lineage: Eukaryota > Metazoa > Chordata > Mammalia > Rodentia > Pedetidae > Pedetes > Pedetes capensis. The sequence goes on along the minus strand of VMDO01000083.1, from coordinate 259,910 downwards.
ATTTCTAAGTTTGATATTTACTAGAGATTAAAATAAGCATATTAGTTTTAACAGGCCACTTTACTATGACGAGTATCAATGACAGCGTCAAAAGCACAGGAAAGTTATACACAAAAAATAGTCTTTAACAAAATACATGTTCAAAAATTTTATTTTAAGAGCTATAAAATATTGTTGACAGAATTTAAAAACATCTAAGTGGGAAAACATCCTGTATTCATGGATTAGAATTCTTAATATTGTTAGATTGTCAATAGTCCACAGATTCAATGTAATTGCTATCACAATCCCAGCTGATTTCTTTATAGAACTTGATAACCTGATCTTAAAATTCAAATGAAAATTTAAGGGACCCAGAAGAGCCAAAAAAATCTTGAAAAAGAAAAAATTTAGATGGCTCATACTTCCTGATTACAAAACTTACTATATCACAGTAATCAAGACAGTGTAGTACCAGCAAAGATAAGCACATAGATTCATAAAATATAATTTAGAGCCCAGAAATAAATCATATATATATGTGTGTGCATATATATGTATGTGTATATATATATGTATATGTATGTGAATATATATATGTGTGTGTATAGATATATATGTATTTAAAGACAAAGATATCAAGACATTTCAATGAGTAGAAAATAATGCCTTCAACAGTTCAATGTCCACATGCAAAAGGATGAAGTTGGCCTCCCTACCTCATACCATATAAAAAAATTGACTCAAAATTGAGCTGAGAGTGAAGCTCAGTATGTGGGAAGTCCCAGTTTCAATTCCCAGCATCGAAAATAAAATAAAATGGATCAAAGACTTAAGTTTAAGAGCTAAAACTATAAAAATCTTAAAGGAAAATAGGCATAAATCTTCAGGACCTTCAATCCAGCAACAGATATAACACAAAAAGCAACAAAAAGAAAAAATAGATAAACCTGACCTTGTCAAAATTAAAGACATTTATGCTCCAAAGGTCACTGCTGAGAAAGTGAAAAGACAGCCTATAAAATTGGAAAAAAATATTTATTCACAATAAGGGTTTCACAACCAGAATACAGATCTACAATTCAATATGGGCAGGGGTTTAGCTCAGTTGGTAGAGTACTGATCCACAAACTCTGGGGACCCAGGTTTGATCCCCAGCACCACAAAAAAAGGAGGGCATGGCAATTCACTCCCAAAGCAACCTCAAAACAATTAGCCATTAAAAACCGTATAAAGGTTGCTATGAGTTGGACTCGACTCAATGGCACCTAACAACAACAGTTCAATAATACTACAAATAACCTGCCTGTTTCAAAAAATGAGCAAAGGATTTGAATAGACATGTCTCCAAAGATACACAAATGGCCAATAAGCACATGAAAGTATGTTCATCATTAGGATGCAGGTAAACGTAAAATGAAATCACAATGACATACCACTTCATACCTGGCAGGATGGTTACAATAAAAAAGAAAGTATTGGCAAGAATGTAGAAAAATTGAAACCCTCATCCATTGGCGTGGGAATGTAAAACAGAATAGCCTCTTTGGAAAACAGTATAGAAGTTTCTCAAACTGTTACACAGAGTTACCATATGACACAAATTAACATTTTTCTAACATAAACAATCCTATCTTTTTCTCCTATATATTAAGATGTGCTGGAAACTTAAACAAAAAGTTATCTCAATATACACAGAACATTTTGATTTTTTAAATTAGAAAAGCTTGGGTAACTATAGATAATTGAATTCAGGCTACTGGAGACCTTTAGAGACTTTTCTAGCTTTATGAGTTTACAAAAGGATAACAATTTTGATCCAATTCCCTTACCTTTCCCAGCCTTATTAAAATGAGGAAAATACATTTGGTATAGCATCAGATGCTAGTTATTCCCTATGTAATGTCATCCATCCTATTCCTCTTTACACAGAAAGATCACAAATTTGTATTTCTTACTCAAATTTCTCTCATGACATCACACCCTTCAATGTAGGCTCCTTGCTTCCTAGAACTTTTTGCAGTTGTGATTTCGTTTGTTTTTGCATTTCTGTCACTATCCCATAAGCTCCCTGAAGACAAGGCTCTTGCTCATTTTTGGCTCACAAATGCATCCTAATCTGACACTGTCACCTGTAGTCCATGTGCTGTGATAGTACCTCTCTCTTCTGATTTCCTGTTCTAATCTACAATGGACTTAAAAACCACACTAACCATATTATCACTATTTATAAAATACAAGAATGTATTTATAAAATACAGTATAGAGGGACCTGATCAGCTACCCGATCAGGAGTGAGTAACATTGTGTGAAGGCTATGGCAAAGGGTTTTTATTAGTGTGGTTTAAACAGTTGAAGGTTTAGGCTGTCCAAGAAACGTATTTCCAACAGAAGTATAAAAAGAACAGAAAAGTATAAGATGCTGAGCTGATAAAAGGCAGATTAAAACTAGATTATAAGCAATTGAAGATTATCCAATTTAAAACTGCATTTATCTTGGGAAAAGTATATTTTCCATTTCATATAGACCATATTAAGGAAATCTTTTTATAAACTAAAATGATTATTCATGAAAGGTCCTTTTTTGCATTAGATAGCTTATCAATCATGCTCCCTAAATATTAATACTATGCTGGTCCTGTCATAAGCAGTTATTTATACCTCAAAGTCTGAAATTGTGTTTATAAGCATACCAGTGAGAAACTGCTATAAATAATTTGAAGTTTTTTAAATAACATGACTTTACAAAAAGAAGCACTCTTTCTCCATCCATACTTAAAGTGGTCGCTTACCTGTATTAAAAGCTGTAAACAGATGATTTTTTCTTGAAGGACCTAAAATATAAAAGAAATATATGTAAGATACATGTATGTTTTACTGGAAATATAAAAAGAAGTTTTATTTTCAAAAACAACCCAGTAACCTCTAAATTTTAGGTTCTGGGTAGGAAATACCTCTGATGCGCAACCAACTTTTATCAAGTATGTTTTTATATAGTATTCCAAATACAATCAAAAGAATAGTTTAAGAATGACATGAATTCATTATAAAAAGTTGAATACCATCAGTTTTAATGGGACAAACCACAGTACTTTTTAAATCAAGAACTGATGTTCCTTCACTTTTTTTAACTTTATGGTTCTGGGGATAGACCCAAGGCCCTGCACGTATTAGGCAAGCACTCTACCAGTAAGCTATCTCCTCAGCCATAAGTTTTTTGCTTTGGTGTAGTTCTTGGGGGTTGAACCCAGTGAGCTGCACCTCTAGTTCATTTTTAATTTCTTCAATTTTGAGAGATGGTCTAAGTTATGCAGGCTACCTCTGGTCTCAAATTTGAGATCCTCCTGCCTCAGCCTCCTGAGTCTCTGGGATTACAGGTATATGCTACCACACCCAGAAGTTCATTTTTTAACAGTACTGAATTCATCATTTAACTAAGCACATAATGCCATTTTACTGCTGATGGAGCAAAGAGGCTAAGCTTTATGAAAGATAGCTACTCTTGCGTGCCTTCTGGAAGTGCCAATTTCTATTCAGCTGTGAATAAAAGTAAACTTGGAATAAAAATACAATTAAACCTTTCCTCCAAACTGTTACAATATAAAATGCAACCAGGAATGAAGTAGGTACAGAGATACAAGTCACTAGAAGAAAACTACAAATGCCTATATTTGACATTAAACACTATTTCTAGCAAATAATCATCTACAGATTACTAGTTAGAACTAGCGGCTGTATTCTATCTGTGAAATATTACAGAAATGATAAGCTCTTAAAAAGCATGTGGGCATTAAAAATGGAAAGCACTGATTCCCAAACTCAAATAAACCTCTGTGATATAAAACATAAATTGAATAGCATGGCATTTTTAGAATACTGGAGTTCTCTTTGGTATAAAGTTGTTAGTGAAATCTCTAAATTCTCCTTCTCTGCAAGTTACCTCAGGATTGAAGCTCCACAGCATTTATTTTCAGTTACCATTGTGTGGATTATGGGGCTTTATCATCATGAATAAAAACCAGTTTCACATCCGGATGCCATCCCAGCAGGGAGTCACTGGATGCCTCAGAAATGAATTTAAGAGCCTGGACAAAGGAGAACCTGCTGATACATTGAAGAATCTTTTTTCCAGTGCTTATGCCTATATTCTCTTCAATTCAGTAGAAAGAAAAAAGTGTTGATAAAACATTCACTAGGTTAGTAACCTCAAGTCAGCACATGATCCTTTATATACATACATAGTTGAAACTATGCCCCATTTTGTTGAAACAAAAACAAAACCATGCTTACTTGCAGAGGAAAAAAATCAGAAGGAAATGTAATGATAATTGGTGGTTGACAGAAAGAAGACTTTCTATGTTCTGTTTTCCAAATTCTCTAAAAGAAATATAGGTCTTATTTTATAGGTCAATTTTCTCATTCACAATTATTCTTTCAGTTAAGCAAGCTGTCAATTCACTATTCACACAAAAAGGTTCTGATGTGCTTCAGACCCACTGTAAGAAAGTTGCATGAAAACACTGCATGTTAAATGTATACCACATAATTTGTAAACCTGAAAATTCTTCTTAGTATGCATGGCAATTATGAAGTGAGTGATATAGGAAAAATTAGATACACAGAGCAGGGAGAAGAGAGGAACAAAAACATGGTCTTGGACCAAAGACATGAAAATAATAAACATGAAATACTGACACAGATGGGAAGTAACTCAGGCATTTTTACTGCTTTTTATCTATCTAGATGCAGCGGCAACTAACCTTTCAGCTTCCCTGGGCACAGTGTGTAAAGAGGAATTGTTTTGGGCCACACATATATAATATGGTTAGGACATATACATAATAAGGGGGGGTTCATGAAGAAAACCAATGCTAAAATACATGATGTTAAAATATTTTGTGGTGTCACATTACTAGCTGTGCTGGGCTGCCTACAGCTGCGAGTTGGACATGCCTGATCTGGAGCATCAACTTGTAATAATTTAATTCTGGAAGTAGTATTTGTTATTTCCACCAGATATCCTTGTTTTACCTGCTGATTTGTATATAACAAGTTTTATCCACAGAATATGCTGACATTCAGAAGAAAAATAATCTGTCCAGGTGTGGAGGCTCACACCTATATTCCCAGCGATTTGGGAGGTGGAGGCAGGAAGCAGCCTGGGCAACTTAGCAAGACCCTGACTCGAAATAAGAAATTAAAAAATGGGCTGTGGGTGCAGCCCAGTGGTAGAGAGCTTGCAAAGTACTGGGTTCAACTCCTAAGTACGGCCAAAAAGAGAAGGAGAGGGAAAGGGGGAGGGGGAAGGAGAGGGAGAGGGAAAGAAAGAGAGAAAGAAAAGGAGAGGGAGGGGAAGGGGAAAAGGGAGAAGGGGAGAGAGAGAGAGAAGGAGAGAGGGAGAGAGGAAGTCAGAGAGAGAAGGAGAGAAGGAGAGAGAGAGGGAAAGGGAGAGACAGAGGGAGAGGGAGAGACAGAGGGAGAGAAGGAAAACAACCTAATGTAAAAATATATTAAATCTCCCTACTCAGTAGACTTTAAAAATAAATAAATGTTAAATATGCTGTAAACCTAATTATCAAAATTTAACTTCCTACAAGGCAAAGACTTTAAAAGTCTTTCTCTGCTTCTATCCACAATGAAGAGAATACCTTTTGGAGGAGTTTTCAGCAAGTGTACATGAGCTCTGGGTATCAAAGTCTTTAAATATAAGGATCCAGAGCCGTTCTGAAATGCTGGCTTTGGAGGTTTCTCTTCATACTTGATGATAGCAGCATTACTAGCTGTAATAAAACAGAAAAACACCTTATAAGAAAATTCATTTATTCTTTCCTCAAGTTAACAAATGCTCACTGAGCATCCATAATGTGACCATCATTACTGAGTGTCAGAAATACAAAGGTAGCGCCTGTCCTCAAGGATGCAAAGTAAATACAATAACCAGTGTGGCCATATATTCTGGTTTGCCTGACATGGTCCAAGTTTATGAATCTTGTCCAGTTCAGCTTTCATCCAAGATAAAAGTTAGGAAATAAATTATATAGTCTTTCATGCTATGTAATAAGCATACCGAGGATGCAGATAGGAAGAGTCTCCATCTCCACAAAGACAAAGCAGATCATGAACAGCCAGCTATGTTAATGATGCAAATACAATAATAGACAAACTTCTTGGTAGCTACAAGGATGAGATCTTTCTTTGATTGCTGACGGCTGAAGCAAGAAGGTGAAATGCCAACAGCTACCTTGTTATAAAGGTGTCTTGCTCACAAAGAAAATATATAAGAGGGATTCATATCCAAATAATAAATATCTTCTATATTACATGGCTGCAGCTGTACCACTGTGGCATCCAATCCCATCAGATCTCAGAATCTAAGCAGGGTTAGGTCTGGTTAGTACTTGGATGGAAGACCACCTAGGAACACTAGGTGCTGTAGGCTTGGGAGAAGGACCCAGGAGCCCACTCCCAAAAAACAATCTGCTATTGAAAACCCTATGAATAGCAGAGAAGCACTGCCAATGGTGTTTCACCTGTTGTACCCAAGGTCTCTAGGAGTCAGACACCGACTCAAAGGCACCTAACAAAAACAACAACATATTACATATGTCTGCCATAGCACCCTGGCATCTGGTCCTGCCTGGTTAGTCCTTGGATGGGAATACCAGCTGCTGTAGGCTAGGGAAAAGGACCTGGCAACCCACTCCTGAAACAATCCACGTTGAAGGCCCCATGAATAGCACAGAAGCACTGACAATAGTGCTGGGCATAGCACATCATCAGGGAGTGTTTTGTTCTGTGGTACACAGGATCGCTATGAGTCAGACCTGACTTGACAGCACCTAACAACTATATTATGTGTAAAAATTCACCCTCTACAAACAAGACTTGAAAATTATTTAGAAATAATAAAAAATCAACACCTAATTCTAAGTATTAAATTCTATTCTATTCTACTATTCAACATAGTCATAAATATATTACCAAAACTTTGGTTCCTTTCCTCACTTCATACTACTAGCAAAGTGTGAGAGGCTTATCTTGTTTACAAACACATTATAAATGTGAAGACAGAAATTTTTCACTAAGCCAAACTATTCCAACCCCTACAACAGCGCTCATAGATGTCACATTCAAACCTTGTAGAGACATGCTATTATTCTCCCTTGGTCCTCGTCCAGTTCCTATTCAATGAGCCATCTGTTAATTCTTCTTGTGTCTAGATAACATTTCTAACATTAGGTCAAAACCCACAGCACAGCCTTCCCTCCTGGTGATAAGCTTCTGTCAATTTCCTGTCTTTGTCTTCAATTCTCACTGTTCCTGGAACCTAGAGACTTAGTTTTCCCAAAGTTGGCAGGAAGCTAATGGAAGTGATGGTATTAAAGACTCTACCACTACATTATTTAACATAACTTTCTAAAGGATGGATGGGGAATAACTTCCCAGTCTTAAGAAGACAGAACCAAAATTACACAGAGCATTATTTTTTAGATTTTCACATAAAATGGATATTGGTTTCAATGGTCATTTCTACTTTTGCAGAATCGAATCCAAACAAGGAAGTAAATGATGCTGTTATAGAGTCCTAACTATGTTTTATAACAATTGGGATTTTAGTCTTACTTTTATTCAGCAGCAAATGAGTCATTGATTCAGATTTTGAAAAATTAAATATAATTCAATTTTTGAACCTAATATAAAAATTTATGATTCTAAATTCATGCTTTACTTTTCTAAGCTTTACAGACAAATACCTTTAGCTTATAGAAAATTTAGTAAAAACACTTCCCACTGAAGGCAAGAACTCATTTCTCAGCCTGTGTGCTGGTCCCGGTACATAGAACAGAAGGTTCTGTCTGGAACTCCTGCCTCTCCAAGGCCCAGTGCAACAACAGATCTAGCACCAGAGTCATCATCACCTTCAAAAACTACCAGAGTCAAAATCCATATTTCAAGGAGAAAATGCATTTCACTCAGATATAAATATGTTGTTGTTGTTGTTAGGTGCCATCAAGTCGAGTCTAACTCATAGTGACCCTCATAGGGTTTTCAATGGCTGACTGTTTCAGGATTGCCTTGGGAGTGGGTTGCCATGTCTTTCTCCCATTTTGTGGTGTTGGGAATCAAACTTGGGACCTCAGAGACTGCAGAGCAGCACTCTACCAACTGAGCTAAATCCCAGCCCCAGACATAAATATACATGTTTATATTTTTATAAATATTTGCACATTTATATGAAAATACATACATGAAAATATCTATACTTTATGATTATGTATTATATGTGTGTTCCACTTTACTAATGATGGGCAAAAACTGTGCTAGGCTGAATATGTTATGACCTAACAGATAAATATCTTTCTCTCAGTTCTCAAAACATTTTTCCACTAGGCTGGCCGCTTGCTTTTTAGCAAATCCCAACTTGAAGGATGTATATTGTTATGAGGCATGATATCCTCAAAAGTGGTTCTCCTGCCCTCTCTTCTGGTTCCTAACAAGGCTTCTGATCTGGTATCCTGATGACATCTAACCTTTTTCTCATGTGGAGGTGTTATATCCAGATAAGCTCTTCAATGGCAATAATTCCAAAAGCATAACAGGTGTAAGCAATGGAATGGAATTTTGGATATCCAAGTTCTGGTCTTGACTTGGTCACTGCCTAGATGTACCGATTCACTCTACCTCGCTATGTTTAATAAGTGAGTCTGGACTTCAGATAGGGAAACAGGCAGTGTATCCACTGCCACTGACTGATTATGGTTACTCAGCCTCACTGAAGCCAGATGTGTCCTCAGAATCATCCTAACATGTTGCTCCAGGGGGCCACAGCCACTCAGCAACAGTTGGTGTTTACTATCAATATGTAAAATTCCACAGGTGATCACCTAGTCTCAGCTGTAATAGGTAGTTTGCAATTACTCTTTGTGTTGCTATCTTTGCTCCTGTCTCAATTATGCTAGAATAACAGATTCTCTGGAATCCTTATTTTCATTTCACCACGCCAAAGTATATTTCAAACAAAAGAAGTGACAAAAAAGCTATACTTTCAGAAAAATCTGAGACGAAATAATTTTCCTACTGAAAAGGGCCTCTCATTGTTCTAGAGTTTTATTTGCAAACTAGCATTTCATACCATATCCAGTTGAAATCAGTGTTTGTTTGGTTTATTAAATTATGCATATACGTACACAGCCAACATTCTTTGTGAATCAATTTAACACTGTTCATTTCTTGAATTCTTCGTGAATCAGTTTAACACTCCCTGCTGTGGCAGATCATCTGCCCACTTGGCTTGAAATCAAGTCACTACTGAAGTCTAAGCTTCCAAAGCCTAAAAGGAAAACCACTGAATTTTATATTAAGAATGTCTCCTCCCGGGTGTGGTGGCTCATACCTGTGATCCCAGCAACTCAGGAGGCAGCGGGTAGAGGACTGTGAATTCAAGGCCAGAGGCAGCCTGTATAACTTAATGAAACCCTGACTTAAAATTAAAACCTAAAAATGGGCTGGGGATGCAGCCCAGTGGTACATCACTTGCAAAGTATGTACGAGGCCCTGGGTTCAATTCCTGAGGAAAAAAAGAAAGAAAGAAAGAAAGAAAGAAAGAAAGAAAGAAAGCAAGCAAGCAAGCAAGAAAGAAAGGAAGGTAGGTCGGTCTCATATATAACCTAGAAAAACATTAAGACAGAATGAATGGGAACAAAATCAACAGCAGTCTGAATATTTCCTTAGTAAGTATTCCATTCAGAAATGTGCATGTACTAACATGTTTTGTAAAGTGGGATCACCAATATACGCTGCTCATCTCTTCCTCAAACACAAAGCTTTTCCACTGGACCTGGAAGCTGCCTGAGAAAGTGTCAACACTACTGATTCTTATCAACTGCCCAATGTTGGCAGGTGGGACAATACATGCTGGCCAATCCTGCCAAAAGAAAAAAACAAATAAAAAACAAAAAACAAAAACAAAAAAACCTGTGGGCTGATAAGATTCATCCTCCTATCAGCTTAATCATTTGAATAACTCAAAACCCCCTCCTTCTCAAGAAGGAGGAAAAAAATAAAAGAGGTCAAAAGCTGGGTGTGGTGGCGCATGCCAGGAATCTCAGTACTCAGGAGGTGGAGGCCGGAGGACCAGGAGTTCCAGGCCAGCCTGCACTACATAGCAAGACCCTGCCCCTAAAGCAAACAAGCAAGTAGACAGAGGTCAGAGATGTTTGTTGCTGGAAGGATTTTTGACAATGAAGAACACAGTCAGCCCCTCTCATTCATCAGATGAAAAGACTGAGGCTAAGAGAATGACTGTCTGAGTTGGCAGGAAACTAGCATGAGCCCCAGGTGAGTGCCTTTTACAATGGATCAGCCTTTCTTAGCTGGGCTGCCACAAAGGTGAAGGAAAAGAACCATACAGTCCATTTATTTCGTCTTCTAATCTGTTTCTGAGAGAGTACAAACAGTTTTGGTTTGCATCGCTTCCACCACCCCACACCATATGCCTCTCAAAATTAAACAAAGTGGAAGGGGAAGGAGATGTCTGGATTTCGTATTCCTGCAAAAGTGGCTAAAGCACACTCTCTCAAAGCCTCCTTCCAAATTGCACAGTGGTCCGTAAACCTTCAACACTATTTAAGACTCAGATTATTTGTCTTTATCTGGTTACTTTAATGACCTTAAAAACTGTATGTTAGGTATCCCAGTCTAAAGAGCTTATATTTAACCTATAAATAAGTACATTTGGTATAGAAACTATTGTGCAATATTTGATGCTAATATCTGAAAGGAATCATTATTGTAATTTAAATTTTTTCTATGCTTAAAAGAATACCAAGAACCTGCTAAAATTCCCACATTGAAATTTATTGTCTTACCACATCTTCATTCATTTTATAACCTGCTAATGTTATTTCTGTAGGATCCCAAAGTACTAAGAACCAGATGCTAATTTCACAACCCCACGATGCTGTCTTAGAAGTTCTTAAATGATGCCACTAACAATATTTCATCACAAAGAAATGAGCAGACAAAGCAAGGGAACACCACTCTAAAAGGGTTCAAATGCATATGCCAATAAGAATCAAAACACTGACTGAAAGATGAAGTTATTTCCTAACATAATTACCAGAAGCTGAAAACTTTCAGCTCACAATATTTTTCATATTTTAAGGTAGTCTTTAAAAATATATGCATGTTTCATACTTCTATATGAATTATATATTAATTATAATTGAAGAAAATAACCAAAAATGTGATATTTCAATTTTAATTCTAGGAAAGCATTTTTTCTATATTTGCACAACTATAAACTACATATATAAAAACTTTTATCAGAAATTAAACCAAATAGTTTTTGATAAGAGGATAATTTCATGTAATCCAGAACACTGACAGTGCTGAATTATATTTAGTAAGTCCCCAAACCCATAAAATACACAACAAAATTGTTTCCGGACAGATCTACTCACATCTTAATATGCATAAATACAACCAAGAAATACTACAGTTAACACAAATTACAAGTTGCAAAAATAACAATCAAGAAGTCCTAAAAATCAATTTATTGAATAAAAATGTAAGCATGCTTACAAAGAAAAGAATCAAACCAGAAATCGTCGACCTACTTCTTTTCCCAGTAAACGTGGCTAACAAAGGAATTATACAAAGGCTGTAGGATCCCACGACCAGCAATGTCAATAAGGTAGCATCATAGTGCCTCTCTGAACCAGCCGGTGGGGTAAGTGTAGAATTGATAAAAATTTTCGAAGAAATATCAGTTTCTGTACAACTGCGAAATCCTCCTGGTACAGTCATTTAAAAGGTTCAGAGCAAGCTCAAGCAGGAAAAACTGCAGCCATGTTCACTCTCCTATCCGTCATCCTTGCTCTTAGTGAATCAGAACGGAGGGAAAAAAAATCTGTAAGCTCCCAGGCACTACACAGAACAGATTAAACCAGCTAGCAAATCAAACTAAGAAAGACTCACTGATTTGAATGCTTAATCTGCAACAGGGACACATCGCCTCTAGACAGGCTGTATGGATGCATGGTAAACCCCTTTGTTAACAGACAAAAAGGAATGGACAAAAGTATTTTACAACCTCCTTAGGAGGGTCAGACACGGTACTCAAACAGTGGCCAAGTCAACATGGCTGTCGATGGAACAAGCTGGATATGGCACTACAGAACGTGCCCGCTTTAAGTTTCACAAATGCCATGCTTTGAGGGCATGTCGGTGATTCTGTTTTAACAGCTCGTTTTTAAAATTCACACTGTAGTACAGAAAAGGCTAGAAGGGAAATGACCTTAACAAAATACATGTGTGAATTACCTTTTCAAATCCATAGAGAATTATCTGTAACACGCAAACCCTTCTGGGTTTTGCCACAACTTCAAAATTCAAACAAGCAAATAATAACCCAGCTTAATTTTAAGTAACATATTTCTTAGTCCTCAAGTGCCAGTACAGAGCTACTTACATGCCTATGAGACCAGCTACTGCTGTTAAGTGACCTTTTGGAAGCGTGCTCCTTGTCATTAACTCGATGACTTGTCCTCCATAAGCAATTCTGTCACATATTTGCTGTGTGACTTTGGGCCAGTAACAATGTCTCTGAGCCCTAATTATTTCATATATAAAATCAAAGTAACAGCAGAAGTTATTTGAGAAAAAAAGTACTGCATGGCAGCTCTATGATACTGTTCCACACCCAGAAGGGTTCAATAACCATTTTTCTACTTTGTCCTGATTTCCTCACCAAAAAAAAAAAAAAAAAAAAAAAAAGAAATGGATCTGTCTTTAAAGGGGAGGATGAAGTCTTTAGTCCTTCCCACACACTTGGATTTTGTTTTAGCTGACATTCTAGTCATCCATGTAAATACCTTCTTTTCCTCAACTACTTTCTAAAGTAAGGACCATTTCATTTACATCCTGTATCCTTCACTGTACCTTTCACAGTGCCTGGGCACAGCATGCACTCCAAAATCGTTTGAATTAACTCATGAATCATATTCTGAGCAATTTTAAGAACTCAGTCCAAATACATCTTTTGGATCAAATGAATAGCTTAATTCATCCATCCACTTTAAGCACAGAAGACAGAATTTACATTAACTAAAACCTTTAAAAATATTCTTTTGAGCTTAAATTATTTAGAATTAGGCTTGAAGTCCTATTAGTCATATTGCACTGAATCTAACTTCCAAAGCAAAAGATTACAAAACACAGATCTACAAGATACAGTCTTTTAAAAAGTAATAAGATTGCAGTAATTTTTTTTCTACCAATTTCCAAGAGCCCCAGTTGCTATTCTTCTGTTAAACAAAACCAAAACACCCATCATCGATTCACATGACACACTTCATGTTCCTTCATGGAAAAAAAAAAACACACACACACACACAAATAGGTGACTTCAACACATAATTATTTTCAGTGTTTCACAGCACATTCATCAAAGGAGATGTCTTAGAAGAATTTGTTTTTTCTGCCAAACATCCTAAGCAATTTCAAAGAGGCAGTATGTAAATTTCCCCCAAAACAAAGAAATGAAAACTCTATTAATTATTTATAGAGTACTAGTTTTTCCGGTAACTATTGTGCAGCCATAGCACACTAGCATCTGATCCCACCTGATCTCAGAAGCTAAGCATGGTCAGCCTGGTTAGTCCTTCAATAGGAGACCAAGTATTTCATTCTGTTGTACACAGGGTCATTATGAGTCAGACCTGACTCAAAAGCACCGAACAACAACAATAATAATAACTGTTTCAACAGCTCCAAAAATTTGACATAAAACTAACTTACAATTATTGCTGTAGGTGCTCAGGTCACTGTGGGTGCTGGTAACTGATGGGGTGCTTCCTGTTCTCTGCAGGGCAGAACTTTTCAAAGATGCTTTGGATTTTGGAACTGGTCTAGGCAAATTCACCCAAGATGGCTGTGCAGTTTTCAAGGATGTAGGTTTTCCTTAGGATTTAAAAACAAAAAGTAAAAACAAATTTCCACTGCTCTTCATTTAGAAAGCTCTGCATTGATCAGGGAGTCAGAATGCAAAACAAATATTCAAAATCATGTAGCTTAAGATGAAAGATAAAAGCTTGATTTATTTTGAATAATTTAGATAGAGGAAAACAGAAAAGATGAGGCAATTAGAGTGTGAGACTCGTGGCTGTCACCCTGTTAACCTAAAGCAATGAACTTGTGCTTCTGTGAAGTTACAGAAAGAAGAATCGTCTAAGAAGCTTTCACCAAATTTGATGTCAAAGCAGAAACAAATTGATATGCTCCCCCTCCACATTATTAATGCAAAAATAAACTACAAATGTCATTTGAAAAAAATCCCTATTGCCTATAATATCCAACACCAGGTGGCGCTATATTTTTGGTACTTTTTTCTTTTCTTTTCTTTTCTTTTTTTTTTTTTTTTTACTGGAAGGGTTGAACTCAGGGCCCTGTGCATATTCTGTGCATATTCTGCACTTAAATTTCTAAATCTTTCTCACAGTAAAAGAGTTTTTACTTATCCATGAACTATGTATGCTTCCTAGCCTCTGAGACCTTTAAAACCAAACAACCAGGAGCTCATGTCTACTACCTAAATATGAGCACTTCCTCAGTTCAACCCTTTGCTCACAACTCTCTTCAAATTCACTGTCTTGGGGGGTTCATTTTATCTACTTTACTCTCCAACTCAATGCCTTCTACAAATGAGCCCCAAATTCTCATCTGCATCCCTATTTTCCTCCTGAATTCCAATGCTGCTCACATGTTTGAATTCCTTGTGGGTTTCAGTTTGGCCAGACACCCTCCTACCTATAGCTCTATTTTTCCTGTGTTTTATAAGCCTCAAAACATTGAAATAATGTTTTCCCCAGGGTCCCATAATTTGGCACCAAGTCTCTGAATGCTACCAGTATAACATACCTGAAGAATATCAAAAGTTGACAAATAGCCCTTTAATGAAAATGATCTTGTCCCATTTTACTAATGTCACTATAAGTAATGCACATTACCTTGTCCTAATGATTTCAATAATGAACATCTCATCCTAATAGAGAAAGCACAAGCTCCTTAAGCCTGGCATCTGAAGCCACACATTAAGACTCTCCCCATCTCCAGCCTCCCGTTCTGCTCTTCTACGTTGGCGTACACTCTGCCCTAACCAACCTAGTGATCTCTCAGACACCAGCACATATCACACGCCATTCTACTTTATCAGACACCTCACTTCTTTTCCAAAGGTTCTTCATCTTGGTCCATGTCTGGCAAATTCTTATTTACCCAACATCTTGCCTACACGACTATAATGGACTCCTAAAGTCCTGTCCTTCCATCCATTCCAACTCCATCATGTTGACCTCCTGAGTATGAAAATTAAGGAGGCCAAGACTGAAGCTAAATTTTTGGATTCTCCATTATGTACAGGATGATATTATTTGAATAGTATTTTGACATTATTTGATAATACTTTAAATGTATAAAAGGCAGTCCTAGCATTGATTCCTACCAACTTCTACCCCCTAATGTGATGTCCCCACCCCTCTACACACACACCTGTTTTTGTTTACCTCCAGGTCATCCTGCTCTATTCCCTTTTCACACCCTCCTTGTAACTGAAATAGCCTTATTTCCAACCAGTCCCATTTCTACCCAGGGAACAGTCAGCTGATGATTCTCTCCTAGATCACTGCTGCTCATGTCCAGCTCCACCGTAAGTCCACTGAATCACAACCCCCAGATGGGAGAGTACACATTAAGTTTCAACAACACTGTTGAGACTCACAACCTCTTTTTGAGTCTCTCCTGCCCGGCCACTCTTTGTGCACAATGGCCCACACTATCCTTTGCACTCACACCACATACTTGCTTCATCAGCATGTTTCCATATGTTTCTTGGACTAGTCTCAAGGTCCCCAAGAAAAGTACCTGACTGAATTCTGTCCCTTCAACCTAGTAAAGTTTGTAGTATGTAGTTCAACTTATTAAGTGTTGGCCAAATGAAATTTTTCTCAAAGCCAAGAATAAATGACAAATGTTGGTAGTTGGGTAGGTTCTCTGATCCTTTGCATAGAAGCATTAAAAACCACTCCTTTCCTGGGCACAGTAACAACGCTTGTAATCTCAGCAACTCAGGAGGCAGAGGCAGAAGGATCTCAAGTTTGAGGCCAGAGGCAGCCTGCATAACTTGGCAAGATCTTGTCTCAAAAAAATATAGATGGGGCGGACGGTGTAGCTCAGTAGTTTGCAAAGTATGCACAGGAGGCCCTGGGTTCAGCCACTAGTGCCACCAGAAAAAAAAATACAACTTTTACAATCTAATTTGACTCTTCAGTCTATTAATTAGATGAAGGGAGAAAGTCTCCTTTCTTTATAATAGCAACTACTGGGATGGTATTAAGTATTCATTTGAATGACATTTATTTGAATGACAGTCATTTGAGTATTTACCCATTTTATCCTTTATTTGTGCCACCGGTTTTTTCACTTGCTTTCAGAGGAAGAGAAAATTTGATTTTAGAATATAAATTCACCAAACTCCTGCCTCTTCAGCAATAACATTCTAATTGAGTCATCATAAAAAACATTGAGCAGGGTTGGGCAAGTAACAGATCAAAATTTTTGGATCACAGCTACAATGCAGTCAAGGCTCAACATGTTCTGAAAATGCACTGATTCTTCAGAAAGGCATATTTCACAGTATTGTTTCTAAAAGCACCATGGGTTTGCAGACGTTCCTCACTATGCCTCAGGATTTTTACAGAAGACTTGAACTGTCATTGATTCCAATATATAGCCTGCCCCAGAAAGATACTCACCCCTAAGACTGAATCCTTCTCTGAAACTACTCTATTCCATTTTCTCTAGTTTCATTGTTATGTCCATCCAGCCCCACCCCCTCCACCTAAAAGCAACTTGGGCCCATCAATCTTCCCAGTTCCACCATTATTCTTGATAATGAGCACTGAGGGGTACCAAATAATGTTGATTTCACCCAAAAAGATCAGGTTTGGGGTTTTTGTTGTTGGTGGTGGTGGTGGTGGTGGTTAAGACAAGTTCTTGGTATGTTGCCTAGGCTGATCTCTAACTAGGGATCCTCCTGCTCAAGGGATCTTCCTGCCTCAGCCTCCCAAGTGCTGGGACTGCAGGTATGCACCACTGAGCCCAGCTCCCAGCTAGTTTTTTGATGTTTAAAATTATCCTAATGATAGAGAATGCTAGGCAGGAAGGAGGAGAATGAAAATGGCCCTCTGCAGCCATCTGCTTCTCGGGTACCATTTAAGACATGTGAATATCAATCTGTCAGCTTCCTTGGACAAGTGACATGGTTGGTAGCAAATGTTGTTGTTGTTAGGTGCCGGCAAGTAGGTATCCAACTCATAGCGACCCTCTGTACAACAGGGGAAACACTATTGTCAGTGCTTCTCTGCTGTGCATAGGGTTTTCAATGGCAGATTGATTTTTGGGAGGGGGTTGCCAGGTCCTTCTCCCAAGCCTACAGCTTCTGGTGTTCCCAGGTGGTCTCCTATCCAGGTACTACCCAGGCCCAACCCTGCTTAGTTTTCCGGATCTGACAGGATCGGTTGCCGCAGGGCTATGGCTGCAGGCTCTTGGTAGCAAATAATATCCTTTCAAACTGGTTTAGTTGGTGAACAGTAACACAACACGTGCCTCCTATGTGCCAGGTGAGAGGGCTCTCCTTTAAAGTAAGACCTCTGCTGTGTTAAAGAGGAAATTCTGTTTTACAACCTAAAGAGGACCAGCCTAAAGCCAAAAGGGGGAAAGAAATATGATGTACCTGAGGACAGGACAAAGGAATGGGAGGAATAACTATCACATTCATAAAGTATGTACTTCTAACCCCCAAAAGCCCCATCCTCAATGCAGCTGTCCCTAGACTTCCACTGCTGAGCCTGCCCGTTTTGTAATTTCTAACTCAGAAAATGCAACTTCCTCTCTTCCTCCTCAATCCACTCATTTTTCTCGGCACTAGCCTAAATCCCAAGCCTACTTACCCTGACTTTCAGGGCACTCTCACTCTCTTTGACTCCAGTAAACTGTCCTTGAGGTCTGTGTCCAGGTTTAAATCTTTTACCTACAAGACCAAGGACCCTGAAGAGGGACTCGGATTCCTCTGGCACCTCTACATATTACTATCACTACCTATCCCAGTTGATGTCTACAGCCTTCCTATCCTGGTGTCCGATCTCATCAGATCTCAGATACTAATAAGCAGGGTCAGGACTGCCAGGATTAGTCCCTGGATGGGAGATTACCTGAGAATACTAGGTACTGCAATCTTGGGAGAAGTACCTGGCAGCCCACTCCCCAAACAATCAGCCATTGAAAACCCTGTGAGTAGTAGAAAAGCAATGACATAATGCCACACATGGCACAGTGTCAGGTAGGGTCTCTTCTGTTGTTGTAGGGTCACTATGAGTCAGATCCACCTTGACAGCACATATCATCATCATCTTGGTTTATAGAAAACTACTTAGATGGTTGGCCTGCAGCTGTAGCCCTGTGGCATCCGATCCCGTCAGATCTCGGAAGCTAAGCAGGGTCGGGCCTGGTTAGTACCTGGATGGGAGACCGCCTGGGAACACCAGAAGCTGTAGGCTTGGGAGAAGGACCTGGCAACCCCCTCCCAAAAAATCTATTTGCCATTGAAAACCCTATGAACAGCAGAGAAGCACTAACAATAGTGTTTCCCCTGTTGTACAGAGGGTCGCTATGAGTTGGATACCGACTCGACGGCACCTAACAACAACAACAGCAACTTAGATGGTTAAATGCCATACTTGGGCCACAAATCAAACTAGTGACAATACCTCCTAGTGCCTAGTCATCAGCCCATTTCCTCTGCTGTGCCACAGAAAAGACAACAGAGGAAGAAAAACCAGGCTTGCAAGCAGACAAGTTCAAATTTGATCTCTACCTCTTACAAGGAGGAAGCTCCTAAAGTAGAATGATATAAACAATGAGCACAAAACAAAGGCATTTAATTGTTTCAACAACCATGCTAATGTTTAACTTAATAATAAAGTAAGTTCACATAAGTGGATCTTACATAAAGAAACATACAATGTACATATCAGTTATACAGAAAGAAACACATGGAACTAGAGGGCAAAATGAGAGATTGCATTAACATAAGACCAAAATTTTTTTTGTAGTACTTGGGAGTTGAACTCAGGGCTTCACACATGCTTTGCAAGTGCTCTGCCACTGAGCTGCACTTCTCAGTCCATTTTATGGTCTCACCAAGTTATGCAAGCCGCCTCTAGCCTTGAACTTGCGATCCTCTTGCCTCTGCCTCTGGAGTCACTGAGATTACAGGCATGAGCCACCACACCTGGCTGAGCCCAAAATCAAACACTGAAATCAGTTCAGGATTTCTGACTTACAGTTCTGAAAGGGGACATTTTTCCAGTTCACGTCACCTCATACAACTTACCCTAGAGGCGAATGGTAAAGATGTAAGATTTACTTGCAAAGATATTACTGACCTTAGCCAGACTTACATATAGATAACAGATTCTGATAATTATAACCATCTTTTGCCTGGGGAAAATCTGAAGGAAATACCATTTGTCCCTTGCCTTATATAGTAACAGAGAGTCTCTTGGATTTGAAACATACATATCTTCATTAACCAACCAATTTAGAAGGAGAACTACCTCGGAAAACCTAAAATTACTGTATACTATAGCAAAAAAGTCAGTAAAGAGTGCACTGCAAAACTACAGCTCAATGGAAAGATTTACTAGGTAAAACATAGGACAATGCTAGTATTATCCGATTTTATAGAACCAAAGAGTAAAATGATGCTTGCCAAGGGCTGGAGAGAAAGAGAATAAGTACAAAGTTTCAGTTATGGTAGATGAGTAAATTCTAGAGATTATTGAACAAAATAATACCTACATTTAACAGTACTGTATTGTATGTTTAAAACTTGTTAAAAGGGTAGATCTACATCAGGAGGAGGGAGGGGGAAGAGGGGAGAAAAAGAAAGAGGAAAACAAAGCAAGGAAGAAAGAGAAGAAAAAAGAGAAAATAGAAAAAGAGAAAGACACAGAGTGGGGAGAACAGACTTGGACAAAGGAGTGATAGCCAGGGGAGGTGGGAAATGAATGCAGTCAAATTATAAATCAAGCTGGATGCAGTGACACACACCTCTAATCCCAGTGACTCAGGAGGCAGAGGCAGGAGGATCGTGAGTTTGAGGCCAGAGGCAGGCTGCATAATTTACTGAGATCTTGACTAACAATTTTTAAAAAATTAAAAATGGACTGGGGGCACAACTCACTGGTAGAGTACTTGTAAAATATGTGTGAGGTCCTAGGTTCAACTCCCAAGTACTGCACACACACATCACATATCAGAAGTCACTGAGAAAATATCACTGAAAGTCAGATTGCAATCAGGTAGTGAGAGAGTTCAAAGCCAAAAATAAATTACAGAAATAAAATTCCAATTTTGCATGACTTCCCAATACAGAAAAATATGTTTTTAAAGTTTCTACTTGCCTACATAATGAAAAATTCCAGAAAAATATGCTGCATTATTATAGGATATTATGTCTACAGAAGAATGGGATGTGTTAGATAAGAGGAGCAAGGTTGATAAATTTTCCTTTCATACTTTATTAATATTCAGACAATACTTCATATGAATTTTCTTTGGATAATTCATTAGATAATTTTCTTTGGATAATTTTTATAATAAAAATTAAAATATTAAAATCAATGGAGTCAAATTTAATTCTATAAGGACATATAAGACAAAACAGATAACAAGCCCAAGAAAGGATAAACCAGATCAATAAGGTTTTCTAATTTTGTTACTGTGCATCTGTAAGCAGTAGTGATTCTTCAATCCTTTTTATTTTACTAACAACAACAAAAAAATGATGTCAATGCCTTAATTGACACTTTTATGACTATTATGAAAACAGTCACTTTACTACTTGGAAAATTACTGACGATACCATAATGAGGATGTTTCCCAGGGAGGAAAATTAATGACAGACAATGAACTCCTGAATGGTATGTCTTTGTCCTGACACTTGTATTAAATAGTTCATTCTCCAGGAGAAAGCTTCCAGGCCTTCACTGGTACCTTGTATAATCTTGCAGCTCCAATTTGGCCTCCTGTGTTCTTTAAGGGAAGGTCTGGGATAGGTGAGTCCTATAACATGTGGGAAACAACTTCAAAGGAATGAGAGCAAAAATATCTACCAGTCAAGGCAATTTCTCATCTCTTGAGCTGTTGACCAAACATGAACAAATTTACCTTTCACATAATTTTCATGAGACTATACAAAAATGAGACTATATATATGACTATAAAAAAATGATTTGCTGTTCTTTATATTTCATAAGGGGCTGGGATTTAGCTCAGTTGGTAGAGTGCCACTCTACAGTCTCTGAGGTCCCGAGTTCGATTCCCAGCACCGCAAGAATGGGAGAAGGATGTGGCAATCCACTCCCAAGGCAATCCCAAATCAATCAGCCATTGAAAACCCTATAAGGGTCGCTATGAGTCGGACACTACTTGACGGCACCTAACAACAACAACAACAATATTTCATAAGAGTGTATAGGTTCTGAAAATGAGATTCAATTAAACACAAGAAACTATCAACTACTATATTTTCCATATAATAAGACAAAGATGATCTTAATAAAAATCTGGCCAGTGGAGTTGCATGGGAAGGCATGTTACACAAGTATTTACTTGCTTACCCAGGAAGGTAACTGCAAGGAGTCACAAAGCTCAAATGTGTAAGGTATTAGAAACACCTGGATATGTTACCATAGAAGTCATTACCAAATGTTTCCAGGAAAAAACGTAAACTGCTAGAGAAGATGTTGTGTTTCACTATAATAGGATATGTGGTTCCGTGGTTTGCACTGCTCAGTGGGAACATGGGTATATGAAAAAGAAAATGAAGCTGGAGAGGTGGGTATTTTACAGTTGAGAGAGAGATGGCATCAAATGCCAGGCTAAGAACTTTAGACCTTAATGGTTGGGGGCACATATGGTGGGAAGCTGAGGAGAGGACCATTTCAGCTTTCTTAGCATTTGCATCAGACCTTGCTCACATGGTGGCAGAGTGCAGAAGTGAGCATTGTAGAGTCTGAAATGGAGGACCCAAGTAATGAGGCTAATGCACCTGCCAGGGCTAGAGAAGAGTTAACTAGACAAGGAAAAGGAGATTACTGAGGCCAGTTTGTAAATAAACATTAATAAAGGCATGCAAGTGGCAGGGCCATTCACTTCAAGAGTCAGAAAGATAAAATGCTAAATAGAGTTAAAATACAAAAGATAAGAACATGTTTATACCTCTAATTATAACTTGAGTTTTTTAAATGCAACCACATAAAGTGTCCTTGCAGTAATTATCTACAGTCCCTAGGAATTATAAAATTAAAGTAAGTCTACCCAAAGCAATATAAGGCTAACAATAAGTTATGGTAGAAATATATTACACATATGCAAAATGGTCCCTCTAGGTTTGCTTGCAATAAATTCACAAGGGACAAATGCTTTCACTAACAATAATGAACATTTCTAAGAATTTAGCTTCAGTAAAAGAGTGTTATTGGGTATTATTCAAATAAACCTGATAGGCTGCTTATAAAATATACTATACAATATCAACAGTCTTCTTGTATATCAGAAAAATAGAAAAATTTTCCATTAGCATCAAGGAGGAGTTGCACACACAAATGCCCATATACCCTGTTTCTATGAGTAAATTTATCAAAAAGTGCTAGTTCTATGGGAAAATTACAAAAGAGAAACAAAAGATTTGAATAAGTATATATTAATTCATCCCTGAGTTAATATTTTAATTGAATGCTATTTCAATCTAAAGCCACATGTGGTTGCTGTTAAAGAAGGAATAGAATTAAAAAACTTAATAATTAAGAAAAATTAGCTAAAAAATTCTGAAAACAGAAAATTAATGAGAAGACAACTCAATAGCCAAAAAATCCAAACAACTCAATTTGAGAAGGAGCAAGGGACTTGAACAGACTTCTGCAAAGAAGACACACAAATGGCCAACAGGCATATGCAAAGATGCTCAATATTAATATTTATCAGGGAAACGCAAATTGAAACCACAATAAGATACCATCTCACACACACTGGGATGCCAAGTATAAAAAATAACGTGTTGGAAGGATATGAAAGATTGTAACTCTTGTGCATTGCTGGTGGTAATGTAAAATGGCATGGCAGTTCCTTAAAAAATTAAACAGATATGCAATATGATCCAGCCACTCCATATCTGGGTATATACCTAGATGAAGTGAAAGCAGGGACTCAAACAAATATATGTAGTTGTATTCACAATACCAGAACATGGAAGGAATCCAAGTGATCATAGGCAGATAAATAAAGTGTGGCACATGCACACAATGGAATATTATTTGGCTTTAGAAGGGAAATTCTGACTTACACTACAATATGGATGAGTGTTGAAGACATGATGCTAAGTTAAATAAGCCAGTCATAAAAAGACAAAGATTGTATGATTCCCCTGATGCAAGGTTTCTTGAATAGCCAAATATGAAGAAACAGAAAGAATGGTGATTGCCAGGGGCTGGGGCAAAAGGGAGACTTTGGTGTTAAGTTTTAATGGGTACAGAATTCCAGTTGGGGCAGACAAGAAAAGTTCGGGAGAGGGACGGACAGTGCTGATGCTTACACAACAATGTGGATGTGTGAAACTGATGCCACAAAAAACAATACATTTAAAAATGGTTAAAATGGCAAATTCTATATATAATGTATATTTTACTATAATTTTCAAAAGTTAAAAAAATAAGGGATTTTTGCAACTAGTAGATACAGGGTATTATTTAAAAAATAAAGCAGCCTATTTTAGCTGGCACAAAACTAATGACAGATTAATAAACTAGTGAACAAATCTCAGAAATATAAAAATTCAAGATAGGACAAGGTATATGGTTTATATAATAAAACAGTTATTCATGGTATCAAAAAATTAAAATTTGAGAAGCAGTATGTTCTAGTGGTTAAAAGTAGACCATCTAGATCTAGATGGCCTGGGTTCAAACTCATCTCTACCACACACTGGCTGTCTGTCCTATTTCCTCTATGTAAGAAAGGGGTAAAGCTGTACTTAACCTCATAGATCGTTGTAAGAGTTAATGAGTTTATAATTGTAAATGCTTAAGACAGCAATGGGAATATTGTTACGTGCCATTGAGTTGGGGTCGACTCATTGCAACCCCATTCACAACAGAATAAAACACTACCTAACACTGTACCAGGCACATGATCTTTTCTAAGCTTAAACCCATTGTTGCAACCACTGTGTCAACCATCTAGTAGAGGGTCTTCCTTTTTTTTCCTGCTGACCTGCCACTCTCCCAAACACGTCCTTCTCTAGAGATTGGTCCCTCCTGACAACATGGCCAAAATATGTAAGCGATTTCAAGGAACACTCTGGTTGCACTTCTTTTAGGACAGATCTGTTGGTTCTTTTGGCATTCCATGGTATATTCAATATTCACCTCCAGCACCATAATTCAAAAGCATCACTTCTTCCCCTGTCTCCATTATTCAATGTCCAGCTTTCCCAACCATATGAGGCTGAAAATACCATGGTATAAATCAGGCACACCCTTATCTTCAATGTGTATCTTCTCAATACTTTAACAAGTTCTTTTGCAACAGCTTTTCACAATGCAATGTCTTTTGATTTCTTGACTGCTGTCTCTGTAGGTGTTGATTGTAGAACCAAATAAACCAAAATCTTGGACAACTTCAATCTTTTCTCCATTGATCATGAAGTTGCTTACTAACCCAGGTGCAAGGACTTTTGTTTTCTTGATGTTTAGGTGTAATCCATACTGAAGGCTGTGTTCTTTGATCTTCACTAGTAAATGCTAAAAATCCTCTTCAGTTTCAGCAAATTGTGTCATCTGCATAATGCAGGTTGTTAATGACTCTTCCTCCACTCCTGATGCCACATTCTTCTTCATAAAGTCCTACTTCTCATATTATTTGTTCAGCATAGAGATTGAAGAGGTATGATAAAAGTATATAGCCCTGACACACACCTTTCCTGACTTTAAACAAAGCAATGTTTCCTTGTTCTGTTTGAACATTTGCTCACTGGTCCCGGTTTAGATTCCTCATGAGTACAATTAAGTGCTTTGGTATTCCCATTGTTTGCAGTGTCATCCAGTTTGTTATGATCCACACAGTCAAATGCCTTTGCATAGTGAATAAAACATAGACATCTTTCTGGTATTCTCTGCTTTCAGCCAAAATCCATCTGATATCAGCAATAGTGTTCCTGGTTTCATGCCCTCTTCTAAATACAGCTCAATTTTCTGGCAGTTCCCTCTCAATATGCTGCTGCAGTAGTTTTTGAATGATCTTTTGCAAAATTTTATTTGGGTGTGATCTTAATGATGTTGTAATCTCCACATTCATTTGGAGTTCCTTTCTTGGGAATAGGCACAAACATGAATCTCTTCCAGTCAGATGGCCAGGTAGCTGTTTTCCAAATCTCTTCGCATAAACAAGTGAGTACCTCCAGTGCCATATCTGTCCCTTCTTGGTCTCTTTTGTGATTCCTCCTTGCCTCTCCACTCTTTTGGCATAGAGGCACCCCAGAGATACTGTTGACCTGTTCACTTTCTCTACTTACTGACCTGGTGACCTCATCCAGTCAGGTGGCTTTATATATCAACTATAAATTGCTGAACCCCAAATGTATTATTCCTCAACCAGATTTCTATGCATTGTAGACTTTTTACTCTACACTTCATCTTATTATTCATACCAACTTTATAATTGAATTTGTGATACGAACCTACCAACATCTATGTCTCCATCGTCCTTTCTCATCTCTCACCAGATGTTTATAGTCATCCCTGCATTCTATTTTCTCTTTCTCACCCTTCAACCAGCTTAATCAAATCCTATTGGCTGTACCTCCAGCACATATCTAGAATCTGTCTCAACCCTAGTCTAAGAAATAGTAATCTGCTATGATTACTGTAGCACCTCCTCTTCTTTGATCTCCCCATTCCCAAACTCACTTGCATTCAACCTATTCAGAACACAGCTATCAGAGTGATCCTGTCAAAATTTGGGTCAGTCAGGTTCAAAGCCAAAGTCCTTACTACGATTTTCAAGACTATACATGATCTAGCTCTCGCTGCTTCTCCAACCTCATCTATTTTCATTCTCCCCTACTTCAGCCCTTCAATTCCCAGAACATGTCAGTCAAGCTCCACCACAGGTCTTTCCTCCTGCTGTTCACTTCAACTGGCTTTCATCCACATAGGCATATGGTTGGCTCCTTCTGGCCTTTACCAAAAGCTACCTTCTCTGGCCACACTAAACTTTCACGTACACCCCAACATTTCATAACCCCCTTCTCAGCTTTAGTGGCTTTTCTCTTTTTAGAACATACTGCTACCAAACATATTATATACTTTACTTATTCATATATATCCTGTCTGTGATGTCACTTCAAGGACGGCCAGTTTGGACCTTGTATTCACTGCTGTATCCTAGCACTATAACAAATG
Source organism: Pedetes capensis (assembly GCA_007922755.1). NCBI lineage: Eukaryota > Metazoa > Chordata > Mammalia > Rodentia > Pedetidae > Pedetes > Pedetes capensis. The sequence continues at coordinate 233,352 of VMDO01000083.1, read as the reverse complement.
AATCCATGTGTTCAATAAATATGGGAGTGACAAGCATATGCCAATTGAAATGAAATACCACTTTGTACCTTTTTAAATATGAATACTTGGAAAGAGTGTTAGAAATGCCAAAATACTGGCAAGAGTTTTGGAAAGCACTCTTATATAATCAGAGTAGGAGCACAGACTTGTATGTGTTTCTAAACAGCAACTTGGCAATGTGCATCACAAGCCTTAAAAAATGCCCACAGGCTTTGCATCCACCCAGAGGAATGTATCCAGGAGTTTATCTGACCAGCTTTATGCACTTATGTGTACTTCTGTACTGACCAACTTTATGCACTTACGTGTACTTCTGTATAGAGTTAATATGCTGGAAACAACCTCAATGTTAAAAAAAAAAACAAAAAATAAATCATAGCTGCTACGATTCAAATGAGTCCCCGTCTCCCAAGGATGTGTGTTGAAATGTAACTCTAATGCATCAGCACTGAGAGGAAGAGCCTAATAAGAGGTGACCAGGTCATGAATGCCCTGCCCTCCAGAACAGATTAATGCTACCTCGAGAGTGGTTAGTCACTGGGAGGGCAGGCCTGTCATGAAAATGAGCTTGACCCCCTCTTGCCAGCTTGTTCTCTCATGCTTCTTTGCCTGTGCCATGGGATGATGCCAGCACCATGCTCTTAGACATCCCAACCTCCAGACTTGGAGCTAAACTTATTTCTATGATTTATAAATTTCCTAGGCTGTGGTGTTCTGTTAGAGCAACACAAAACAGTCTGAGACATATGAGGGGGCACCACCTCTCCCTGGGGCACTGGGCAGGTATTAAGCATTGTTAAACACTGCTAAAGTCAATATTAACGTTAATAACAAGGTTTTTCTGTGAGCATTCCTTCCAGTGTTTATTATCCTGTAAATAACCACAGATGTTGGAAGATGAGGCAATCCAATTCCCTAACTGGCAACTGTTAGACTCTCCCTTGCTACTCTGGACACTCTGAGTAAAGAACTCTTAGGCAGGCAGCCAACCAAATCACCATTATACCAGCACCCGTGGTTTTGAACACTTTATAGATGCCTTTAGGAAGCCACGTGACAATTTCCACTCCAGTTTCTGAAGATACAGCTCCAGTCATGGCTATTTCAAAGAGTCTGCAGCTTGCACTAGGACTTTTTGCTGTCATAAACCTCAGTGAACTTTAAATGATCCTGTGATCAACCGAGGTCAGAAAAGGAGGGCTTCCCAGGGTAGCCAAGCAAATGAACTGTTGTGATTGGTACAAAAGGGACAGCTGTGAATGGTGCCAAAAACAAACCTTCATTTGCAGGAGAGGTTTGCTGTGATTGATACAAATTTCCCTCTCTGGCTATGTAAGTAGGCTCACTTAGTGAGTGAGCTAGGAAAAACCCTTCTTATTTCCTCTTCTGGTGTTGCAACATTAGGCTCAATAAAAGGATTCTCTCAAGTGGTCTTTTTGCCTACTTTTAGTAGTGCAGGCTGAACTAAATAACGCAAAGAACAAAGCGGCAGAGGCAGCAGGATGACAGCAGTGAGGGGCAGCAGAGACAGTGTACCAGCAGTGTCAGAGATAGCACAGCAGCCAGAACACTGAGCTTCAGAAGAAACAAAGCAATTGCTGGGCGTGGTGGGGCATGCCTATAATCCCATCGGCTCAGGAGGCAGAGGCAGGAGGATCCCAAGATCAAGACCAGAGGCAGTCTGTGCAATTTAGCGAGGCCCTGTCTCAAAAAGTATAAAGCGGGGGGGACTGGGGGTGCAGCTCTGTGGTCCAGCACTTGCAGAGCACGCAAGCACAAGGACTTGGGTTCAACTCCCAGTACCACAACAACAACAAAAAAAGCAGCAGCAGCAAAGCAATTGACTGCCTGACAGGTGAAGAAGCAAAGCTGAAAGACCAGCAACTGGTAGAAGCAACAGAAGCTGCCTCCAGAATGGTGGCAATGGTGACAACAGTTACAGCAATAAGAGGCAGCTGAACCATTTGAGGGAGTGACCAGAGTAGGAAGAAGAGGGACAGCAGAAGAGAGAGAAGGTTGTAAAGAGCCAGAAAAGAGTGCAGGCCCTGGTTGCTGGAAGAGTTCCAGAGAGCTGTGGAGTCTTTAGAACCAAGAGTCTCAGAAACCCTAGGCCCAGGAGCTCTAACGCTGGCCCCTGTCTAGGACTGATGAATCCTAATACCTAGTCCTGTCCAGAAGCTGCAACACCAGCTACTGTGAAATCATAATACCTAGGCTAACCTGGAAGCTATAATTCCAGCTGCAGTAGAGGGCAGAGGAACCTCTACCTCCTCAGCTTACATAAAAGTTGTAGTACTTATGGGCTTAAGAACCCCAACCTCCTGGACCTACATAAGAGCTGTAACACTAGAAGATGCCACTTGGTACTGCTGCTCCCACGTATGTGCTGTCACCACTCCCTGCTATCAAACACTTAGGGATACAGATGTTGCCAAAGACCAGCATGTGAAGAGCTTCTCCTTCCCTACCCAAGATTTCTATCTAGGTAGAGCAAAAGGACTCCAGCCAGCTAACTGGTGACAAGTCTAAGACAATCCCACATTCAGGTGGTAAAATAGCAGTTACTTAAAACTGTTATTACTAAGGAAAATTTCAGAATGTAAGATAACAGGCACCACATACCTTTTAAGTGAAAAAGGAAATCCAATCAACAAATTATGTGCCTACTCTTAAGTATGAGATTCTACAAATTCTCCCCTCTAAATACATGTTAACATATGCGGGTGACAATGTGCAAAAAGAAAAGGTGCTGAATAGTTATAAATTCTTATGTTAAAAACTATGTAGACAGGCACATGCCTATTATTCCATCAACTCAGGAGACTGAGGTAGGAGGATCACAAGTATGAGGCCAAAGGCAGCCTGCACAACTTAGTAAGACCATCACAAAGGAAAAACTTTTCAAGGGGCAGGGGGTGCAGCTCAGTGGCGAAGCATCAGCCTAGCTTGCATGAGGTATTGGGTTCAACATCCAATACAGGTGGTGGCGGGGTGGAGATTTGGTGGTGGTCAGAGTAAGGGTGATTCATTTTTTCCTTCTGACTTTTCACTTAAAATGCTGTACTTTTAAAGGAGTCTGCTACAATGGGGACAGTAGAAATTTGAAAAATATCCAAATTAATTAATTCAATTCAAGATATAAGAAGGGTAGAAAAAGTTACCTTGCTTGGAACAATGCCCTCATGCTCCTTTCTTATAGACCTGGACTCTGTATATCTTAACTTCTCTTTGCTGCTTATGAGAACACCAATCTGCTATATCCTAATTGACCATTTGCCCTCCTCCATACTTTCAGGCATCTATCCTGATTTGGCCTGCATCTGTACCCCTGTGCCATACCCTGTGGCATTTGATCCCATCAGATCTCTTAGAAGCTAAGCAGGATCTGGCCTGGTTAGTACTTGGATGGGAGACTGCCTGGAAACACCGGGTGCTATAGGCTTGGGAGAAGGACCTGGTAACCCACTCCCAAAAAAAAATCAACCATTGAAAACCCTATGAATAGCAGAGAAACACTGACAATAGTGTTTTGCCTATTGTACATAGGGTCACTATGACACCAATTTGACAGCACCTAACAACCACAACAACAATATCCTGATTTGGTCTTCAATCTTTACATTATAGTCTGAATCCTCTATTTTACTTCCTAGTAACACAACCAATATTTAAAACATAACTCCATTGATATACATCCTTCTTATTTCTATTTCTGGTGTTTTAAATATCATAAAGCTTCAATACTAAACCAAGAGTAGCCCCTACCAGTAAGGGTGTACCTCTGTTGTAGTACAGAATTACCTACATTATAAAAAAATTTAAGCAAAATTTGGTATTTGTAACCTTACCTTCTTCTGAAATCTCAGAGATTTTGCTTTTTTTTTTTTTTTAAGTGTTATGAGATCAAATGTGATGAAATGTGATGAAAAGAACTTATCTTCTTTGTTTGGCTATTAATACCTTGAAGGTCAGGGCTAAGGGTTAGCTCAGTTGGGAGAGCACTGCTGTGTGCTCTCCGAGATCCTGGGTTAGATCCCCTATACTCCAAAGACGGAAGAAGGACCTGGCAGCCCACTCCAGAAACAATCCCAAAATAATCAGTCATTGAAAACCCTATGAATAACAAGAAGCACTGACATAGTGCCGGGCATGGCACAATGTCAGGGTACTTCATTCTGTGGTACATAGGGTCACTATGAGTTGGATCTGACTTGATGGCACCTAACAACCACCACCCGCCTGAGGGCAGGACTATGTCTTGTTCACCCCACAATTCTCCAGTGTATGGCATATGACTTACATAATATTCACCTTCAAATTATCTATTAAATAAATGAATTACCCTCCAGAATGTAGAGTTTCAGTTACACTCTAAATTTATACATTGTGAAATGTTACTTAAGTATTCTACATTATTGCATTAGCCACAATAATATTTTATTAGTAGAGTATGTGAAACTGTGCTCAGTATAACCATTTGCTTAGATTCATGGGTATAATCAAATTATAGGGAAACAGCAGCACAGGTGAGTCACAATAAAAATGCACCAAGCCCTAAGACAGTGGTGATTTGACAAAGAAACTAACATCCCACAACGCAAGGTTCTCATGCTGACCTGAATCACACAGGACCATAGTGCTGATGGTGGTGCTGTTAGTACTTGCCTCTGTGAGTACGTTCACAAGATGCCTGTTGCTTCGGGGAGGGGTTAAATGAAAACAACTTCCTTAGTCACAGGCCTGGGATCATGTCCCACAACTAAGGAAATGTTTAAAATTCAGAGTGCAATAAACCTAAGACCTAGAGCTATTACATCCTTTCCCCGGCTACCACACAAAGAAGATGAACAGGAACTTCATATGTTCATCAGCAAATTTATTTACCATTTGGTACTCATGCTGAGAACTCCTGATAATAATAGAGGAAGGGGGTGGGAGTAGCTCAGTGGTAGAGTGGTTGCTTAGCATGCACAAGGTCCTGGGTTCAATACCCAGTGTGCCCTTGTGCGCATGCGCGCGCACACACACACGAACGCACTCCAAAAAAATTTGGCGGCAGCACACTGTCAGTTTTCTGGCTCATTAGAAGCCACAGTTCACGGGGAGAGCTCTTTTGAGCAGTGAGTCCATTGAGACTTCAAAATTGAGCATCATCTTAATTTCTTTTCCTAGGGTTACAAAAATAAACAAGTCAATAAAATGTGCAAACTCAACTGAAAGAAATCACCTATCCTCATAAAAGTGAGTTGGAAAATATGAAAGGAAAGTAGATAGCCATTATTTATTGTTACTTTCTGAATCTTCACTTTAAACTTCTCTAAGCATCTATATCTATACACTTCTGCATTCCTTTCTTTATTTCAAAGACATACTTGCCTAAGTACATTCCAGTTTTTCCACTGTCTGGTTGAAGTGCTTATTCCTGCTGCTCTTATCTTTATTGGTCCCCTTCCCCCAGACTTCCTTAACCACTACACAGTGTTATTGTCTTAAACCTCACGTACGCACATACCCAGGGAAGCACAGTGCTTCAAAGTTATCGTGTCTCAAAGAAACCTGTCAATTCTCCTCCATAAACCTTTTCTTGCTATTCCATTCCCTCTTTCACTTTATGATCCACCATTTACCTAGTTATTTGAAAAAGAAACCTGGGGACACATTTAGGAGTATTCAACGCTAGAGTTGACCAGAGAGTCTTTCTTCAAAATAGTTTAAATATGTGCTCCATTTTCTATTGCCTCCAGATTGCAGGACTCTTAAAAGATTGTGACTAGGCTACAAGAATTGATCTGCCTCCTACATCCCTCAGGCAGAGGTTCATCTCTCACTAACCCCAACCTATGATCTGCTCCAGACATGCTGACCCTGGTCTCACTTGTCCCCAAATGCGCCATACCCTTTCACTGCTCTACATCTGTAACCTGAGCAATGTCAGCAACCTTGTCTGCTGTGAAACTCCTTCAGGCACATCCTAAACCTAGCTCAAATGTCCACACGCTTCTCTAGTCTTCCCTTAGCCATACTTAGTGCTGTTCCCTTCACTATGGACGCAGAGTGTTTCATACAAGTCTCCAATTAAATCAAGTTAAATGACATTTTGAGCACCTGTTGTGTGACAGGTACACTGTGCTGAGCTCCGACAAATATAAAAATAATTGCGTCCCAGACTCTATCCTATGGATCTCACAGTTTGGCAGGAGGCAGACATGTAAGAAACTAACTACCACACAGCACAGTAAATGCAAAGCATCACAGAGGCCAAGACAGTTCAGCTGAGGTCTACAGAATAAACAGTTTCTGTTGTAGTGATCTGGTTGGAAACCTCCTTCCACCTCATCCTCCCAACTACTGCACTTTTTAGAGAGGCATATTTGCTTAATCTCATCTGTTCTCTCAGAATCTAGAAGACTACCCAACCTATAAAAAGTGCTCCAAACATTTCCTGAGTGGATTAAAAAAAGACTGCAAAGTGACATATTAAGCATATTTTATGACTCATTCCATAAAACAATCTTCTCCAGAATCACTACGATTGAGAATTTTGTGAAATGCCTAGAAAGATCAAGAATTCATAGTGATGTTTTTAGAGAAAAAGGAAAGGGAAGACATCTGCCTCCCTAGTGCCTACAGGGCCCTACATGTTCTAGCTTCCTCTCCTCCATTCCACTCTCCCCAGCCCTCACCATGCAAGGTGGTCAGCTCACGGTTCCTCAGGCTCCCCACACACTGCGCTCACTGATCCCTTTGCTTGGACAGTCCTTTAACCTGACACCCAAGTGTTTCCTTCCTTTAAGGGTTTGTTCAATGTCACCTGCTCAATGAAGGCTTACTTGATCCTCTTATTTAAAATCTAACCCAATTCACTGCTTTCTTTTTCTCCTATGCCCCTATCATATTAGGCATTAAACATTTTATTATTGAGTTTATTTTCAAACTTCCTTTTTTAGCTTTCCCAGGGCTGGCAATTGTCTCTTTTGTGCACTTCTTCATCCCCAGTACTAACACAAGCAAGCACGTGCCAGACAGTTGGTAACATACATGCATGTCCTTTAATGAAAAGGGCACTCTTGTCCATTAGCAAAGAAGTAACTGGATCAGGGATGCTGCATGTGTAAGGAACAAGGGCCAAGAGTACAGATTCTGGGGACGGACTGCCTGGCTACTCCCTGTTTTCATTTATTATCAACTGTGTGACTTTGGGCAGGTTCATTGAACTTTTCAACCTTCAAATGCTTCATGTGTAGAATGGGGAAAATCACAGTACCTATTCCTCATGAGCTGTGAGAATTAAATGAGATGATGCATTTCAGAGAGCTTAAAATGGTTCTTGTCTGCAGCCATACTAGTGCGGCACCCAGTCCTGTCAGATCTTGGAAGCTAAGCAGGGTCAGACCTGGTTAGTACTTGGATAGGAGACTGCCTGGGAATACCAAGTACTGTAGGTGTGGGAGAAGGACTTAGCAACCCCCTCCCCAAAACAATCAGCCATTGAAAACTCTATGAATAGCAGAGAAGCATGTCTATTATACATAGGGTCACTATGAGCCAGATACTGACTCCACAGCACCTAACAACAACAACAAAATGGTGCCTGTAACATCATCAGTGCTCCAAACATGTTAGCAATGACTAGTGTTTTTACAGAATGACAGCCTGAGACTCAATCTAAAACGTGAATTTTAGTTACACACAAATAATAGAAATATTTATTAGCAACACATTAAAAATAGAACTTACTGGGTGATAATTTCTGGGTTTTAAATTAATGTATACAAACGTGGGAAAAGAATTCTAGTTTTGTATCTCTCACAAACTCACTTAGAAATGGGTAAAAAGATGTATTTGACATTGAGCTTTTCTATCGTCTCTCATAGCGGCCCCTACGTACAAAAGGCAAACAGTAGTTACGGCTTCTTTGCTATTTGTAGGGTTTTCAATGGCAGATTGTTTTTTGAGTGGGTTGCTGGGTCCTTCTCACAAGCCTATAGCACCTGGTGTTCTCAGGTGGTCTCCCATCCAAGGACTAACCAGGCCGGACCCTGCTTAGCTTCTGAAATCTAATAGGATCTGATGCCACAATGGTATAGCTACAGGCAGATGGAACATGTTGTTGCTGTTGTTAGGTGCCATCGAGTTGTGTCTGACTCACAGTGACCCTCATAGGGTTTTCAACAGCAGATTGTTTCGGGATTGCCTTGGGAGTGGGTTGCCACGTCCTTCTCCCATTTTTGCGGTGCTGGGAATCGAACTCTGGGACCTCAGAGACTGCAGAGCGGCCCTCTGCCAACTGAGCTAAATCCCAGCCCCAGATGGAACATACAAGAACCAAATTGACTACATCTGTGGAAAGAGAAGCTGGAAAACCTCAATATCAAATGTCAGAACAAGACCAGGTGCAGACTGTGGATCAGACCATTAACTGTTCATATACAGGATCAAACTAAAACTGAAGAAAATTAGAACTGTAGGACAGCCAAGGTATGACATTGAGACTATCCGATCTGAGTTCAGAGACCACCAGAAGAACAGGTTTAATGTGCTTAGACACTAATGTTAGAAGACCTAATGAGTTGTAGCATGACATCAAAGACATCAGTCATGAGGAAAGCAAAAGGTTATTTAAAAGACAGGAAAAAAGAAAAGACCAAATTACATGTCAAAAGAGACTCTGAAACTTGCCCTTGAATGTTGAGCAGCTAAGCAAAAGGAGGATATGGTGGAGTTAAAGAACTGAACAGAAGATTTTAACAGGCAGCTCAAGAAATCAAATCAAATATTATAATGACATGTATGAACAGCTGGAGAGAGAAAACCAAAAGGGAAGAACACACTCTGTTTTTGTCAAGCTTAAGGAACTGAAGAAAAAATTCAAGCCACTAGGTGGCAATCGTGAAGGATTCTACAGGGAAAATATTAAATGACACAGGAAACATCAAAAGAAAATGGAAGGAATACACAGAATCATTATGCCAAAAGGAATTGGTGGATGATCAACTATTTCAAGAGGTTGCATTTGATCAGGAACAAATGGTACTGAAGGAGGAAGTGGAAGCTGCCTTGAAGGAATTTTGTGAAACACAAGGCTCCAGGAACTGATGGAATACCAATTAAGATCATTCAGCAAACAGATGCAGCATAGGAGGTGCTAACTTGTTTATGCCAAAAGATTTGGAAAACAACTACCTGACCAACTGACTGGAAGAGATCCATCTTTGTGCCTATTCCCAAGGAAGAGGATCCAACCGAATATGGAAACTATCAAACAATTTCATTAATATCATATGCAAGCAAAATTTTACTAAAGATCATTCAAAAGCGACTGCAGTAGTATATTGAGAGGGAACAGCCAGAAAATCAAGCTGGATTCAGAAAAGGGTGTGGAACCAGGGACATTATTGTTGATATCAGATGGATATTAGCCAAAAACAGAGAACACCAGAAAAATGTCTATGTTTTACCAAGTATGCAAAGGCATTTGACTGTGTGGATCATAACAAATGATGGATAATACTGTGAAGAATGGGAATACCAGAGCACTTGATTGTACTCATGATGAATCTGTACATGGACCAGGAGGCAGTTGTTTGAACAGAACAAGTAAACAATGTCTGGTTTAAAGTTGAGAAAGGTGTGTGTCAGGGCTGTATCCTTTCACTATACCTCTTTAATCTCTACGCTGAGCAAATAATACCAGAAATAGGACTTTATGAAGAAGAATGTGGCATCAGGATTGGAGAAAGATTCATTTATACCCTGTGTTATGCAGATACCACAATTCTGATTGCTGAAAGTGAAGAGGATTTGAAACATTTACTGATAAAGATCAAAGAACACAGCCTTCAGTATGGATTGTGTCTAAACATCAAGAAAACAAAAGTCCTTACAACTGGGTCGATACCCAGCTTCATGATAGAGAAAAGACTAAAGTTGTCCAAGATTTTTTTTTACTTGGTTCTACAATCAACACCCATGGAAGCAGCAGTCAAGAAATCTAAAAACTATTGCAAGAGACTTCTTTATAGTGATGAAAAGTAAAGATGCCACACTGAGGACAAAGGTGAACCTGACTCATGCTATGGTATTTTCCCTCACATCATACGGGTGTGAAAGGTAGACATTGAACAAGGGAGACAGGAGAAGAATTGATGCTTTTGAATTATGGTGCTGGAGACAAATATTGAATATACCATGGACTGAAAAAAAGCCCAACAAATCTTAGAAGACACGCAACCAGAGGGCTCCTTGGAAGCAAGGATGACTAGACTGCATCTGGTGTATTTTGAACATGTAGTCAGGAAAGACCAATACTGGAAAAGGATATCATGTTTGAGAGAGTGGCAGGTCAACGGAAAAAGAGAAAAACCCTCAACTAGATGGATTTACACAGTGCCTGCAACAATGGGCTTAAGCATAAATAAGATCGTGTGCCTGGCACAGAATCAGGGAGCATTTCATTCTGTTGCACATAGGGACTTGACTCAATGACACCTAATAACAGCAAAAGGATATATAAGTAATTTGAGCCATGTCCCATCCATATACCTGTAGCCCCAGCTACTCATGAGGCTGAGGCAGGAATATCACAGGTTCAAGGCCAAATGCCCCCTAGACAACTTAATGAAACTCATCCCCCCAAAAAAAGAAAAAAAGAAAAGACTTTAAAAGGGGGTAAGGGTGCAGCTCAGTGGTAGAGCACTTGCCTAACATGCGTGAGGCCCTGAATTCAACCTCTAAATCCATCTAGTTGATGCAGTCAACCTCTAGTACTGAAATAGAATTTCAAAAAGACTTTAAATTCTCTTTAATATTAAATAAGTGAAAAACATCAGTTTATATAAACTAAGAAGTACAACTGAGCAGGAGAGAAACCTTAACAGGCAAGTCATTACAAATTTTGGATGTACTACTCTCTTATGAAGGTTTTATTAACTCATAATAAACTGAATTAAAACAAAGGTCTACTTTTTGGAAATGTTATTTCTTCTTCTCTAGACAATGACTAAATACATTTCTTTCATGAAGGCTTTCTTTACTTCAGGGCATCTTCCATACCCTTTATGCATCCCTTTATGCAGCTTTGCAGACGGGGCTTGGCATGCACTTCTACACCCTTTATGGATCCCTTTATGCAGCTTTGCGGATGGGGCTTGAGGTGTACTAGCCTTCCCCAGGTGCAACAAAGGATCCCAAGGGAGGGAGGGCATCCTGTCCTACTTCTGTAATCCTGCCTCACCCATGCTGCTTACTCAGGGGGCAATTGGATGACTGTATGGAGAGCACACTTAGTGTCTAAAACCCGGTAACAGCCAGTCACTGTGGTACACATCTGTAATCCTAGCAACTTGGGAGATGCAGGCAGAAGGATCACAGGTTTGAGGCCAGAGGCAGCCTTTGCAACTTAGTGAGACATTGTCTCAAGATAAAAAACAAAAAATTGGGGAAAAGTAGGGGTGCAGCTCAGTGGTGGAGTGCTTGCCTAGCATGTATGAAGCCTTGAGCTCAACACCCTAGTACTACAATCAATGAAACCTGGTAAGAACTGGCTTTGCCTCTGAAAGAGAACACCAAGCAAATCTTTAAAGGTGCCTAAACCAACCATGGGGGCTGGGATTAGCTCAGTGGGCAGAGCTCTGCGCTGCAGTCTCTAAGGCCCTGAGTTCAATTCCCAGCACCGCAAAAAATGGGAGAAGGGCCTGGCATCCACTCCCAAGGCAATCCCAAAGCACTCAGCCATTGAAAACCCTATGCGGGTCACTATGAGTTGGATACCGACTCGATGGCACCTAACAACAGCAACAACAAAACCAACCAAGATGGGCTTATTGACTGAGCAGTTACTTATTCAGCAGCATTAAAAAAACATGTAAAATCATTTAAATCATGGTAAACTCACAGAGGGCTTTAAGCCAAGGGCCTGAAAAGGGCCACCATTTCTAAACCATTCAGTCTAGCTAAAGAATTTTTAATTTATTCACCTCTGATGGTCTGACTTATAGTGCCTCTTTAGACTAATAATGTGAGGGTTAAGAGCTTGGGCTCCAGGGCCCTATCATCTAGTCTGAGGCCAACCTCCAACAGTGGCCAACTGCAAAACCTCGGACAAAGTATTTAACTTTTCTGCAGTGGTTTCCTAATCTATAAAATGGAAATAAACCTCACAAAATTATTGTGAGGATTATATGAATTCAGAAGTGAATGATTAAGACAGAGTCTGAAAATTGGCATATGTTGAATAGTATGAGCTGTTATCATTGTTATTATAATAATTATTAGGAATAATTTCCATCATTATGTTATTTGACTACATTTAAAAAAAAAACACTCCAAAGAAGCAAAAGTACTTGGATCTGGTTATAATCTTATAATCTGATTTCATACAAATTTCCACATTTTGACAAGTAAAATGGAAGAGCTCCATCAAGATTTAATTGTAAGTCTTTCTCATATTCATTTCAAACCTTCAAAAAACTCCAGGTCTGGTTTTCTACTTCGTTTTCTGAAAGGATTTATTGAAACCCCAACATTGCCTGGAACACTCCTGCTCCTTACCTTTCAGCGAGTAACTGTGATTCCAGTGGTCTCCATTTGGGTTCAACTTTCGAATACACAAACACTTCATTGTATAATAAATGGCAAAAGGCTCTCAATGACCTAAAGGTGCATTGTCTTTGCTCCTTCAGTTTTCTATTCTACTTTTAACTCAGTGGTATTACATTTCTTATCCCTCACAACAAAATACCTCTCAACTTATTGTGAGCATCCAAACAAGTTAGTTGCTATTAATTTCTAAAAAACAACATACGGCATAATGAAGATAGTCTTCTGTCTTAGTCTGCTCAGGCCACCAAAACAAATACCCCAGAATGTGTGGTTTAAACAACAGAAACTCTCTTCCTCATATTTTTGGATGCTGAGAAGTCCAAGATCAAGGTACTAGCTGATTTGGTTCCTACTTTGATGGCTCCTTCTGGCTTGAAGATGGCCACCTTTTAAGCTGTCTTACATGGAACAGAGAGTTCTGATGTCTCTTCCTTTTCTTATAAGGTTACTAGTCCTATTGGATTATGGTCCCAGTCTAATGGCTTCACTTAATCTTTATCACTTCCTCACAGGCCCTATCTCCAAATACAGTCCGTTTGGAAGTTAAAGCTTCCACATACAAATCTGGGGTGACACAAATATTTAGCTCATAAAAGTTTTCTAATCATTCTAATATAAAACTCAATTTCAAATCTATAATGTTTCTGTTGTTGCTGTTAGGTGCTGTCGAGTGGGGTTCAACTCACAGCAACCCTATGTACAACAGAACAAAACACTACCTGACACTGGGCCATGCCCGGCCCTATATCTGACAGTGCTTCTCTGCTATTCATAGGGTTTTTGATGGCCGAGTATTTCAGGAGTGGGCTACTGGGTCCTTCTCCCAAGCCTACAGCACCTGCTATTCCCTAAGCTGTCTCCTATCCAAGGACTAACCAGGTCTAACCCTGCTTAGCTTCCAAGATCAAACAGGAGCAGATGCCAGGGTAGAACAGCTGCAGACAATGTTTTTAGTTATGTTTAATTTTCTTCTACTTACATATAGAAAACCACCAAGTAAAATATAATTTAGTTTTAACTCAGGCTGAAAAATTCACATGTATAATTATCAAGTTCATTGAGACAGGATAATTAAAGCTCAGTAACTTTCCTTGTCTTTCAGACTAAATCTACTTTTCTCTTGTTCAATGAGGATATCGGGTGTTATTTGTTGTTAGGTGTCATTAAGTCAGATTCATAGTGACCCTATTATGTAGCACGTGGTTAAAGGGCTTCAAAAATACTTCACAGCAGTTTGGTGGGACTGATCACCTACAGAAAAGAAATCCATCTTTTAAAAGAGACCCTAAGTATTGACCTAATTTCTGAAAAGTATGTGCACTTACATTTTCTAGGATGCAAGCATCATGCTGTTCAGTAAGTCATACTATCAGTAGCCATTACTCAGAAAATTGGGTGAGCCCCATATTGTCCCTAGAAAGATAAGACTGCAAAAGTGGACAGGCCCGAGATTCCCAAACCTTTACATGTGACAGATGTGAAGGCTGATGTCCAGAGAGGGGAAGTGACTTCAACAGGCAGCTCACTGGTACCAGAGGGACACCAGAACACACGGCTCCTAACTACAGGACGAGTGCCAGTGGCCACAGCTTTACCTGCCACCACGTCACAGATGTTCCTAATATCTAAGCAGAAAGGATGCTCCCCACCCCCTAGCGAGCAGCAGGAGCCTATCAGCCAGCAGCAGTGAGGAGCAGGGCATTGATCTCACTCATGCCTTGACTCCCAACAGTGCCAATATCCAAAACAAGGACCGCTGCCTCTCCCCAGGTCTTTTAGCTTCTCTTCTGCTTTTCTCCCACAAGAACACTTCAAGCTGATGAATTCCTCTTTCCATTCAGGTCCTCTGGGAATGGAAATGGAAATGTGCTACAAAGCCCTCTTCTTCCACATATATATATATATATATATATATATATATATATATATATATATATATATATATATCTTCCAAGTTCTGCTCACCTAGACCACAGGACCTTGACAATAGCCACAAACCTAAATAAATGACCCCTAAGCCAGCTGTGGTGTCACACACCTATAATCCCAGTGCCTCAAGAGATGGAGGCAGAAGGATCATGAGCTTGAGGCCAGAGGCAATCTGTCTAATTCTGTGAGAACTTGACTCAAAATAAAAAAAACAAAAAATAAATAAGTGGGCTGGAGGTGCATCCCAGTGGTAGAGCACTTGCAAGCTATGTGTGAGGCCCTGGGTTCAACCCCCAAAGTACCAAAAAACAATCAACAAACCCTCAAAATACTTCTGTGCATTATAGGCTTCTCATACTAGCAGTTTTGTGATAGAATTGGAAAGGAAAACCTAAAAGTACTAAATTGTAGTGAGGTAAAAGGATTCTCTAGGATTTAGTTCTATAAAATGTCCTCACATGTGTGGACACACAGCTTTGGAGGCACAATTTTTTTAAGACTTTCAACAGTAAGCACTATTTTTATAAGGAACCTCTAAATCTAACATGCCTTTAACTTGCTCAATGCTGTACCTACAAAAGTAAGGGGTGCTCCCTGCAGAGTACGCTCAGGAGATTGCAATGGTTGACAAGCTTTTCTTGTTAGCCTCTTTGAAGTAGGGCTGTCTTTCCCATTTCCTGTTCTGATTTGTAACACAAAGAAATCTGTACATCTGCCAAATTTAGTACAACACTTAACAGCTACTCTTGAAGCTCTCAAATTTCAGTCTAACACAATTTTAAAACTACAACTTCTAAAATACAAGCCAACATAAATGAAAGTTCATATTAGAAAGAGTTACCCTCCTATCCCTACAAATTTATATCTTTCAGTAAAACACAAAGAAAAAAATTTCTCTCTTGACACACAGGGGCACATTATGAATCTCCTGTACAACAATGAAGTATTAACCACAGGTAAAAAATATTTTAATGAAACAATTCATATTTACAACAGCTATTCAATCACATAGTCATGTATGTATGCTTCTGAATAGTTTGAAAGTTATAGATAAGGGCTGTGTTGCTATCTTCTTTTCTGACTTTCCTTATATAAGATGCTGGACTACAAAAGGCTAAATGGTATAGAGGACAAAATGTTAGTCCTATAACCTGACTTTCTGCTTTCTGATAAGCCTAATTTTACATTCAAAAAGGTCATAAACTGCTATGAACATAAAGTATTTTATTCTTACCAGAGCTGGACACACGCCTGATCCTCTGAGGAGATACGGCTCTCTCAGAACTGATGTTTCTACTGTCGCTCTTCCGCCTCAAACAGGAACCTGCAGGCCCCACTTTGGCTTTTGGACCTGGTGTTTTCCTCAAACTGCAGGAGTCAGGCTTGGATATGGTCCTAGCTGAGGTGGTGGCAGTTTGTGGGGCAGAGCCCTATGAAAAAACAGTTAAGATTTCAGTCCACATGACACCTCCCTCATATCATTTTGTAAGAGGCAGCTATAAACCGCCTTGCCTAAAAGGCACTGACTCCTCACTTAACACCCACAAGTGTCCTGTGAGGCATCTAAAGATCACCAGCCTTGGTCCTGAACCTGCGACAACGTTTGATCCAGGAAACTTTGGTCATAAATATCTCTTTGATAAGAGATTGCACACAACCCCATCAGCAATGACAGATAAGCTTTCTGAAAGCACCCTGGCAAGACCAAAACTGCTTAATTATGCACACCTCTTCCTCCTCCTCCCAAACACTCTACTTAAACCTGAAGCTCATGGAAGTTCCCCGAAGATGGACTTGGGGTCACCCACTCCTCTTCCCAATGTGCACACTGATTAAATGTCCGTTCTCTGTACACTGAATTTCTATCTGCATCTCCCCACTCAGATTCTTCAGGAGCTTTTACTCAACAAGAACAACCATCCTACTGTTGGGTGTTTACTAACAGAGCCCCTTAGTTCTTAGGCACTATTGAGTTGAATATGAATCATAGAGACCCATGTCCAACACAATAAAGCACCACATGACACTGTGCCATGCACACAATCTTTTTATGTTTGAGCCCAATGTTGCAGCCACTGTTTCTTCTCATTTTGAGTCGGGCCACATCAGCAAAAGGAGGTCCCAGGGGCTTCGCTCCATTGCTGTCATTAAGCTCAACTCTACATGGAGGAGGTAACTCTTTCCCACTCATCTTTTGAATGCCTTTCACCCTGGGGGGCTCATTTTCTGGCACCATATCTCACAGTACTTCTCTGCTATTCATAGAGTTTCAATGGCTAATTGTTTCAGGAATGGGCTACTGGGTCCTTCTCCCTAGTCTGTCTTAGTCTGGAAGCTCAGATGAAACCTGCCCACTATGGGTGGCCCTGCTGGTATCTGAAATACTGGTAGCATAGCTTTCAGCATCACAGCAACACAAATACCATGTTGTTGTTGTTGTTGTTGTTAGGTGCCGTGGAGTCAGAATCCGACTCATAGCAACCCTCATAGGGTTTTCAATGGCTGTTTCCAGATTGCCTTGGGAGTGGATTGCCAGGTCCTTCTCCCATTTTTGTGGTGCTACACTCTAAATACATGTATCAACCCATTTATTCCCATAATAATCCTGTGATTTTTATCACATCCCATTGTACAGGAGAAGAACATGAAGTACTTTCTAAGCTTACTCTTCCTTTACCTATCCATCTCAGAACTTAAACTCTTCTCTTATTCACGCCACACCCAGGCACTCATCTTACACAAAGTAAGCTATTTCTGGCTGCTTCCTTTCATAAATTACCTCTTAAACCCATCTTTCCCAGCTGCCTTAGTATAAACCAGCACCATTTCTCACCAAGATTACTAAAACCATATCCCCAGATCTTTCTGGTCTCACCAGCTTCCAATCCATCTTCCACTCCCCTGCCACTGGAATCTCTCTACAATTCAAACAAGGTGGGATGGCTTCCCTCAACCTTCCACACAATGTCAGCTCTTTGAAAGGCACATCAAGCCTGTTTAGATGTGGCAGCCTCTGCCATCAGGTTTAGCTCATTCCTTACTGCTCATGGTTCTACACACCCACCCAGTTCCCAACATACCCACTATCCTGTGTTCCCTAAATCAGAATATTTTCTTATATGTTTTCATCTTTATCCATGGTATTTTCTCCACCCAGAATACATGCCCTGTAAGTTCTGGCAAAGGGAGAAGGATATGGCAATCCACCTCCAAAACAATCAGCCATTGAAAACCCCACAGGGTCACTATGAGTGGGACCCAACTCAATGGCACCTAACAACCACAAGTTTGGCCAAGTGGCTGTCATCTCCCCCAGAAGCCTTCCTTGATTTCCTTCCTTGAATCACCCTATCACCACCACCCACTTCCCTCTCCTGCAACACAGCAATCTATTCATATTCCCAGCTCAGTATTTAATATGCCCTGCTGATGTACTTTCTAATATTTCCCACCGCACTAGGCACTACATCTGGGCAGGAGCTATGTCTTCCTTTATAAGGTAAATATCACCACCCTATGTGAGGCACAGGCTGGGATTTAGCTCAGTTGGTAGAGCACCACTCTGTACTCTCTGAGGTCCCAGGTTTGATTCCCAGCACCGCAAAAATAGGAGAAGAACGTGGCAATCCACTCACTCCCTGAGGCAATCCTGAAACAATCAGCCATTGAAAACCCTATAAGGGTTGCTATGAGTTGGACAGGACTCTACAGCACCTAACAACAATATGTGGCATGTAGTAGGCACTCAATAAATGTTCCCACTCTACATATAAGAAATGAGAGCATCCTGAGCCTTACTCAAAATACACATTTCATCACCAAAACCTATGATTTCTATTCTCCCTTTACATAAAAAAAAAAAAATGTTAGGCCTCATACAGAGTCACTTTGTAGATAAGTAATGGGGCTACAATTTTAAGCTACTCCAAGATCTGTGCTGTTAACCTCAGTGTTGCATGTTTCCCACTGTGACCGTTCTTTAATAAACCATGACTGTTTCCCATAGGCATATATAAAGCCCTACGCTCATGGCTGTTGAATTCATTCACTAGAATGCCAATATCCTAGTATCTAATGGGCCAGTATCCCAAGAGAACAGCTACAGGTCATGTTTTGGCACTGACGTTACAGAATTGGCCAAGGAAAGCAGAGGACTGTGCACAAACTCACAAGGATCTTTGACCTCTGCCTCAAACCTGGCTAACTAAGCTAATCCCCTAGAGAAACTTTCTTTTAAAAAGTAAACCAACTTGTGAAGTAAACCTTCAGGAAACCATATCTTCTGTCTTTCAGAGCCATCAGTCTATAAAATTTTGAAATCTGGTTATGTATATAGCAAAAAGGGCAAAGATTTGACTCAGAGACCTGAGTTTGAATTTCAGTTCTTCTCCTTAACATCTATATGCTTCTTAAATAACCTTCCAGAAACATCAAACTGTGAACAACAGTTTGCCCTGTTGTTGTTGGGAAGAATAAAAAGCAACATACGTAGAGCATCTAAGCATCACCAGGACAATTAAAAGACATGGTATATGGTAGGCACCGGAGCCAAGTGCTTAGCCCAGAGTAGACAATGAAAAAAGATCAGTTCTTTTCCTTTCATATAATTCATCACCCCCTTCATCTAATACATTTTCACAAATGCATAACTTCTGAAGCTGAGTGTGGTGACTATGTAATCCCAGCACTCACAAGGCTGGAGCAGGAGGATTCCAAGTTCAAGGCCAGCTTGGGCTACACAGTGAGACCCTGTCTCAAAAACAAAAATTGCAAACAAATATACAACCCCTCTATTGGGCAACTATACCTAACCCTCTGCATCAAGTTAAAAATGAAATTACTTCTTCCAAATTAGAAACTTCCTGAAGTTTCAACTAAATTCTGACCAAACAGCTATCAAGCTGTAGGCAGCCTTGAGTAAATTAATTTCATGGAAGAGCACATTGAAAATTACCATTAATTAGAGGCTGTCTCATCCTAGATCCAGGCCAGGTAGAGCCCTTGGATACTGAAGAAGTGATGGACACAGGCTAGACTGTAAGTAAAATAGGTAGCAAACCCTCATCCATCCAGCTCTCTATAGTAAGTGACAGCCTGCAGCTGTGGTGGCTCACCTGACCCCTTCCCCACCCTCCCTCTCAGAGACTTGTGGAAATGGGTGTGAGGCAAACTAGTAAAATGAGGGGCACCGTGTTTAAGACATGATCACAGAATAGTTCTTTATGCCAGTCAATAAGTGCCAGTGCTGAGACTGTAGCAGAGTCCTTAAGAACTTACAAAGTACTTCATATCTAATCATGAATTCTAACTGAAAAATTCCTAAGGTGAAAATTGCTACTTCTCCAAGATGTGCTGAGATCCACAGCAGCCTGATAACTCTCTTACTTCACCTCAATACTGCATCATGAGCCTGACAGTCTTGCAGTCTGAATGCACACATCTGAAAAAGACCTTTAGTTTCAAAATTATACCACCAATTTATATTCAAGACCAATACTATTTAAACAAACTTTATGCTAGCTTTTCTGGTAGTTGGAGATTGATACCCAACAACAGTCTCCCACAAATCGAGGAATAAATGTTCTGTTTCTATACCTATAAACACTAGAATAAGTCTTGATTAGACTCTAGAGTTCACAGTAATTTTAGTAAAATATTAAGGTTATAAATGATATAAAATGAGTTTCCTCCATCTGACATTTAAAGAGCCTGAAAAACCTGAGTCTTGAAACAATGCAAACCCATCAGTTTAGAAATTCCTGTGGTGTATCATTCTTCCCAACAGATTTATTTGTAAAGTCAAAGCATCTCTAAACTGACCCAGCTTAAGAATAGCTTCAGTCTTCCTTAACCTGTCAATGGGCCTAAGAATTCCCTCCTATGCAGCCTTCATGCAGCGTGAAAACTCTTCTAAAAAAGCTCTTTAGCACCTGACCACACTACGTGTTTCATTTCTCTTAGACATAAGCCCTCCAACGGACTGGCTGCTATGTCACATCTACCTTCCTTTTCTGCCCCAAGCTCCACTCCTGGCTCAGAGGACAAGCACCCAAGGACAGCCCGCACGGGGCTGAAAATACACATAAGTCTCCACTGCCAAAAATAGGGCTGAGGACATGTACACAACCCCAACAGTAGCCTGGCAAATGTTTTTAAAACTCAGAAAACTAGTTTCTTCATACTATTGTCAAAAATATATGTATGTTTAAATAAAAATAACCTTTGGACTGCATATGAATTCTTTAACTTTTAAGTAGATCTAGTCTAAGCATTTAACAGATGTTGTAAGAAACATATTGCTTTTTCATTATAGACAATTAAAATGCATTTTATTTCACGTACTAGAAGTAAGTATGTTAGGTCTGCAAGAGACCTTAGATATCCACCAGTCCAATCCTTCTGCCTTTGAATCTAGAAAAATTATTTGCTTAATGTCATCACACCAGCTGGTCAGAGGCAGAATCACAAATATTCCTGCTCACAGGAGAGGGCTCTACATACTGGAACTACTTCCTCAACAAGAGACCAGGAGTTATTTTTATGTTGATATGTTTACCAGCACTCCCTAACCATTTCTTAAATGTGAGCCAACACATATGAAAGTTTACAAACCTTCCTTGTCTTCCAGAACAAAATAAAATACTCTGATTTTTCAGGCATTTAGCTTCACATAATTATACCAAAATATTAACTTGTTCTTTTACATTAAAAGTAATATTTATGTGTGATACAAAACACTGAAATTGAGCATTTTTTTAATATGCAAGTTTGTCATATTGTTACCTATTAACATGTAACGTGATGACTGATGAGACAAAGAATTAACACCTGATTGCATATTTGCAAACCTAGTTTTATGATACCATTACCAGTTTATGGATAACTAATTGTTAGTACATCCCAGTTTTCTCCCCTACTCCCTAAAGCATGCAGAAAAGTTCACTTACCAAAAACAGAGAACCATATTCAAAAGTCTCATTCATGGTTTCCTTTTCTAGCTCTTGTTTTACCATAGGTGTCCCATTGTCTTTTTCACCCTGCTTTTCAGGGCTAATCCTATCGATGTTGGGAACACATGTCGATTCCAAACCATCCGCACTTTTCATTTTAACAGGAAGCATGCCTTTGATCTTCTGAAAAAACGCAGCTACAGACCCGGTCTCACACGCTAAATTAGAAGAACCTGCTTTGTCAACATCTTCCTGATTCGATTTCATGGCAGATGTTGTTCTTGGAACCCTGTGGGAAGCATTTTTAGAATGAGTTGCAACATGCACAGCCTGGCTGGTAATGAGTTTATTAAACTGCTGCTTATGTGTCTTATTAATTAGGATTTCTGCTTTTTTGTCTGCATTAAAGTCAGGTCTTGGTGTTTTGCTCAAAATTGTCAACTGTCTTGAGGAAGACACTGATGAGGGTGATGAAGCATTTGTCAAATGAGGTTTGGGTGTGACCTTCGAAAGAGCAGCGTCTTTGGATTGTAACACCGGTCTAGAGATGACTTTTGCTTTGACATTCTTGAAGTTTGGTCTTGGGTAACTTATAATTTCAGTTTTCCTAACTTTGCTGCCTAAAGGAGTACTTGTCTTAGTTGCTGATTTTCCTAGACTCGGTTTAGGCATGTTCATAGGTGTGCCTTTCAAGTTTGGTAAATTTTTAGGCTCTTGATTACTCTTCTCCACTTTAGGACATTTCTCGGTCACGTCAACAGGTGAAATAGTAAAGCTTGCATGTGGGGGTTGTAGGATTGGTGTTGACATGCAAACTGTGGTATTTGTGCTAAGGACCATATCATTTGCATCCCAAGTCATTTCAAATGATGAAATTTTCTTTTGTCCTGATGGGCTACTTAGAATCTGTTCTCCAGGACTGTTCTGGGTTCCTGAATCCTTGTCATCAGATGCAATTTGTGGATCTTTACTCATGGTGACTTTATGCTCTGAGTCCAGTGGTTGGGCTTTACTATGTTCAAAAGCTGGCACCAGTAAAGGGCATTCATCATCAACAAGACAATTGGACACTGTTTCTCTTAGATTTTGGCCCATTTCCTTTTGACCATATGAGTTTTGTGAATGTGTCTCACTATTTGGTTCATCTTTAGATAAACAATAGAACTCTTGTAATACAGACCCACTGGGGACTTCCATGCCATCAGAAACTGGTGTTGGGGCTTGTATCTCTTTTGCTCCAACTAGTCTTTTCTGTGGCCCATCTGTGTACTCACTGGTGACCTTTTCTGAAGAATATTGACATTGATTTCCAATATCTGGAACATCATCAGTTTGCATCACATCAGAAAACGCTGTGTAAGTTGTGATTTGGGGCTCTGATGGTGTGGCTTGAAGTTTTTCAAAGTGCTCTCGACTGTAATTAATTTCTCTCACATGCATTTTAGCAGAATAGGATGATGTCCAAGTGGAACAGGGTAAAGAAGATGTAACTCCACTTGCCACACTGGCTGGTTGTAGATTTCCAGGGGCATGCAAAGATTGACCCTTTTCACTGGCATGATGAGTTATAAAGGTGCAGTTAACTTTGTCTGCTTTCACGTCAAATGTTTGATTTAGCTCTAAGGCCTCAGAGTAGTCTGTACCATTCAAACCATCATTAGGCTTCCACACAAAAGGCAGAGAGCGCTCAACACTCTGGTCCTGAACTGCTTCAAGGGAGTGACAATTACTATGCAGGTATTCAGGCTTTTCTGTGCTGGCAAGTGCAGAAGACTGACACATGGGATCTTTATTTGCTTCTACCACCTGCTCACTAATGAAATCACTTGAAGACTTTTGGTGTTCGAGTACCTCAACACACTGGTGATCTAAAGAAATATTTTCATCACTGTCCACAGCAGGGTCCATTTCATAATCGACCACCATGTCATCTTGGTTGGCAGAATTCCAATTCACGTGTCTGGTTGAGGAGTTTTGTGTAGATGGTGATTTTTGGTTGTATGCATATGTATTTCCATTTTTATCACCAATAAAGAAGGAATGTAATTCATCTTCTGTCTTATCATCTGAATTATCATCATTCATCCTGAATATTAACTTTAAACTTCTGCCATTTTATTTCTTTGTTAATTCCAACGGGAGAGAAGGAAAAATTATCTGTCTCCTGACTTCTTTGGCAGTTGAAAGTTTTTAATATAAGATGCTTTGAAGTTGAAATGATTTGTTCTTCTCTGGAAGAAATAAAATGTTTAACTCAAGTCAATATTAGGAAAATTCATACACTTACCCCTTAATTTTAATCACTTTATGCTCACACTTAAAACCCGTTAACTATTAATATTGGTAATTAATCTATCATTAGCTAATCACTCATCCTCTTTCAAAGATGCTTTTTTTATTTGAAGGAATGGAGCACAAATAGAAGCTGCTTTAGTCCCTGTGATTCACATCACAACTAAGACGCCTGCTCCCAAGGACTCCTACTTGTCAGAGACTGAGGGGAAGCCACATCTGGCAAGTTTTTCCTTCTTATTGGTAATAAACTCTTCATCCTAATTTCCCTAGACAGTTCCAACTTCTGTCTGTTGCCCAGCCTAATTCATAATAATGTCCTTTTCATTCTCAGAAGGGCTTCTAGTGTGTCCAAGAAGAGTGATGACCAAGCAGAAGACACAGACCCAGAAAAGGAGCTAAAGATCAGGGAAGACTCAGGGAATTAGCATTTCTCTTTCCCTTGTTTTCATTTCCATCTTAAACACATCCAAAGTGAAGGGAGGAAAAGTTGTCGATTCCTAAGAGTTAAGAGGATATTCTGTAGTAAGTTCTCAAAATGTTAAACAGAGAAAGTTACTTCATGCTATATACTGAACTGGGCTGGGATTTAGCTCAGTTGGTAGAGAACTGCGCTGCAGTCTCTGAGGTCCCGAGTTCAATTCCCAGCATCGCAAAAATGGGAGAAGGACCTGGCAATCCACTCCCAAGGCAATCCTGAAACAGTCAGCCATTGAAAACCCTATGAGGGTTGCTATGAGTCGGACACTGACTCGACGGCACCTAACAACAACAATATACTGAACTGTGTTCCCCCAAAATTCATGTTGAAATGCAACCCCTCCCCCAATTGACTATACTGGAGACAACAGAGTCCTTAACGTGGTATATAAGGTTAAGTGAGATTAAGGGTAGAATACTTATCCAACAGAACCAGTGCCCTTATGAGAAGGAGGAGCGCCAGAACTGTCTCTCTATGTTAGGACATAGCTAGAAGCAAGTGTCTACAAGGTAGGAAGAGAACTCTCACAAGAAAGCAAACCCTGACAAAAGCTTGATCTTGGATTTCCAGCTTCCAGAAATGCAGGAAAATAAATGTCTGTTGTTTAAAGCACCCAAGTCTATTATACTTTGTTATGACAGCACAAGCAGTTGAAGACGTTATATGACCCAGAAATTCTACCCCTAACAATCTACTACAGAGAAATTAAAACATGTCCACATAAAAACTTGTAAAGTATACATGATTCTTAACAGAAGCATTATTTACAATAGCCAAAATGTAGAAAAAACTCAGGTTCATCGGCCAGTGCCGAGTTAACGAAATGTATATGAGTACAACAGAATATTCTTATGCATAGAAAGGACTGCAACACTGATTCATGGTACAACATGGATATAGTGTTACAACCTGAAAATATTACACTAGGTGAAAGAAGCCAGTCATAAAGACTACCTATCATAATAATGTTGTTGTTAGGTGCCATTAAGTCAAGTCTGACTCATATGGACCCTCTGTACAACAGAACCAAACACTCCTCAACACTGTGCCATGCCTGGCACTATTGTCAGTGCTTCGCTGCTATTCATAGGGTTTTCAACAGTGGATTGTTTCGGGAGTGGATTGCCAGGCCCTTCCCCCATGATAATATTATGTGATATTATTTACATGAAATAACCAGAACAGGTAAATCTATAGACACAAGAAGTAGATTAGTGGTTCTCTGAGGCTGGAAAAGGGTACAGGGGAAGGGAATTGACAGGGGATGCTAACTGGGATGATGATTCTTTGGGGGGTAATGAAATGTTCTAAAATTAGATTTTGGTGATAGTTGCACAATGCTATAAGTATACTGAAAACTATTGAATCATGTACTTAAAAGTTTTTAAAATAAAACTCATAACAGCTTTCAAATCCAAGGATTTTTGCAAATAACTAAAATTTTATTATGCTTTTAATAAAATTTGTGATTAGGAAGGATCTAAATGTTCAAAGTAGAATTAAAATAAATAGTATTGATACGCATTTTCTTAAACTGACTTTCTCATCCTAGTATTCAATGGTAATCAAACGTCACAGTGCTGTTCTGAATTAAAATGTCCATGAGAGGGAAAAGTGACACTGAGTGTGTGACCTATAAATATCTGAATTAAGAGTAGATCTTATTTTTCCATTTGGCAATCTCTTCTCTGTATTCAATCTTCAGTGACTTGAATAAAACCAGAAGAGTAGAAACTATGGACAAACTGAAAGGATCCGTATCTTCACTAACAGTGCGATCTGTGTTTCTGGCTGTGTGTCCTGAAACCAGCTTTCAATGGGGTAAAGAAAGGCTGTAATGTTTATCTCAACAGCCCATGCTCATGTGCATGCACACACACACACACACACACACACACACACACACGACCCTAAATTAAGAAATGCATAATTTATACACTGATGGAAAGTATAAATTACTCAACTCTTTACCAGATGATACTTTGTTAAAGAAATCATTGAAGTAATAGTTTATTGGCTAGGACTGTCACAAAAGCTTTGATGAAACAAATTAACATCTCTAATCTTCTGGTATAAAACACATTTAGGCTGAGCATTTAAATCAAGAGGTATATTTATTCATTTTCACACTTCTGTGTGTGGGGTATAATTTCAAAATCACTAAATACGTTATGCATTACTGGTTCCATGAAGGCCAACACTCATTTAAGAGATTCTGGTAAAAGCAAACATGAACAAAGAGCATTGCAAACATAAGATTTATTAGCATTACCATAAGCTATTTGTCATTAGAGTCAATTAATAGAATTTTTATTACCTAAGATCCCCCTAAGTACATAAAAGATAATTTTTAAAAAACTGATATAAATTTAATAAAGCAAATGGTTCATATGTCAAAATACTTCAAGTTATTTTTAAAATAGATATAGAATAGGATAAATTTCATGCCATTCAATATTTAAGATGTTTCCAGTTTTTCTCTTCTATAAATAATACTAATATGTTTGTAGTCTTTGACTTCTGATCATTTTGTTTGGAAAACCTTCTTGGAATAAAAGCATTACTGAATCAAAGGACATGGTTAAATTTTAAGTGTTTTGACATAGTATCTAAAATCGTTAAATGAGAAAAAGAGGATTCTCTGTAATGTACATATTAATACATGCATTTAATAGCTATAGGATCTGAGTTTTGCTTTTAAGGCTGAAGCATTTTGTTTAGCATTATCTAATAAGAATTCTTCCATGTCAATATAGCATAAAAACACTTCTAAAGGTTGTGAAATTCCCTTAAAGATAAGGGTAAATGTGTTAGGCTTACAAGTTATTAGCTCATAGAGAATAATAGGAAAGTAAATTCATCAACCATTCAACCTTCACATGACTGTTTAGTACCCCTGGGTTTATGACTTTTTTTAACTCACAGCAACAAAGAAATTTCAAATTGATGAGCAAATCTATTTTTTAAAACATGAAAATGTACTCATAAGACATGCTTAAAAGAGTTTTCACATGACATAAATTTACTGACGTCTTTTCAACCTTTAGACCTTTAGTTAGTGAGATCTGCCAGGCACAGTGGCTCATGCGCATAATCCCAGCAACTTTGGAGGCTAACACATTGAGTTACAAATTCTAGACCAGATGCAGCCTGCAACTCTTACCAACGCCTTGTCACAAAAGAATAAATGGGCTTGGGATGCATCCCAGTGCAAGGGCACTTGGAAAGTATGTGCGAAGTCGTGGGTTCAACCTCCAAGTACCACAAAAAGAAGGTCAACTTCACCATTCACTAAAGAAAACCATGCCTTTGAGTCATGATTCCAAGAAGATAAAGTGATGGACAGCAAAGGGTTGACCAGCTTTCCCTCGGGAGTGTGTTAAAAGTTGGCCACTTTGTCTTAGCTGACCAATCTCATTCCTTCACTACTATGAGAATGACATCTAAGCTTCCACCCACCATGTATTAGACATATATTCATCTCACCTGACTCATTGAGCAAAGTCTTCATACTCCTATAGTTGCAATATAACTTGCCTCAATTTAGAAAAAAGTTTGCCCCAAAGTTTCTGCCTTGAAAATATTTTTTATCAAACCAAAAATAAAGAGAGAAAACCCTGGAACAGATCATTCTCACCCAAATGGATAATTTTTCAAGTTCTCTTTCAGTAGCACTGTCTACCACAACAAAGTAGAATGATCAAGTTTCCTTTTTTAAGAGAATCATCTGGGAAAATATATCATTTGAGAACATTTTGGACAAGAGAGAACAAATCCCCCACGTATTAAGATTTTAGAAAACAATAGGGCAGCTCATCTTGAATAAAAAGATGACCAAAATACGGATTCCTGTGGTTTATAAGGTTAAGAATTGATAAATTACCAGGAGTAGTGGTGCATGCCTGTAATCCCAGTGACTTGGGAGATGGAGGTAGGAAGATCGAGAGTTCAAGGCCAGAAGCAGCCTGTATAACTTAGCAAGACTCAAGATTCTGACTAAAAAATAAAACATGGGCCTGGGGTGCAGCCCAGGGGTAGAGCACTTGCAAAGAATGTGCAAAACCCTGAGTTTATTTCCAAGTACAGAAAGAAAAGAAAAGACAAGAAAGGAGAGAAAAATGAAAGGAAAGGAGAGGAAAGGAAAGGGGGAGAGAAAGAAAGAGGAAGAAAGGAAGGAAGAGAGAGAGAGAAAGAGGAAGGAAGGAAGGAAGGAAGGAAGGAAGGAAGGAAGGAAGGAAAAAGGAAGAGGAAGAGAGCAGAAGGGAGGGAAAGAATTGGTAATAAGCTGGGAGTGATGGAACACACCTGAAATCCCAGCACTCAAGAGAAGATGGACCGCTTTTGCTTACACATCCATCAACTCACATATTTTACAGAACCATATTTTCCATGTATTTGTACCGTTGCATCATTTGAGATTTTCCTCTCCCCTTTTTGATTGTTCATTATTTCTTACAATGGATAGACTCACTTGAAAAGCTAATCATTATTATATTAATTATAATCATTTTCACATATTTGAATTCATTATTGCCATATTAATGCTAGAAGAAATTTTAGAAATCTAACTCAAACTTCATTTTACAAATGAGGAAACCACCTCCAAGAAACGAACTGCATGATGTGGCCAAATCAGTTAGCAGCAGATTAATGTCAGGTTTCTCTGCTATCCATAGAGTTTTCAATGGGTACTTGTTTGGGAGTGGGCTGCCGCATCCTTCTCTCTAGTCTGTCTTAGTCTGGAAGCTCAGCTGAAACCTGTCCACTATGGGTGGACCTGATGGTATCTCAGATAAAGGTGGCATAGCTTTCAGCATCACAGCAACACAAAAGCCCCCACAGCACGACAAGTTCACAGACATATGGAGACTTGCAGCCATACAGAACTTAATTTTACTCCTATATATGTCAGTGTATGGGATGCTAGTCTTAAGACTGTAGTTTCCAATTTATAGTTTCCAAATCATAATATCACAGTCTTCTTTAAGAACTCACAAATCACAACAGTAGTTCAGCTCTCTAGGCTTTAAAATCAAAAATACTATCTGATCTTCAACTTGCTTTAAATTAAAAATAAACACATACACACAGGTACAGTATCAAAACTACAAATTGTATTGTAAATTCAAAAACTAAAGCAGTTGAACAAAAATATCAGTTATTAAAATGTATATTCATAAGTCTCTGCCTCCTGTTAAATCCACTCATAGTATCTAATAGCTTTCCCCCTAAACTTTAGCTTATTACTTTTTTTCACAAGCCACTTAAATTCTTGTAAATTAGCTCCTGTAACTTGCTTTTCACCAAACTCAGTAACCTCCCCATGCATTAAGTTTAGTGATGCATGCCTTACACCTAGGAACCAAGTACAAGCGTACTCGGCACTCAATTTCCTAACAGCATAACAACTTCCCGTGAAGCCCTTTGAACAGGAGGATGCTAGAGTTGGTTTAATGAATTGCAAAATGGGAGGTCAGGGAACACTGGAGTTATGTTGTAAATAACTTAGAAAATAAGTATATATTTAGAAACATGTGCTTCTCAGACTTTAATGTGCAAATAACTACCTTGTTAAAAACAAAGCAGATTGATTGATAGTATGTCTAGGTAGGAGGTGTTTGCTGTGATCCTGCAATTTCTATCCATCTTCTTGGTGATACTGAAGCACTGAATCCATGTACCACTTAAGAGTAGCAAGAATGTAGCAGGGAGGCTTCAGAAAAGAACTAACCAGATTAATATTGGTAGCTGTCAGAACCAGCTGCCTTCACATCCAACTGGACAAAGTCTTACTCTAGGAATTGACTTTCCTTATGTTTGACTTCTTACTTTGGGCTTTTGAACTTTCCTCTCAGATACTTAGTAGATGAAAGTATGTAGGCTCATAGATAGTGCTGCTTCTGTCCCTCTTCAGTTTATTCCACCCATGTGAATTAGTGCAGCACTCCTTCCCTTTTTCTCACCCCACCCTAAAGTAAAATGGTTTAACAAATTGTGTAGATTTAGGGAGAATCAGCTTCACAAGTTCAAGAATGGTCTGGCACTGTCCTGTTTCCTCTGGGGAATTAGCTGCCCACTAGGGCCAAGACCAGGGGAGGTAAAGGAAGTATTTGCCTGAGGTGCCAAACTTAGTATAGGAGAGATTCCATACCAAGGCAAGAAGCCAGAAGAGATTCAGAAGCTACACTCACTTTTTCTATAACAAGCCACTCTTACAGAAACCAACCAAGGTCCCTTGAGAACTACATTAATCTCTTCTGAGGCTGATGCCCCCAGTGACCTAATTACCTCCCACTGGATTTTTCCACCTTATAACACTGTCATGCGGGGGGTTACCAAGCCTCCAGCACATGAACCCTTAACAGCCATACTCAAACCACAGGAGTTCATGACCAGAGAGAAGGGGGCAGGAATAACACTGAGAATTAGCAAGTGATCGTGAAGATGTGCTGGCCAGAGCACTGAAGCAGGATCCTGCAGGCCAAGCCCCTGCCGAGCCTGGCATTTGCCTTCAGATCATGAGGAGGTCCAAGGAACAACCTAGGAGAGGCTGCAGCAGCTGCAGCCACCCAAGAAAGCACACGATGCTTTTGGGCAGTGGCTATTTGTAAATCATTCTATAGAATGTCTCCAGACAGGATTTTGTGAGGGAGAGTTGTGTTCTGTTTTACTCACCAATATAATACCAAAACTAGGAATGGTATACAGAAGGGGTTTTCAACAAATATTTGTTGAATTAGTGTGCAAAAAAGGCCAAGATAATTTGACTTTGGATTTGAACTCCTTGGAATTTTTAGCACAATTGGACTTTCACTTGAAAAGAAATTCAATCCTAAAATTAATTTTTCCTTTGGAACTTCACAGTGGCACAAGGCATATATTCAAATTCAGGGCAACTCTATTATACTGACATCTTAATTGTGTCATCAGATCTCATTGCACTCTTCCAGTGAGCTATGTGGGGCAACATCAGTGCATATAATTTAAGATTAGATAGAGGAAAATAAATATATGCCCTAGGCATAAAGTGGCCTCAGAATTGATTTAATTAATGCACATGTCAGAGACTTTTAGGATGAAATTTTCAACTGCCCCTCAGAAGTGCTAAAAATCAACTTAAGGACCAGTGTGTCACTGAGAAGCAACCATTTAAAGGCATGGGTTAAGTCAGGAGTATGAGGAGTTAAGGGAATAAGAAGTAGGAATGTTAGCAGTGAATGCTTCTTCCCCATTCCTGATCTTTCCTTTCATGTGGGAACTCAAGTAGCTTATCCGTGTGTCAGCCTGACCCTTTATTGCCATTCTGCCTTGATGAAGTAAAGTAACACATCTGATGAGAAAATATGGGAGGGATAATCCAGTCATCCTTAGCTGAGCTCCTCCCCACAGGCCAAGTCTCAGGGTGAGTCAGTCCATGCACAGAACCTGAGCACCCCACACTTCCAGGAGCAGCCCTGGGGTGATAGGGAGACCTAAATGAAGTTTGCTATGAGCAAGCCCCTTGATTTCACATACTACGTGACATCCTTCACGAATCACCACCACCAGAGATGATTTCACAGTCTGAATAAAACAGACTGTTTTTTTTAAATTTTAAAAAATTTTTTCAGAATAAAACAACATATTTTTCCATTGGTCCAGACTCACAGATCAGGAGAGGAATGTTACAGATTAGAGCCTTCAGAGATCACAGCAAATATTAACAGTTTTGCCTATTTTTCTTCAATCCTAGCTTAAATCTATGACTTCTGCAAAGTTCACCTTTTTATTTTTATTTATTTATTTATTTATTTATTTTGTGGTACTGGGGGTTGAACCCAGGGTCTCATGCTTGCGTGCTCTGCAAGTGCTGGACCACTGAGCTGCACCCCCAGCCCATTTTTTTACTTTTTGAGACAGGGTCTCGCTAAATTACACAGACTGCCTTTGGACTCAAACTTGCGATCCTCCTGTCTCCGCCTCCTGAGCCTCTGGGATTACAGCATGCGCCACCACGGCCGGCTAAATTCACCTTTATATTGTGAGAAAATAAGTATAAAAGTTACCACTTCAAACATTTTTAAGTGTACAGTTTTGTGACATTCAGTATAGTAAATCATACTGTTATGAATATGTGTGTACAAATACCTGTTCTAGTTCCTACTTTCATTTATGTTGTACATATACTCAAAAGTGGAGTTGTTATACATAACACTATTTAATGGATATACCATAACTTTAATTTTTGAGGCATTATCATATCAATTTCTGGAGCAGCTATACCATTTTAAACATTCCCATCAGAAATGCACAAGAGTTCCATCTCTCCATATACTTGCCACCACTTGTTATTTTCTGTTTTATTTTGTTTTATAACATCCATCCTCGTGAGTATAGAGTGGTATCTCACTGTGGTTTTGATCTGCATTTCTCTAATGACTAGTGCTCCCACATGTCTGTCAGCTTGTCTTGCTGTGGAGGCTTGCATGTTTTTGTGATGCTGAAAGTTACGCCACCCTTATGTCAGGTACCAGCAGGGCCACCAGGGGTGGACAGGTTTCAGCTGAACTTCCAGACTAAGACAGTCTAGGGCGAAGGACCTGGGCAGCCCACTCCTGAAAAAATTACCCATTGAAAACACTATGAATAGCCAAGAAACACTATCAAATATAATACCAGAAAATGAGCACCCCAGGCTGAAGGGCATTCAAAACATGACGGTGAAAGAATTGTCTCCTCAAAGTACAGTCAACATTAACCATGAGAATGGCGTAAAGACCCTGGGACCTCCATTTGCTGATGTGGCACAACTCGAAATGAGAAGAAATACAGTGGCTACAATAATGGGCTCAAACATAAAAAAAGATCATGTGTATGGCACAAAGTCAAGTAGTGTTTCTATTGTACAGAGGGTCACCATGAGTAGGACAGACTCAAAGGCATGTAACAATAATCACTGATATTGAACATCTCATATGCTTATTGACCATTTGTAGATCATCTTTAGAAAAATCTGCTTGAGTTCTTTGTCCATTTTTTAATTGGACCTTGATGATACTGTTGTTGAGTTAGGACATTTTTTAAAAAATACTGAGAATAATTTTCTCCTTTCAGGAAAGTAAGACTGATTTAAAAAAAACAATAGCATGCTAGGGATGGAAAATTGTTTAATTCCTGTTATAGGTTAAATTGTGTCCCCCCCCCAAAAAAAAAGATGTTGAAATCTTAACCCTGATATATATGAATGTGACCAATTTATTTGAAAATGAGGTGTTGGTAAATGTAATCAAGTTAAAATTGTGTCATCAGGATAGGCTCCAATTTGACTGGTGTCCTTATAAGACAACTTGGACACAGAAATACACAAGGTCATGTAAAGACAGAGACCCACAGGGAGAAGATGGCCAAAGGAAGACAGACAGAAACTGGAGTTGTGCTAACAAAAGGTAAGGAACAGATAGAGACGCCCTGGGGCTAACAAGAGGCAAGGAAGGCTCCTCTCCTCTAGGCCCTAGAGGGAGTACTGTCATGCTGATGCCTTCATTTCAGACTTCAGAACTGAGAAAATAAATTTCTA
The DNA here is from genome assembly GCA_007922755.1 of Pedetes capensis. Taxonomy (NCBI): domain Eukaryota; kingdom Metazoa; phylum Chordata; class Mammalia; order Rodentia; family Pedetidae; genus Pedetes; species Pedetes capensis. Next base: position 199,523 of record VMDO01000083.1, on the reverse strand, counting down.
TTGTCTTAAGCAACCCAGTATGTGCTACTTTGTTATGCCATCCATCAGACATTACTACACTCCAATCAAAGAAAAATAAGTGATTTCAAGTTCTTTTAAGGATGAGATGTGTGGAAATCAGAACACAGCTTTCATGATTAGAAAATATCCATAAACCAAGCGCCATGGCCCATACCTATAATCCTAGCAACCTGGGAGGCTGAGGCAGGAAGATCCCAAGTTTGAAGCCAGAGGAAGCCTGTGCACTATCATAAAATAAAAAATAAAAAAGGAGCAGGAGGTGCAGCACAATGGTAGAGCACTTGGCTAGCATGCCTGTGGCCCTGAGTTCAATCCCCCCAGTACTGGAAAAATGCATAAACAGCTGTTAGGTTCCTGAAACACCTATAGGTTATATTTTTAATACACAAAAGTAGCATAATTTTGCCCAGCAGTACTGTTACTTCCCCCACAATTACAGGAAATGCAGCCAGAATTCACCTGGGTCCCTAAGTGTCAGAAACACATGTCCTTTTCCATAGCCATAGCCTCTAGGATGAAGACTTTTTCTCCCCTTTCTCTAATGGGTGAAGTAGAAACAGTAGTTACTTTTCCCAACTGTTCAAAGAAATTCCTTGCTCAAAGTTCCCTGATGTTGAGAGGGTCTCCATCCTTCCTCTTTCAGCTGCACCTATACTACAGCTGTATAGGCTCTAACTCAATAATTACATTTCTTCCAGATTTCTCTCATGAAAGTTAAAATAGCCCTTCATTTTAAGGATGAGTAGCAGTGAGAAGGGCTGGGATTTAGCTCAGTTGGTAGAGCGCTGCTCTGCAGTCTGGGGTACCGAGTTCGATTCCCAGCACCACAAAAGGGGAGAAGGACGTGGCAACCCACTCCCAAGGCCATCCAGAAACAATCTGCCATTGAAAACCCTATGAGGGTCGCTATGAGTCTGACTCGACTCGACGGCACCTAACAACAACAACAAGCAGTGAGAAAATAATTATCTGAGGTTAAGATGTGGGTATAAGTCTAAAAGTATCCTTCCCTTGAGAGAAGATTATATAGATAACAATAGTTGGAATACTTAGCCATATTAGAAACCAAGGCAAAAGGTTATTTTTTTATTATGAATATTATGCTGGCTTGGAAACAAACTGTAGATGGGAAAAATTCTTCAAGCACAAGTTAAACTGCTCAGAAGAAGTTCACTTTTGCTGCAACAATAAACCACCCCAAATTTTACTGTGATGTTAGTATTGATTGTCAACTTTTGGATTGAGAAATGCCTAGGAGATTAGTAAAGCACACCTCTGGATGTGCTTTTCCAGAGATGATGATTAGATGATGAGGACTCTGACATAATCAACAGGTTAACAAACTAATGGATTCAAAATGTGAAGTGACTACTGGGAGGTGGTGCAATTGTGGAGGGTGGGGTGTGGTTAGACAAAGTAGGTCACTGGGGCATGCCTCTGGTGACTATATGTGGCCTCTTCCTGTATAGCTCTGCTCTGCTTCCTGTCCACCATGATGTGAGCTGCGCCACTCTGCTTCCTGGTTGCCATGAGGTGATGAAATCACCCACCATGATGCTCTGCCTCACCACAGGCCAAGGATAATACACTGAAATCTCTGAAACCACAAGGAAAAATAGATCTTTCCTCCCTTAAGTTGTTTGAGTTATTTTGTCATGGTGAAACAAAAGTAGCACAATGACTGAGTCCAAACTTCCAAGAGTATTGGGTGGAAGCTCTGCTTATACCCATTGGCAACTAAGTAACAGACTGACTAAGACTTTCATAATCACTAAACACGGGAAAAGATCTTCCAAATTCAACCTGCTCATTCTTAAAGCTCCCCTCCAGAAATAATACACATCACTTCTGCCAATATTTCACCAGACGAAACTGGCTGTAGGATGATAGGCAACCACAGGAAAGTTAGGAAGTATCCTAGAGTGGGAAAAACAGGAAATAGTTATGTAAAGCATTAAGGTATAAGGGAAGAATTTCTGTTAAGAATTAATTATGTCAACATTCAGTATGTAGTACATCATACCAAATCAAAATCTACACTAAAACTTGTTATGAGTGATATTATAATTCCTCTGCCTGAATGATACCATTTCAACCAAGATCATCTACAAGTGATTCACAGCTTTTGAGAAGAAAAAGGAAAGATGAGAAATAAGCAAAGGCTTGTTTGTTACCACTATTTGACTCTACTTAAAACATCAAATGGTTTTTATGACTAACTGTGCCTGACTGATCATCTACCTCATTTCCTCTTTTGTTTTCCCACATTCCTTGTAGGTGAATGCTATGTATTCCACACAATATAACTTGAGTGGACATTATATGTACCAGTTCTCTCGTCCTGGACCATACTCACATATAATCCTTCATGTTCTTTCTCCTTATATGATTTGACACAGAAGAACAAAGTAAGTTAACATGTTAAAGACAGTGAAACCATAAGAAAAATCCCTGAATCACTGATCATGGCGCAATTGTATCACTGGACCTCAGGGATTAAGAAATTAATATTATATTTCAGCCTAACCATTTTTAGGGGTTTGCTGTTGGGAGGTAGCTATGGTAGATTACTTTCTTAGATAATACTGTAACTACTTTGAAAGAAGGGATTAGTTAAGAACTATGTCATTCTAGTCATCTTTTATGAAAACAAAGATTTTATAAATCAACACTTAATGAGAAGAAAACCACATGATCTATAAAAACTTGGTGATAAACAGAATCAGATGAGCTGATTCCATTTAACCTGCTCTCTTGCTCACTGATTGTGTTTGGATATCCAAGCTAATAGGTTTCTAACAAAGCCTGGGGAAAAAATTTCTTTATAGTTGCATTTTTAAGGAAGAAAATAGTCCATGAAATAACAGTTTATCATAATGCATCCCCTTCATACTGAACGATCTCCTTGTTCGTCTTCAAATCTTCCTCAGTTTGTTCAAGAAATCTTTAGCTTTGTTAGCTTTGTTCAGGAATTGACAAACTAGTTCTATAAAGGGTGAAATATTTTAGGTTTTATGGGACCATACAGCCTGAGTTGCATTTATTCAACTCTGCTGTTGTAGAATGAAAGCAGCCACAGACTATATAAATGAATAAGCATGCTCGCATCCTAATAAGACAATATACAAAAAAAGATGGTAGGTCACATTTGGCCCTTAGATTATAGTTTAACACTAACCTAGTGTAATCTGTACCACATCAACACTAGCTTTCATCTACATTTCATCATCCTTAAAATATATATTCCTTATGGTTTCATTTTTATTTCTTGATGATTTTAGAGAGGTTATCTCAGTGCAAGGCCAGCATAGACTCAATTATCTAGGCACAATTTATATTTATCTCCAGAAAAACATCCACTTACCAAATTAAGTACAATAGGGCTTCTAAATTACCTAACAAAAATGAAAAATTGCCCCCCCAAATTGGCTAATTTTCACAAAATGTCCCATCAATTAAGTTATCATAAAATCATATATTATAAATTGAGTTCTTTGTGCTAGAATTAATTGACCCTTGTAAAACATAAAAATCCTAATTCATTGTGACTTTGAAGCTGTTTTAAGCATTGTTGACACTGAGTTCCTGTTTAGTGAATTTCTGTGGACAAGTTTGACATAGCTGTTAAAGACCATAAAACTGAAATCAGACTCTATTAGGAAAAACAAATCTTATCAGTATCACTGCAGTTTTAAGGATAAGAACAGAAACTTAGCAACTAATGGGTAATTAAATGTCTGTGAAGTACCACATATGAGTACACCCAGTACATGTAATCACCATCCTTGACAAATGGGAAAATGTATCATCCTCACCCATCCCAAAGACCACAATCTTCCATTACGTGTCTTTCTCCCGCACACGGCTTCACTGAGCCCTGTGTGTCCAAGCTCCCAAAATCTGGGATCTTATACCAGACACTAGTAGGTCTTTACCCATTACTCATTCTGCCCTTCTTCCTTGCTGGCACAAACATGAGTTTGTACAAATATCCATCCCATCGCATATAATTTAGTAAAAGATACTATCCGCAGCTTAGGGGTAAATTCTGATTAATACAAATTGTGAAATCTCAATTTTCCAAGGTATTTAGGAAAACCAGAAAATCTGGGTCCTTAAAGATTTATTGTGTTTGCAAGAATATGTTTAAATACCTCAGTTGAGAATTTCAATGGATACAAACTTAATAAATCAAAACATCAGACTTCTATTTAGACTTAGTTCCAACAAAATCTGTTCTTCTCATTTGAAAGTCATGTAAATTTCTATGAAGGATTCAAATGCATGGCACTGATGTTTTAGAACAGATTTTAAAAGATTGTAACAATAACAGCCAATATATGACTATTGATTATGCACAAAGAGCTAAGTACTTCCCATGAATTCTCACATAATGCATAAACTCTTGAGAAGAATAAAGTCCTATGACCCCAACTGTACACATGAGGAAAGTGCAGCACAGAGATTTCAATAATTGGCCTTAGTGACCTAGTTAGGAGTTGGTAAAGCTAACACCTCTGGTTTTTTGCTCATCTTTTAACTGCTATGCTAAATAAATTTTAATGACAAAGACATATAAAGGATCAAATATCACAGAATGACATCATTCCCTCCATTAGTGAAGCAATGTCTTTAAGTTTCTAAGAGATACGTTATTTCCAAACTAGAATTCTATACCCTGCCAAACCATGAATCAGAAATGAGTATAGCCAAGCACAGCGGCACATGCCTGTAGTCCCAGCTCTTGGGGAGGTTAAGGCAGGTGGGTCAACTGAGTTTGAGATCAAGAAAGAAATGGAATCAAAGAGTTTAGGCCAGCCAAGCAACATAGAAGTCTTTAAAAAAAAAAAAAAAAGACATGAGTGTGGATGAAAGGGTTTTTAGACATGTAAACCTCAAATTTACTTCCCTTCCACATTCTTCCAGGAAACAGAAATGGTGGAGAATAAATTCCACCAACACCAAGCAAGACTAAAAAACAGAGAATCCAAGAGAGGAGAAATGCCAGGTGACTGCTGTGTCCCACACCAGCACAGAGGGCAGCAAGAGATCAGAGGTTCAGTAAGGATGCCTCCAGGAAAAACAGAATATTGGAACATTTTAATAAACTCAAAGATTGAACAAAGAAATCATAGAGGACTTTCAGAGAAGATGAGATTGTTTCTGCAGAATATTCAAACAAAATAAAGTATACATAGGAGTAGGGAGGCAATTATCTTTTTTTTTTCCTTCCTTTTAGTGTTTTGAGACAGGATCTTGCTATATAGCCCAGGCTAGCCTGGAACTCACATCAATCCTCCCGCCTCTGCCTCCCAAAGTATTAGGATTACAGGTGTGTGCACCACCATGCCTGGATTTTAGTTTTTCTTAAGATTGAGATTTAAAAAAAACAAATAGTTGTATAAGAACATAATCATACCACATGGAGGCAGAAAGATAGTGAGTTTGAGGGCAGCCTGAGCTATATAGTAAGACCCTGTCTCAAAAAAGTTTTTAAAAATCTCACCATGAAATACATGATGTTTAAAAGTGATAAAGAGATAGAAATACATGCATGTTGTTTTAAAGTACACAGGAGAACACGTAATAGCAAAGGGAGCAGAAAGTAACTGCTCCTGAGCTCAAGGCGGTGGCTGCTCCTATGCAGAACCCTCTCTGCACCACAGTCCTCCCTTAGCTGCAGTTTCACTTTCCACAGTTTTAGTTACCTAGGATCAACCTGGGTCCAAAATTAGTACACGGAAAATTCCAGAAAGATAACATTCATAAGTTCTAAAAAACTTTTTTCCAGTATATTGTTATAATTTCTGTATTCTTAGATAATGTTCTCTCTCCTAATGTGCCTAATTTATAAATTATACTGTATCATAGGTATGTATACATATAAGAAAAAACATAGTATATATGGGAATTGGTTTCAGGTATCCACTTGGAGGTCTTGGAATGTATCCCTCATGGATTGGTGGGGGCAGACAACTATGCTTGTCTTCTTAAATTCTGTGCATTTGATAAAAATTGTTAAACTGTAAAAAGAATGACACTGAACACTGACTCTGTCCTATTTTTCTCTTTCCATTTAGAATCACTGTACCAAATCAGGCTCTTATCTTGGGTTTTCATCTGAGGGGTTTGCTTTTTCATTTGGTTTGTTTTTCTTTTTTGGGTTTTGTTCAGTCGGGTGTTACTAGAGATTGAACCCAGGGCCTCATGCATGCTGGGCAGGTGCTCTACCACTGAGCTATAGCCTCAGTGCCTGCACACACACACACACACACACGCAGCTTTTTGTTGTTGTTCAGCAGTACTTAGGGTGGAGCCCAGAGCCTCCCCCATGCCAGACAAGTGCTCTACCTACCACTGAGCTGCACCCAGCCCCTTGTTTTTTATTTTGAGACAGAGTCTAAACTGCACATGCTGCTTCTGGCCTTGAGCTCATCATCCTGACTCAGCCTCCCAAGTTGCTGAGATTACAAGCATGCACAATGGTGCCCAGTGTACTTTGTTCCTTTTTTGAACCTCTAACAGCTTAGCTTTTCTAGTCTGTGCCTCAGAAAATGTCGAATGAACCTACAGAGAAGGCTCCACGAAGAGATCAAGAAACTGGGGCTGCAAGAAGTATATTTTTCTGAACCTACAACCAGTGAGTCTTTCAGTTAATGCTCTAGACTATTAATCTTAGCTGGCTACTATAACCTGTTGATTTTAAGCCAGTGTTCACGCTGCAGTTTTTCTGACTCTAGCCCACCCTGGGAACACCGATGGACTGTAATGATCAAATGTAAAATTTTGCTCTCATTATATGTAAAGTCCTGTGATGCTGACTTATAAAACATATCTAATTTCAGAAATGCCTACAGCAATACCACTTTGGTATCTGATCCCATCAGATCTTGGAAGCTAAGCAGGGTCGGGCCTGGTTAATACTTGGATGGGAGACCATCCCAGTACCTGGTGTTTCCACCAGGCTTGGGAGAAGGACCCAGCAACCCACTCTCAAAAAACAATCAGGTATTGAAAACCCTATGAATAGCAGAGAAGCACTAACAATACTGTTTCACCTGTTGTACATAGGGTTGCTATGAGTCAGACACCAACTCGACGGCACCTAACAACTTCAGAAACATTAAAATGTAAAAACATATGTGTCTTAGAAATGAGTTATGGTGCCAGGAATCCAATCCATATAGGCTCATGCATGCTAGGGAAACGGTTTACCATTGAGCTACACCCCCAGCCCAAAAAGATTTTCAAACCAGTAGTTTATGGAAACATAGCTCAACACTTCAAAGCCATTAAATCTCAGGATTAGAAAAGACCTTTAAAATGATGAATAGAATCTTAATACCAATCCAACATTTTAATGCTCTTAATTCTGTAATCAAACAAATTTCTACCCACTCCACAGAATGTATGATGTTCTAGGCAGTTCTTATTTCTCTTATCTAGATATTTGCTGTCCAAAGTCATAAAGTATATTATGGAACTCAGGATTTAAAGTCAATAGTTTCAAATGAGAGAAAATCTTGAAGAGCTAAAAGGTAAAATTTATCTGACTTAGGCAGAAATTTACATAAACTGTCCAGAATTAAGGCATCTGGTCAGCTGCCAGGGACACAGGTTCCACTTTTCTCAATCTTTTGCTGTGCATTACCTTGATCTGTGCCCCAAAATAGGATGTCTCACTGGACATGAAAGAAGGAGGGTGAAGAGGCAGCAAGTTGCCTCCAAGCACACTACACTTACACCAGTGGCCAGATTACCCACATGGCCATACCTGCCTGCAAGGTGGGCTGCAAAATGGAGGAAATGGAGGCCAATGCCAGCTACCTGTACCCAGCTAAAAATTCTATAACCACAGAAGGGGGAAAAATAGAAAATGAACAACAAAGAGCCATCATTACCACACATACCACTGACCCAATTCTCTATTCCACAAATGACTGCTCTTCACCAGTAAGATGATGATAAGTTTGTACTCAGACCCCATGGCTATTTACATTTCAATAGAGGCTTTCTAGAAACCAGTATTCCTTAAACTCAGATATTCTGATGGTATCCTGACAGACTTAAAGGACAAGATTTTTAAGAGCAGCAGCTGCTTCTGCATTCCTCAGTTATCACATCTATGATAAGGGACTTAACAAACCCTTGTTGTTGTTGTTGTTGTTGTTGTTGTTGTTGTTGTTAGGTCCCCTCAAGTTGGTATCCAACTCATAGCGACCCTCATAGGGTTTTCAATGGCTGACTGTTTTGGGATTGCCGTGGTAGTGGATTGCCAGGTCCTTCTCCCATTTTTGCGGTGCTGGGAATTGAACTGCAGACCTGAGACTGCAGCGCAGTGCTCTACCAACTGAGCTAAATCCCAGCCCTAACAAACCCTAAGAAACCCTAGTTCAATTTGAACCATTCTGATGCGACAGAAAAGCTGAATTTCTTTTCACAAAAACAGTCATTTATTTTTAGTCTGTTTTTGCTTTTCGATGAATAAAACCCCTTAAATGGTTCACTTATGATTAATGGAAGTTGTACTTTTGGATCTTGGACTAAAATTTTTATGTGGTTAAAAATTGTAGCCTAGTGATTTGGGCACTATTTGCTGGGCACAGTAGTATGCGCCTGCCCATCCCAGAGACTCAGGAGGCAGAGGCAGAAGGATGGCAAATTCGAGGCCAGAGGCAGCCTGCATAACTTGGCAGGACCCTGTCTCAAAAAAAAATTTTTTTTAATTAAGAATATGGGTAATAATGTGTCTCATAATCAATATAATTGGAGATACGGTTTAAAACACATATTTGATGTCTATCATGTGCTGGCAGGGTCATGCTCTGGAGCTGATAGACTGCATTAGTAGTAGGTGAGGCATAATAAGAATGAGCTAAGTGCCTTCCTAGAGAAAAGATCCACATACCACTGAAGAAATGAACAGACCACAATTGAGGAGATGCTAGTGCTTACCTAGGGAAGTCAAGGAAAATGGAATATCAGGAAATGCAGGCAGGGGAATCACACAGGGGCCAAAGTACAGAAGGGGCTGGAATGTCTGGAGCCAGGAGGAAGCTCCAAGAGGTAGCTGGGTGTGGTAGGAGACAGTTTTGGAGTCAGCTCAAGGGTTTAGGTTCTATTCTGAATGCAAGGGGAGTGTGCCAGAGCTAGGCAGATGTTCCAATGAGGAGAGATTGTTAGGATGGATCCGAACCAATGCCCTGGGGGAGACAAAAGCCAGACAAGCTTAAAAGGCTTGCTTCCATGTTATCTGCTCTGAGCAGCAGAAAGCATGGCACACAGTAAGTGCCCAATAAATGTCTGATCAATTAATCATTATTTTAAAGAACTACTTCACTTATATTAATATTTAAAGGAGGAAGTCACGGAAGATAGTGTAGGAAAACAGCATAAATAATGGATCACATTCTAGGTAGATACAGAAAGGATTTAAGCTTTTACTATAAACTAGAATAATTTTATGATGTTCTCTCTTCTTTAAATAAACTAGTATGTAACTCTAGGATATTAACTGTGGGTACACTAGGGGCTGCATGTTTACAAACCATTCTAAACCAATAGAGGAGAAGCTCAAAGAATGAAAAACGATACCTGGGTTAAAATAAATAATGTATTAAAACGCAGAGACAGATACTATTTAACTTTCCAAGGAAAAGCAATTCTGTTCTTTTTAAAACACAAATTTAAGAATTTAAAAGAAAGTATCACTTAAGAATGCTATCCGAGAAACTCTATGTCATGATAAAAAAAAAAATGCCACCTCAACAAAAATATATTTCCCTCATTCCTTACCCATCCTCAAAACCATATAAAGTTTGTATTTAAAAATATATTCAAGGTCCTACTTTTCATTAATTATTTTACAGGAAAAAAAATCAAATATTATCAAGTGTCTTAAATCCAGACACATATTACCTCCCCCCCCAAAAAAAAAAAATTATAAGATCACCAGCAGAAAATAGAAAATGGTAGTGGGCAGATGGCATACCAAAGCCCTCCAAAGCTGATACAAAATACACCAAAAAATTAAAAGCAGCGTCCAAAGGCAAATAACCATTTTATACTAATAAGTAGATTAAATAATTCACTCATATTCTGTTTAAATCTCACCTGTACAGTTATGGTTACTACTTAAATGAGCACTATAATTGGAAAACTGACTTCCTCTGTTCACACTACAAGATAGGCAGTCAGAGTTAGATAGATAATTCACATTACACAACTGAAAGCCTTTTATGGGGGCTGGAGGAGGACTGATGATAATGCCAAGGACACCACCACTGCAAAGCAGCTCCTAGCTGGTCTGCTGGAAGTACAAAGGTCAACACAAAGCCAATTAACTGGCCTACTTACGTTCAAGAATTCTAATTCCTGCAGTTGATTCCAAAAATATGCTTTTATTTCAAAATTTTCTGGCTCAAGAACTTAGTAAAACCTCTAAACCAGTGTGTGGAAGACCCCCCCACACTCACAAACTCTTCAAACTGCATTCCTCAGCGCTTAGTCATCATACAAAGTCAAATGTTTTAACATGGGCCTTTTACAAATAAGTAGACTTCAGGATATCCTACATTCTTCAAACATATCATAAATGCAGCATAAGTAAGTTGTGTTCCCTGACTCCTCATCTGTTGCTGTTTAGACACTGAAAGCCAAATGGCCAAGTTAAATATGTTTAGAGCACTTTAAATCAAACTCTCAAGTAGTTCTAGTTTTTCTCCATCCTTCCCCTCCCACTCTGCCTCATTCATTCACTTTGTCACAGACACACACGCACGCACGCACGCACGCACGCGCGCAGCACTATAACCAGAACCATAATGAAAAGTTAACAAAAGTTCAAGATACTTTCAATAACATGTTGTTAGGTGGCTCCATCAAGTTGATGTCCAGCTCATAGCGACCCTACGTACAAAGGGAAAACACTATTGTCAGTGCTTCTCTGCTATTCATAGGGTTTTCAATGTTGGACTGATTTTTAGGAGTGGGTTACTGGGTCCTTCTCTCAAGCCTGCAGTATCTGGTGTTCCCAAGAAATTTCCCATCGAAGTACTAACCAGGCCTGACTCTGCTTAGCTTCCAAAATCTGATGGGATCGGATGCCACAGTTCTATGTCTTTCAATAACATAGTAAAACTAAAGGGGGGGGATCATGTGTGTGAAATAATTTCCTGCCATATTCCATGCTGTTGTTGGTATAACATGATCAACTGCAACAATATATAAAATTTACACATGCTGCTTAAATCAGATCTTTATTATTTGCCAACTTATACCCAAACCAGAGCACCACATGTGACTACTACTCTTTCCAAAAAGTAGATATTTGTTCATAATAATCTTTGCATTTTCACACATTCTAAAATTTATCCTCATGTAGTGGTAATTCAGCTCACTAAATACCACAAACAAAATGTAAAGAAGAGTATACAAGATTCAAAAAGCAGTTTATTTTTTAAGTATCACTCAAAACTTAACTCTAACAAAAATCAACTATATGCAGCTAACTTACCTATATTCCTCAGAATATCGAGCTCAACAGCTATTACAGCAGACATTACATGTCTTATTCAAGTTATTTGTTTAAAAAAATACTTTTTGGCTACACCTAAAATACCATCTTTTTCCTACAGCAAGGCAGAAACTACAACCAGACCAAAAGAAATCCAAACACTAGACCACATAATGAATCCTCTCTGGAGACCATGGCTATTCAAAGACCAGCTCCGTCTTGCAGTAGTAATGGAACTGAATGTAATGATTATTTTTCCCCAAAACTAAAGAGTTTTCCCTGAACTCCCTGCCAGTGAAACATTATGACATTTCCGAGGATTTATAGGCAGAAAACTTGTACCCAGATGTTTCTTAGTTATACTACCTATCACTTACAATAAAACTAAAAAAATAACAGGTTCTGAAAAGTAAGCAAATTGTCTATCCAGACTGCCTTTGAAAACAAGATGGACTTCTGCTTGTCAGATTAAATCAGCATTCACTAGTGCTGGATGATTGCTTTCTGGATTAAAGAAACCAGAATACATACTCCACTGACTCTAACAACAAAAAATGTTTTAAAACAAAGATGTAAGGTATCTATACCAGAACTTTAACTTAGTGTAATCTTTATTAACTTGTCTATAGTTTTCTTATTTCCTATACAAATAAATTCTTGTTGTTGTTGTTGTTGTTGTTATTAGGTACCATCAAGTTGGGTCCGACTCATAGTGACCCTCATAGGGTTTTCAATGGCTGATTGTTTCAGTATTGCTTCGGGAGTGGATTGCCACGTCCTCCCATTTTTGCAGTGCTGGGGATCGAACCTGGGTTCTCAGAGAGTGCACAGCAGAACTCTACCAACTGAGCTAAACCATAAATTTAAAGATATGAAGCTCTTAAGAATTTAAGAAGTTCTGAAGGCTCAAATAGTCTCAATTTAATAAATAATATATATACATATAAGGGAAGTTCTAGAACAATATGTAATATACCATTAATGGTTCACCTTCTCAGGTGGAGGGAATTTTTCACACTATTATGTTTGCTTTAAACATTTCTACTTTCTTTGGGATTTTATTTAAATATTGAAATATGAAAATATATTCATGTTCCAGTGGAATAATACACATTCTGGATAGACTGTACTTTTTTGCTAGACATTTCTTTCATAGGCACTGAAAGTGAAAAATCCAGAAATCCCACTTATTCAGACCTGTGAGCCAGTGTATCTGTTCTCTGAAACATGAATAACTAGTGTCATCAAAGCTGTTACTTTACAAAATAGTGCAGTCCCTTAAATGTCTTCCAAATTCCAACAACAGATTGTGTGATTCAGACACCTGAAATGCATGCCAAGCAGGCAGTCTACACATGAAAACAAACACTACACCAGAGGAACTTCTCTTGGAATAAAGTAGAACTCTTTCTAGCAAAGATAATTTTACTCTTCTCCTATAAGCAGAGTCCACTGATGGCAGAAAGGCTGACTACCTCAGATGAACCATCTCCCAGAGTTTAGAGTATCTGAATTCATTTAATCCAATCTACTTATTCTAGAGTGAGAATGCTAATGTATGGAGAGAATGATCTAAGGTTTCTAGCAGTGTCTCCACTGCTCCACTCTGGGAATCATGCTTTACACCATCTTCTCTGGAACAGAAATGCCAGAGGTACCATTTGCATTAAAGATGATGGTTATAGTGCTCTGAGAACTGCGTAATGTGGCAGTCCTGAAGACTTTCAATTATTCAGAGACAGAATCAAAATCAGAATTATCTCCTACCTCCTCTTTGGCTCAATATCATCCTGCCCCATAAAATTATGAAAAAAAATTCATGGTGCATTTTATGTAAAACTCATTTTTATCTTAACTCCACACCTCTCATTACCTTAGGTGGAATGGCATAAATCCCAGACTAATCCTGCATAAAAGAACATCACATATTAAAAAGAAAGCCAGAAACTAGAGACAAGCCTGCAGGGGAAGGAGGGCAAAAGCCAGGCATAGTGGTGCACACCTATAATTCCAGCAATTGGGAAGCTGAGGCATGAGGATCCTGAGTTTGAGGCCAGTCTAGGCTATACAGTGAGATTCTGCCTTAAAAAAATATATTAAATATTCTGTGTCTCAAACCTACAGGTTAAAAAAGAGTATATAATCAAAACTTAAATCCTTATTGTTTGGAATACCCACTATACTACAGAGGATTTAAAGAAAGGTATAACTGTAACTGTTATATTGTGTCTGATAAAACAAAATTATCTGGTCTTGCCAGTAGAAGAGGCCAGCTTCATCTGTGCTGATGTCATACCAAGGAAGCACTTTTGGCTACAATCCTTGATGCCAATTAAGATAAGAAACCAGTACATTCAGTACTCTACTGGGTTGCAAAGCCGATTAAATTCTTCTACAAAGAAAAAGTAGGCCAAAAACTAGACACAGTACATTCAACCTTTTCTTATAACCCACTATCATCCAATGATAAAGAAGATCTGGTCACTGAGGAAAAAACATCCCAGATCACTGCTCAGTAAACAGCTAGAGCAAGTTCTTCCAATTTCTGAAACTGTGCAACCACCTGTGATTCACCACAAAGAAATAAAAGGATAAAAAGCAGAGAAACAAAATGGACACAGGGGCCCTGGGAAAGTGCTGGCATGGAACTGACCTAAGGATTACATGACAAGGCAAAATTAAACCCCCAAAGATAACTTCACAAGAAAAACCATCCACTGTGAACAAAATTATCCTTCTAGTTTCTAAACTTCTGCAACACACACACACACACACACACACACACACACACCCCTTCTCCTTGTCATGGCTTGAATATAAAGTGTCCCCCAAAGGTCATATGCTTTAAGGTTGTGTCCCCAGTTGGCAGCCTGTCCTGGGAAGTTGTAGAACTTTGGGTGGCGGTCTAGCTAGGAAGTGAGTCACTGGAGCAGGGGTCTTGGAAGCTTTTTATCCCACACCTGCGGCTCTATGCTCTGCTTCCTGCTTAGGAAGATGTAATGTCATCTTCATGGGCCCTGCCGCCATTACACCTCCTCTAACAAGAGCTCTGGGGCTAGGATTTAGCTCAGTTGGTAGAGTGCAGCTCTGCAGTCTCTGAGGTCCGGAGTTTGATTCCCAGCACCACAAAAATGGGAGAAGGATGTGGCAACCGACTCCTGAGGCAACCCCAAAACAGCCAGCAATTGAAAACCCTATGAGGGTTGCTACAAGTCAGACACAACTTGATGGCACCTAACAATAACAACGGGAGCTTTAGAACCTTTTGCCTCCATAAGTTTATTCCCGTTGATTTTTCTACTACAGTGCAGCTGACAAACACACTCTTTTTCACCTAGGTGGATAGAACAACTAAACTAGGCTGAGCAACTATTGCTTTTTATACCTGACATTCCAGTGAGGATCCGAGAGAGAAAAAAAGGTATATAGTGAAAAGTTAAAATTAGGAGTCAGAACCCAAGAGAATACATATTTTTTGGAATGAATTTTTTTTTTTTTTTTTTTTTTGGTGGCTGAGGTCAAGGATTGAACCCAGGGCCTTATGCATGCTAGGCAAGTGCTCTATCACTGAGCTAAACCCCTAGCCCTGAACCAAACTTATAAAACATTTGCAGTGTCTCCCATCACCAAGCCCAGAAGCAGCAGTAGGGATTGTTTGATTCATGTTGTCTACATTATCCTTAAAGATGGTCTAGTGGTGCCACTAGGGGTACTTGAAGCAAGTCCAAGAACCCAGGGTTTGCATCAGTGGTCTTCCTATACAAGGGGAAACATAGGGTAAGATACCTCACTTTGATGTAACACCAAAGTCCAGCAGAGTCCTTCCAGGAAGACATCTCTGATGTGTTCCTCACTCACTCATTTGTGACAACCAGCACTGACACATCTCCACACTTAAGAATCAACATGTAGCACTTCCAAGGTGGAGATATGGGCCCAAAGCACACAATGTGGAAATAGGACTGAGATGCTAAGAGGCTTGTTTCAAAGCCCATACTCTTCCCCAATCTGTAGCCCTCAGAGACACACTCCCTCTTTTAACACCATGACCTCATGACACGGTCTTCAACTATACTGCTTGTGAACTCAAAAGCACAATCTTGCAAAGTTCACTTGGAGATTTTAATATGAAACTACTTTTTCTAGGGAAATGCTGTTAACAGTGCTTAAATTCCCAGGCTGGTCCCCAAACTGAAACTCCTTTAGCCCATAATATGTTGTTGTTGTTGCTGTTAGGTGCCGTCAAGTCAGTGTCTGACTCGTAGGGGCCCTATATACAACAGGTAAAACAGTATTGTTAGTGCTTCTCTGCTATTCATAGGGTTTTCAATGGCTGTTTCTTGGGAATGCCATGTCCTTCTCCCCTCCAACCTCCCCCCCCCCTTTTTTTTGCAGTGCTGGGAATCGAACCCAGGACCTCAGAGACTGCAGAGTGGTGTTCTACCACTGAACTAAATCCCAGCACCAGTCCATAATATACCTACTACTAATTCAGAAAAACCTACCCAGCCCATACATTTATATAAGGGCCAAGAAGATGAACACCTGCTAGGGCTTTGTTTCAATGGGGAAAATAGCATTCCAAGTGGAAAACCAAATCAAAGAAGTTATTCTTTCTACTTGACTCTGGCTCCTACCACCTCAGTTTCAGAAGTCAGAAGGGGGTAAGAAGTAGGGAAGAAAATTAGAGGAAGTTTTCCTGCTTTCTAAAACTTAAGGGAAAGAGAAGCAACACCACCAAGCATCAAGGTGAATCTCATGAAAAGATATTTATCAGTAATCTTGTGAAGAATCAAAACCATACATAATGAGATACCATTTCATACCTATTAGGATGGCTGATATCACAATGTGGTTGAGAGTGTGGAGAAACTGGAACCCTCCTGCACTGCTGATGAGAACGTGAAAATGGTACAACAGCTGTGAGAAACAATTCTGTTGTTCCTCAAAAAGCTGAGCAAAGAATTACCATATGACCTAGCATTCCACTCCAATACCCCAAAGAAAAAGCAAGGATTCCAACAGATAAGTGGACGCCATGTCCATAGCAGCATTATTCACAATAATCAAAAAGTAGAAGCAATCCAAGCAGGCATCAACAGATGAAGGATAAACAGAATGTAGTATATTCATATAAGAAATATTTGACCATAAAAAACTAAATTCTGATGATGCTACAACATGGATACATCTTGGAAAGATTATGCTAAGTGAAATAAACAAATCAGAAAAGGACAAATACCGTACAATTCCACTTATATACGAAGAGTAGTCAAATTCACAGAGATGGCAAATCAGAGCTTATTGGGAATGGGAGAGGGGAGGATGAGTAGTAGTTATTTAATAAATTTCTGTTTGGGATGTTGAAAAAAGTTGTAGAAAATTGTGGTGATGGTTACAAAACAACACTGTAAATATACAAATGCCATTGGACTGTACACTTTAAAATGGTTAAAAAGGTAAATTTGATATTATGTATATTTTACCACAATTTTTTTTTGAGACATGGTCCTAGGTATACACAGACCAGGCTGGCCTGAAACTCAAAACCATCCTGCCTCAGTCTCCCCAAGTGCTGGGATTACAGATGTACACCACCATATCCAGTATACAATATTTAGTTTAATTTTGATTTTATGATACAGAGTCTCACTATGTAGCTCAGGTTAGCATTGAACTTGTGATTCTCCTGCCTCAGCTTCACAAGTGCTGGGATTATAGGCCTGTGCCATCACACTCGGATAACCAGAATTAAAAAAAAAAAAAAAAAAGCAACACCAAAAACTAAAAGAGCCAGAATAATGGCTTGGTCAAGCCATTATTATTATTATTATTATTATTATTATTATTATTATACAGAATAGATGAAAAACACTCTACCACTTATCCTGGAACTTGGGACCACCTAATGACCAAGCAACAACAATGATTATTTAATAGCTTAAATGTTAAATTCACCGGGCACACACCCATAATCTCAGCAACTCAGAAGATGGAAGCAAGAAGATTGCAAGTTCGTGGCCAGAGGAAGCCTGTCCAATTTAGCAAGACTGACTCAAAATTAAAAAAAAAAAAAAAAAAAGTGGGCTAAGGGTGCTGCCCAGTGGCAGAGGACTTGCAAATTATGTGTGAGGTCCTGGGTTCAATCCCCAAGTACCGAAAAAAATAAATTAAATAAATAAGTAAGTAAACAAACAAACCTAACTGTAACTAAACCACCTTTCTGGAAAGTAATTTCAATGGCCGGGGGTAAAAAAGGATTTTTCTCTTACTTTAGTGGAAATCTTTGTGTGGGGGCTCTGCTCATTAGAAGCCTCCTCTCTGAGGACACAACTTTCTTCTGAGGTGGACTGCACACTACAAACTAATAATTTAGTCCTGGTGTAGACACCTACCTCAAATTGAGTCAGATTATCTCTCCCCAAGCATTTGGTTTTGAAACAACTAGTCAGGCACATTGTGTCCTGGAACTCTCTGGAACTAAAGAACATATAAATTTGGGCCCTGTGCACCAGCCAACTCTTCATGCACCTAGAAGCAGAAAAAGCAAGTCTCTAGAGAAGAATGGGGCCAATGTACTGAGGCAGAAATGGAAAACAATGAGGAGTTGATTGCTTAACTAACTTGGCTCCTGACAACCTCCTGGACACTGAGTTCTGAAAAATATTCCACACCCGGAGAACACCTATCCATGTTCTACTTCATTCACTTGAACTTTCAATTAAGTTTATATAATTTCTTGGCAGAAATTTACTTAAGAAAAACTTTGAAGGCCTTTTGGCATGTTTTTAACAACTGTAAAGACTTAGAAAAAACCTAAATGTCAAAAAACAACTAGAAAATTTACAGTACAGTAACTCAATGAAATGCACCCACTTAAAAACTATGCACTTTACCAAACTACTAAGAAAAGTATTTGTGTTTTATGGTTGTTGTTAAGTGCTGTTGAGTTGGGTCCAACTCATAATGACCCTGTATACAACAGAATGAAACACTCCCTGACAGGGCCATGCACACAATTTTTATGTTTAAGCCCTTTGTTGCAGACCCTGTATCAACCCATCTAGTTGAGGGTCTTCTTTTTTTTTTTTATTGACCCACCACTCTCACAAACATGATGTCTTTATCCAGTGATTGTTATATATTATGGACATGTCATGAGAGACCACACAGTCTACTCATCCTTGTTTCCAAGGAGCACTCTGCTTGTACTTCTTCCAGGACAGATCTGTTGGGTATTTTGGTAGTCCATGGTATATTTAATATTTGTCTCCCATACCAAAATTCAAAAGCATCAGTTCTTCTCCTGTCTCCCTTATTCACTGTTCAGCTTTCATAAGCATATATGACTGAAAATATCATGGCATGAGTCAGGTACACCCTCATCTTCAATGTTACATCTTTACTTTTCAACACTTTAAAGAGGTCTTTGCAACAGCTTTTCCCAATACAATGCATCTTTTGATTTCTTGACTGCTGTTTCCATGGTTGTTGATTGTAGAAGCAAGTAAACCAAAATTTTGGACAATCTCAATCGTTTCTCCATTTATCATGAAGTTGCTTAAGACCCAGTTATAAGGATATTTGGTTTTTTGATATTGAGGCACAATCCATACTGAAGGCTGTGTTCTTTGATCTTCATCAGTAAATGTTTCAAATCCTCTTCACTTTCAGCAAGCAGAGTTGTGTCATCTGTATAATGCAGGTTGTTAATGAGTCTTCCTCCAATGCTGATGCCATGTTCTTCATCATGAAGTCCAGCTTTTTAGATTATTTGCTCAGTATAGAGTCTGAAGAGGTACAGTGAAAGATACAGCCCTGATGCACACCTTTCCTGACTTTAAACCAAGCAGTGTTTCCTTGTCCTGTTTGAGCGATTGCCTCCTGGTCCATATACAGATTCCTCATGAGTACAATTAAGTGCTCTGGTATTCCCATTCTTTGCAATGTTATCCATAATTTGTTGTGATCCACATAGTCAAATGCCTTTGCAAAATCAATAAAACAAAGATAGACATCTTTCTGTTATTTTCTGTTTTTAGCTAATATCCATCTGACATCAGCAATGATGTCCCTGGTTCCATACTCCCTCCCTTCTGAATCCAGCTTGATTTTTGGGAAGTTCCCTCTAAATATACTGCTATTTGTGTGTGATATTAATGATATTGCTCAATAATTTCCACATTCAGTTGGTTCCCCTCTCTTGGGAATAGGCACAAACATGGATCTCTTCAGTTAGTTGGGTAGGTAGCTGTTTTCCAAAGCTCTTGTCATAGACAAATGAGCACCTCCAGTGCTGCATCTGTTTATTGAATGACCTCAATTGATATTCCATCAATTTCTAGAACTTTGTGTTTCACTAATGCCTCCAAGGCAGTTTCTACTTCTTCCTTCAGTACCATTGGTTCCTGATCATACGCAACCTCTTGAAATGATTGATCATCCACAAATTCTTTTTGGTATAATGACTGTGTATTCCTTCCATATGATTTTGATGTTTCCTAGTTGGTAGAGCAGTGCGCTGCAGTCTCTGAGGTCCCGAGTTCAATTCCCAGCACTGCAAAAATGGGAGAAGGACCTGGCAATCCACTCCCAAGGCAATCCCGAAACAATCTGCCATTGAAAACCCTATGAGGGTCACTATGAGTCGGACACGACTCGATGGCACCTAACAACAACAACAACAACAACAAGGACAGTCATACCACCCTGGCATCCAATCTCATCAGACCTTGGAAGCTCCGTGTTGGGGCTAGTTAGTCCTTGGATGGGAGGCTGCCTTGGAATACTGGATTCTGTAGGCTTGGGAGAAGGACCCAGCAGCCCACTCCCAAAACAATAAGCCATCAAAAACCTTATGAATAGGAGAGAAGCACTGACAGCAGTGCCAAGCATGGCATGTTTCATTCTGTCATATATAGGGTCATTATGAGTCACACCAAAATGGGAGAAGGATGTGGCAATCCCAAAACAGTCAGCCACTGAAAACCCTATGAGGGTCACTGTGAGTCGGATATGACTCGACAGCACCCAACAACAACAACAACAACAACAACAACAACAAGAGTCATAGCAGACTCAACAGTACCTAACAATGAAAAAATGGTTTTATGAATATAGCCATGCAAAATACCTAGAAAAAGAACATGGAAAATGGACAGTAAATGTGGATGAGAGTAGGAGTTGTAGGTTACTGATGCTGTTTTAATTTCTTATCAGTTAATTAATTAAAATTAGGTAAGAAACCTGATTGCCAAAAATGAGAAATAGCCCAAATGTCCATCACTGATAGGTCATTCTTTTTAAATTGTGGTACATCCATACAATAAATACCATTCTGCAAAACACTAATATATACAATGTATGTATCTCAATTACAGATGCTAAGTGAAAGATACCATACACAAAAGGCTATATACTACCTAACTCTACTTATATAATATTTGGGAAAGGAGAAGCTAAAGGGACAAGATCAAAGTTTGTGTGGGAATGGGGGAAGGGTGGACAAGGAACCTTTTTGGAATAACAGAAATTTCTATTCTTTGATTGTGGTTGGTTGTTATACACATTTATGTGTTTGTCAAAATTCAACAAACTCACCAGGGCTGGTGGCACAGGCCTGTAATTGTAGCACTCAGGAGACTAAAGCAGGAGAATCTCATGTTGAAGACCAGTCTGGGCTATAAAGTGAGCTTGAGGCCAGCCTGTGCTATACAGTAAGCCCCAGCCTCAAAACAAACAAAAAAATTATCAATGAACTGTACCATAATACAAAAGGGGGGAAAGTTTGCTATACATAAATTATATCTCAACAAATCAGTCTTAAAGATCTGGGAAAGCAAACCAAACCTACGTTGTTGTTGTTATTGTTGTTGTTGTTGGGTGCCAATGAGTTGGGTTCAACTCATAACAACTGTATGTACAACAGATGAAACATCAACACTGTGCCATGCCCAGCACTATTGTCAGTGTTTCTCTGCTATTCATAGAGTTTTCAATAGCAGATTGTTTTGGGAGTGGATTGCCAGGTCCTTCTCCCCAGTCTGTAGCACCTGGTATTTTCAGGAGGTATGCCATCCAAGGACCAAACAGACCGACCCTGCTTAGTTTCCAAGATCAGGAGGGACCAGATGCCAGGATGCTATGGGTATAGACAAAAGCTACTCAGACCCTTGTTTGCTAATGCCACATACCTTTTTAAAATCAAATTTATCAAGTACCCATCTCAAGCCAAACATTCCACCAGGAGTTAGTATGGAGTAAATAATATAGACAAAAAAATAAGGACAACTATACAAATAAATTGTAGTCAATGCAGAAAAGTATGAACACCAACTACCACTTGGAAGTGAGAGTCAAATAAGCAAGTCACACATTCAGTTTAGACTTGAGTAAGTCAGAGGTAATTTGTTTAATAAATGCATCACTATATCAATAGTTAACAGCAACTTGACTGTTCAAATATATGAATCATGGTTATATTTTAATATTTTGGCAGGATGTGGTGGCATGAGGCCTCCTAAGCAAGAGTCCTCATGAATGGAAATGCTAAAACAAACAGCACTACAGGCAGTGGTCAGGAGATAAAAAGAAGCACTGTGGATTTTAAGAACCTTCAAACATTATGGTTCTTCTGTTAGTATTTCAAAAATAGCTACTACAATGTATATATTTCTCTAAAATGAGGTAGGCCTAAGAGTAACTAAATCTCTGTTGTGGTGGTACTTATTTTTAGTTTTGGCTAAATTTACCATAATTTGTTTTCCATGATTTCCTGCAGCTTATCAAAGATTCTAAAAGATCACATAAACACACACTGTTACCAGTAAGTTAACCAAAATGTTCCTTGTTTAGTAAGCAAAACTTTACACCATGGGAATCAAGCTCAAGGTCACCTCATTCACTTGGCTTCCATTTGCTAGTCTTTGTTTTCCTTCAAAACTCAGACTTTTCTCTTTGGAACATGCCTCTGCGAATATCCTCTAAACAACCTTTGATGTAAGGAGTAAGGCAGGTCTCAGCCCCTCATTCCCTTCTCTTCCTACACTCACATCCTGTTTTAAGTGCACCTGGTTTGATAAATCCCCCAAGTATATGGCAAGCCCTGATATTTCTCTAGAACTTCAGATTTGAATACTCACCTGTCATTTAACATCTCCATTTGCATATTTAGGAAGCACCTCAAACTTCAAGTCTAAAAGACCTCCAAGTTTCTAGACTCCTACCAACTTCTCTTCTTTCTCAATGATCTTCATTCTTAGTAAAAGGCACCACTGTGCATCCAGGTTGGCCAGTCCCAAAACTTAGGAGTCAGCATTAAGTCACCTCTTTCCCTCTCACCCCAATAACAATTCCAATAGGTACCACCTTCAAAATAAGACTCTGAATTAAAAAAAAAAAAAAAAAAAAAATATATATATATATATATATGTATATATATGCCTCAAATGCAACCATTTCTCACCTTCACTATTGTCCCCCAGCCCAAGCCCCCATTCTCTGCCTCCTGGCAAACCATTAGCCCCTTGCCTCCTTACAATGTACTACTCGCCACTCAGCAATCAAAACAATCCTTCTGAGTTATAACTCAGTTCATGCCTCCCCTATCTTTCAAGCTTGCTAGTGCTTCCCATCACTTACCATAAAAAAGGGACCTATGATCTGGAACAAAGTCATGATTTGGATGAGTATCCATCAACATTCCATATGTTACAGTCTTGGTCCCCAAGGTGGCACCACTGGGAGGTGCTATGGTCCCTTGGAGGGTGGGGCCTAATGGGAAGTCCTTAGGTCACTGGGGGTGTGACCATGAAGGGGGAAGTGGGCCTTAATCCCATCTTCTCTCTTTGCCTCTTGGTTCTTCATGGAAGCTGTAAGGTCCTCCCATGTGCTCCTGCCTTGATGTGCTATCCTCACCACAGAACCTAAGTAATGGGACCACTTGATCTTGGATTGAAACCTCCAGAACCATGAGTCAAAAGAAATCTTTTCTAAGTTAGCTGCCTCAGATACTTCATTATAGTGATGGAAATCTAACTAACACAAACAATAATTGTTGTTGTTGGGTGCTGTCAAGTTGGTGTCTGACTCATAGCAACCCTACATACAACAGGTAAAACACTATTATTAGTGAATCTCTGCTATTCATAGGGTTTTCAATGGCTGATTGTTTTTTGGGAGTGGGTTTCCAGGTCCTTCTCTGAAGCCTACAGCACCTGGTGTTCCCAGGCAGTCTCCCATCCAAGTACTTACCAGGCCCGACTCTGCTTAGCTTCCAAGGTCTGCTGGGATCTGACACCACAGTGGTATAGCTACAGGCTAAACAATAATTAGTAACAGATTAACCTTTGTGTTAGAGGCGAAATGAACATCTTCGAAGGTAAGAGGATCCTGCTGCCACCTCTAAATCTGATCACATTGCTCTACATAACAGTCAGCCCTGAGATGCTGGGACAGAATTCCTGAAAAATCAATGACCATCCATTTCTACATCAATATGAGTACAAACAGATATTCTCCTCCTCTTATCTAGACTGAGACCTCCACAGTTACCGTGCAGGCTGTGAGCGCAAAGGATACCCTCTCAGCCTGCTGACCACTGTTTAATTTTCATGACTTGAAGTCTTCTAGCCCATGACTTTCACAAAAAATCTGTACCATAGTGTATCCAAAGAGTTACAAGTAAGAATGCCAAGCAATCCTCCCATAAACTTCCATTTAAAATGTATAGGCAGGCCTTTGTTTAAATGTCCTATTATCTGCAAGTTTCCTAACAATACTTCACTTGTGTTCCCAGGCAGTATAGGAAACAAGACATGTTACTGTTTCAGTTCCTCAGATTTACTGAGATTAACATTTAACACAAAAGAATTTCTTCCAAATTAGAATCATCTAGAAATATATCCCAGTAGCCCTAGCATCATAAAGAAAAATAACTTCAATATTTGCTATTTCTAAAATTTTCTTAAATTGACCCCTAAAACTTTTACCTCCTTCTACACAAGCCGAGAAGAAAAGTCTTCAGTGCCTCTTCCTCCACACATCTGTCTTTGGCAACACACCCTCCGCACTTTCCTTTTTCCTTAAGTGATCATCTTCTGGCAGCAAGACGGCAGTGGTGGCCTGTGCCATTTGGGCCCTCTTTGTCAGCCAGGACTATTTTTAGGCCAGTGGCACCTCTCTGATTCCTAGTTTGGCCTGAGATAATCATGAAGCAGTCCTTAGAGACAAACCCTTCCAAAGCCAGGCAAGTCCCAGAATGATTAGCAATACTCCTCTGCTAACACATCAAAAACCTCCCAAGGACTTCAAAGGAGAATGTCCTCCTAGGATAGCCAGGGTAAGGACAGCCACGTCGAACCTGCCTGCACTCAACTGGCCCCCATTTCCCATGTGCAGTGCATAGTGGCCATGACTTCAACAAGTTAACAAATCAAAGCTGAAAGAGATTTACTACTCATAGCAGAGTTTGACCTACAGGCCAGAAAATTTACAAAACAACTCATTGATGAGATTTATTGTTAAAATGTCTGAAACCAACAGATTTCAGACTTCTATGTCAGCCTTGGAAAGAGACACTGAAAAAGTATTCAAAGAAGAATTTTGGCACCCATCAAAAAAAGGAGAGCATGCCAAGGTGATGTAGTAAGTTAAATATCCCCTGTGCTATTTATAAACATAACCATAAACTATCATTTCTAATTAGAACAGGCCTTCCAGAAACACTAAATACATCTGATGCTAAAATGACACACCACACCTCTATAAAAGACAACTGTAGGAACATGAATTTTAATAACTACAATATTAGGTTGGCTTTTCCATCTCACTACTAAAATGAATATAAGAACTTCAAGCCAAGGTTGGGCATGGTGGTACATGCCTGTAATTGCAGAACTCAAGAGGCTGAGGCAGACAGATCACAAATTTAAGATTATCCCACACTACATAGAGAGGAAGGAAAGAGGGAAAGATGGAGGGGGAGAGAGCTGCCTCAGAGCTGCAGGTCCAAAATAATAAAAGAAGGTTCACTTGTTGGTCCTGGCTCTGGCAGTTAGAATCTGCTTATTGGGAATTTCTGGCTCTGAAGGGAAGACATCTCTACCTGTCAAGGTGTCTTCGGCTCTGGAGTTGGGATTTTCCAGGGACTACTAAATGTGGGTGTGTTCTGGGAGAGCAAAGTGATACAATGTGGACCTCAGGAGGCAAGAAATGCAGCCAAGTTTCCTCCCTTATCCTCACAGCAAGAACACACTCTCATGGCTGCAATATTAGCTACTTTTTG
The DNA here is from genome assembly GCA_007922755.1 of Pedetes capensis. Lineage (NCBI taxonomy): Eukaryota > Metazoa > Chordata > Mammalia > Rodentia > Pedetidae > Pedetes > Pedetes capensis. Next base: position 173,703 of record VMDO01000083.1, on the reverse strand, counting down.
CATTTCTTAGATGGGAGTGTGGGAAGAGAACTCACTGGACCTTATAACCTGCCCTCAACAGACACGGGGGGATAGATGGTGTAATATTTGATAAAAGAAAAATATTTCATATGCATGCTGTTGTGCTGTGAGAAGAATTTAGAAATTCACAAATTGGGCTTTGGTAGCTTTATATTTCTAAGGACAATGTGCTCAATTCAAAGTCTTCATTTCCATGAAAATGGCCCTTGAGCCTGGCTCCTAATTGTATGACAACCTATGACAGACTTTAAAATCACAGGGACAGGAAAGTCAATCAAGATGGAAACCTCAATAATTGCCCTTAGCAATACATTCCCAACAGAAACAAGTCACTAATATGCTTACTATCTTTAAAGGCAACCTCAGGGCCAGGCGTGGTGGAGCACACCTATAATCCCAGCAGTTTGGGAGGTGGAGACAGGAGGATTGCAAGTTCGAGACCAGAGGCAGTCTGTGTAATTTAGCCAGACCCTGTCTCAAAAAGTTAAAAAAAAAAAAAAAAAAAGGGCTGGGGGTGCAGCTCAGTGGTCCAGCACTTGCAGAGCATGCAAGCGCAAGACCCTGGGTTCAACACCTGGTACCACAAAAATAAATAAATAAATAAAAATAAAAAAGGCAAGCTCAGTTGGCAGCCAACAAATTCTAAACTGGCCAGGGCCATAGTGGCCAATCTCACAGATCTGTGGGCCCTGATGGCATAACAAGTTAGCTCAGAGTTTAAAGACAGATGACGGCAATGAGAATTTTCACTAAAAGATGGGAGAGAAATATCCTACCCAGGCTTGCCAAGGTAACATCTATAGAAATCTAAGCCCCAATTTTTTCAGTGAAAATCCACTCGTGCCTTTCTCCAAACGATTTCAATTTTGTATAAAGTATTTTAATCAGAAGTTAAATAAAACAACATCTCTCCTTCCATGTACTAACTTCCCATTTTAGCTGTTAGAGGTAAAATGCCGGTGTGTTTAACTTAATCTAATGTGGATTGTACTTGAAAATAATACTGTTTGCCACTGTTGCATTAATGTAACATGTTTTAGGTAGCAATTTAAACCTTACCAATTTCCACAGAACTATTCTGTTAATATAACAGACTTTCCAGAATTAAATAACCTTAAGTAATTTTTCTTATATCCAGAGCTGCCAGCTAGCTACAAGAGGAGGAACCTATACAACAGCACTCCATCCCAGAAAAGGTAGGTATCTACAGAATGGGACACCACTTCTGCCACTTTCCTTATCCCTGGTACAGAGGACCTTTTTACAAGAGCCCTCATTCATTTGATAAACATCCATTAATTCTCCACTATGTGCCAATTGCTTTGCCAGGCACTAGGGACACAGTGCACAAGATGGTCCCTGACTTTAAGGAGTTGTCAGAAAGTCTACAGTTCAATCAGGAAGAGAAGAATCTACAAGCAAGTAATTATAAAAATTGCAAAGGGAAAGGTGATCAGAGCCTAAGGGGACCTTGAGCTTTGGATATGGAGAGAATGGTTAAGTGTGGCTCCCTAAGGGTGAAGAAGCTTGAGCTGAGGATAAAGAACAGGCAGGTGAGTGTTTCTTAGTCTTTCAGATTTTATGGACTAATTCAATTTTCCCTCCCAAACTCTACAGAGAAAACATGAGGATTCTAGCCAGTTTTTTGTCTGTCTGTCTGTAGTACCAGACATTGAACTCAGGGCAATACACATGCTAGGACAAATGCTCACCACTGAGCTGAACCTCCAGCCCATTTTATTTTTCATTTTGAGACAGGGTATCACTAAGTCATGCAGGTTGCTTCTAGCCTCTAACTCACAATCCTCCTACTTCAGCTTCCCAAGTCACTGGGATTATGGGCATGCGGCATCACACCCAGCAGGTTTCCGGCTTTTAATTTCATCATTGAGGGCATATCAGACAAAACCTTTCACTGCTATAAATACATTATAAAAGACATTTTAACAACAACAATTTTAAAATAGAACCTAACTGCAGAATAAGAATATTCCTATAGTTTGAGTTACATAATCTTAGTACATTGTATGATAAACATTTTGTTACCACACACCTCTGATTCATATATCTGCATCTAGAACCTCTGAGCTAAGCCAAAAAGGCACTCATGGGTTATGGAAAGGCAGTTTTCCACTTGCAGGAAGGTCAAAGCAGCAGACTCAGAAAGACATGAGCCAAGGAGAATGTTGAGAGGGCCAATGGGCAGATAAAGCCTAGGATACTTTGAGGAAGGGCAGTGTCTTTCAGTAGAAAGACTGTCAGCCAGTAGAAGCCACAGCAGACACCACATTCACCAGCACACATAGAAGCCCCATGGGATGCACAGGGACAAAGGCATCCAAAGAGCAACCATGACCAGCTGCCTTGGTAGTGGCCAGAGAGGCCTGGGAGGCAGCACCTAGACCAGACGAACCTCATGACTGCCATGATATTATCAGGCTCCTCCAGGACCCAGGTGCCAACTCAGACAGGGGAGGGGAAACCATCTGTCATAGAGAGAAGGGCCCAGATAGGAAGTCTGAATTGACCAAATTTAAATACCAAAGTGAATATTTACTTGGGAGTGTTTTAAACTGAAAGAGACTAAAGTGATCTTGTAGCTATATTATGTATTCTCTACAAGAGACACGAAATGGAGACTTGTGAGCCAGTTGGCTTATAAAAGAAATGCAGGGTGCTGTATGCATGTTTGTCTTTTAACCCCAGTAACTGGAGAGGCTGAGGCAGGAGGATCACGAGTTTGAGGCCAGAGACAGCCTGCACAACTTAGCAAGACCTCATCTCAAAAATAAAAAAGGGGTTAGGGATGCAGCTCAGTGGTAGAGCACTGGCCTAACATTGAAGGAATGAAGAAAGAAAGAAAGGAAGGAAGGAAGGGAGAGTGGGTGGGAAGGAGGGAGGAAGGGGAGGAAGATGGGTGGGAAAGAGGGAAGGAAGGAGAGAGGGAAGGAGGGCGGGAGGGAGGGAAGGAGGGAGGAAGGGAAGGAGGGAAGGAGGAAAGGAGGTAAAAAGAAGGAAAAAGAAAAAACATAAAAGAAAGGAAAAGAAGGAAGGAAGGAATGGAGGGAGGGGGAAAAAAACAAGAAAGAAAAGAAAATTCCATTTCCAAGTCATAATGTGTGTTAAACCTGATTCTGTAGTTGTGAGAATGGCTGGGGTTGGAAGAAACAGACCCTCATAAAAACTGGTAAGAAGGTGGGGTTCTATGTTTAATACTAAGAGTCAAGGCAGTATATTTAACTAGCATTTAAACCAACTGTGGGAGCAGCTTGTCTTTAGGAATACAGGAGGAGTGCATAAGATAATTCAGTTCAGGCCAAGAACACATCACCATTATTCTTTGGATTTCTTAGGAAGTCACCTTCCTCAAACCAGCACATACTACTTTGTACCAAAGATACACTTTTTGGAAAGAAAATTAAAACAGAACTTTTTAAAGACTCTTACAGTTGACAAGTATTACGGAGTGAGGCTGACCTAATGGCTGAACAATGATCTGAAGCTTTTGACTGTCAAAAGGACTTGTGAGAGAAAGAGCTGTGTAAACACAGTGTTCAGCACATCAAGGGACAGCAAGGACCGCCCCCCTCAACACACACACACTCTCAATTCCATTTATCTGCCCATAGTTCGCAGTGTGCACGGCCAGGATGGGGGAGGAAGCAGCTACCTCTTCCATGGAGAGAGAGAATGCCATCAGCCCACAGCTCTGCAAAGTTCACAAAGCATTCTCAAATTGACAGTCCCTTGTAAAGACAAGTCACATGCCAGTCACATTCCTCTTTTAGAGATATTAAACCTTACATTTTCATAAATGTACCTTGCTCAAGAAGTAGTTAATAAGCAGCAGCAATGGAGATTAAACTCAGTTCAAAGTGTATTTTTGTTTTGTTTTGAGATGGAATCTTGCTATGTTGCCCAAGCTGTCCTTAAACTCCTGGGCTCAAGCCATCCTCCCAAGTAGCTGGAGCTACGGCCACACACTGCTGTACCCAGCTCAAACTCTTGTAATCTTGATCTCTTTCCACTCTTCCCCTTCTCACAAAAGAATCACTAACATTTGGCAGTTTCTATCTACATAGCCATATATCCCAAAGCTGCCTGAACACAGAGGGCATACATCACTCATGGAGCTCCCAGACTGACACAGGGTTGCACTGGGAAGCCAAAAGTAATCTTAGCATGTTTCATTCATTTACAAAAGCTGATGTAACAGTGACAACTCATCTCATAGGATTGTTTTAGAGTTAAATGGAATTTTTAGGATTGTTTTAGAGTTAAATGGAATTTTTGGAAACTCACATAATTGTTAGATATTACTGTTATAATGTTAGTATCTTGTGATAACAAGCTTTATCATCATCATCACTTTGTTGAAAACCAAAATTCAACAACTTGTTTATCTGGCCAAGGGAACTTTCTAGAGAGATATGTTCCAAATCTTGATTGATGTGTTGGCTATATAGACTTATTATTCATCAAAACTCATAATTGTACACTCACCTAGGTGTATTTCACGCACTAGCACTTAATTTTATCTCCCTCTCTCTCTCCCTCTCTCTCTCTCTCTCTCTTTTTTTTTTTTTTTCCTCAAAGACCATGTGGCAAAGTAAACAGTGTGTGTTCTGGAACACATCCCTGTTTCATGTGGGAATCTACAGGTTTTTTTGTTTGTTTTTCCTGGCTCGTGTTCTACAATCTGGTTTCCAACTAATCCTTCCTACCTAGTTGAAACCTTTGAATGTTGATAATACCTGTTATCTGCCATTTTTGTCTGCTCTATTCAAAATGTTAATCCCAATGACTCAGGGGGCAGAGGCAGAATGACTGTAAGCTTGAGGCTAGAGGCAAACTGTAACTCAGCAAGACCCTGACTCAAAAAAAATAATTAAAAATGGGCTGGGGGTGCAGCTCAATGGTAGAGCACTGGCAAAATATGTGCGAAGCCCTGGGTTCTACCTCCAAGTATCTCAAAATATTAAATAAAAATAAAATAATAATACCCAAGATATGGAATCAACCTGGGTATCCATCAACGGATGAATAAAGGAAATGTGGTATATATACACCATGGAGTTTTATTCAGCCATAAAGGACAAAATTGTGGCATTTGCTAGAAAATGGATGAACTAGAGATTGTCATTTTAAGCAAAACAAGTCAGACCAAGAAGACAATTATCATGTTTTCTCTCACATGTGGACGCTAGACTTCAATATAAATTCAATATTAAAATATTTAGGTCATGAAAGTAGAAGGGACCTTTGTCCCTTTGTAGGGAAAGACAATGAACTAAAGAGAAGGGGGAGGGGCAAGAAGAAAGGCTAATCGAAGGAAGGAAGTATCACATATTTTGCCCTTAAGACAAAATTAGGATCTATATATAGAGAAAAATACACACACAAACAAGACATGCAAGTAGAAAGGGGACCATTGGTGGGGAAGAAGGAGGTGGGGGGAGAGAGGTCATGAACGCATAAAGGGGGAGGTGAACATGGGCAATGTACAATGACATGCATGTATGGAAATGTCATTACAAAGCCCTTTAAGCTGTATGCTAAAAAAAAATTACTAATAAAATAGGATGACTGGGAAAAATAAAAGCAGAACCATGTGTCAGTTGCCTACAGACTCAAGCCAACAGACTCCCAAGAATCTGAAACATATTTCTCAATCTATGTCAGCATTCCTTCAACAATTTATTGGGCCACTAAATATAAAGCACATTCTAAATACTCCTAATAGGTCAACAAAATTAACTTTTTGTTCTTTGAACTATTACATCATGTTGTAGATAATTTTCACAATTCTTTATTTTCTATCAAAGTCGGTAAACATACATGAGAGTCAAAACAGTAAGACCAAGTTCCAGGGCAGTGTGGAGCAAAAACAGAAAAGACTGTTTATAAAAATAAACAACTAAAACCAACCCATATGCACCCAGTGCCCACCCAGGGTGCTGTCAAGGACTGTACAGTTGGGCTAAAGAAAAGACTCGATATAAAGACTTGGCATGCTTTTGGTCTGTAAATTATATATAGCTCATTAAAGAAATTATCTAAGAGGTAGCACAAGCTGTTTGAAGTACATGAGGGTAGACTAGGTGGGAAGGGCAGAATTTAAAGCTAAAATAAAATCCTTTCTAGAAAAAACACATTCAGACAGTTTTGACATCTCTTCAAAGTCCACTTGGCTAGAAGGAAATAATTTTCCATCTGAATCATGCCAAGACCAACTGAAAAACGTCATTATATGTGAGTAGTTACGCAAGTCGGCACCTCACCTTGTACATCCCAGCCTCTATTAAACATCAACTTCCTGGACTCTTTACCGCAAAATGATTATCTACATTAGGCTTTCCATTGGCCAATAAAAGTTCTTGAACAGAAGGGCAATGTACGGACCCATCTAACTCAAAGCAGCTGCCAAGAAAGAGCCAACCCCCATAAAGGGCCCATTTTTATAGCTCAAACACTGTGTACTCCTTAGAGGACAAGAGGGTAACAAAGAACTAATAACTGTTAGAGCTAGAAATCGTGACTGAGATTCAGGTATAACCATTGTTTTGTGGAGCATTAGTCTCTCCCCACTTCCAAATGGCACCAGACCTCACCTTCAATTTAAATTTCTACCTGGGATTACCTCCCTCATTTGTATCACTAATTGCCTGCCTCTGCACAAAATAACGAGACAAAATTCAAGATTTTTATAGAAAAAGAAATTCCAGAATAGCAAATATTACTCCTTATTTGACATACAAGACTTTAGACTGCTCACCTGTAAAATGGGACACAAGTGATTCAAATGATTGTTCTTAAAGAATTTTGTTTTTCAGACTTTTTTTAAAAAGCAGTCTAAGTTTTATGAAAATGGAATGTATTGTTGGGCGTCATGGTGCACACCTCTAACCCCAGTACGGAGGCAGCAGGAGAATCTCAAGTTCAAGGTCATGCTGGGCTATATAGCAAAACCCTGCCAAAGAAAGAGAAAAAAAGACAGAGAAAGTAGAATGTATTGTAAAGATTGGTAACTGTCAGTTTTCCATTTGTGCTACTAAATAGCTATGACATTTAACATTCTGTTTTATGTTCTGTGGTTAGAAAATGGAAAAATAATAAACCATAATTCTGAGCTACACCATCTAAACTTTTACATATCCAAATCATTGCATAACTTCAGCACCAATATGAAGACCCTAACAATAGTAACCTACTACTTGTACTGGCATTAAAACTAGTCAAGTAGCAGTATCATATTGAGAGCAAGGAATGGATGAGAAGAAGTTCTAGGTGCTACTCCTGGTACCTTAACTTACCACAATGCAAAACATTTATCCAAATAGTTCTGGTGTCCGATGTCCTTATATATGAAACAGAGCTCTCATGACCTGTGTTTGTGTGTTAACTGAAAGAAAATGTTTTTAATGTGTTGCATTTACAAGAGACTTTCCAAAATATAAGGAATTATTTTACTTTGCCTGAAAGACAGAAGTCCAGAATCACTTTAGTATATAAATTTATAAATAGTAACATGTATTTACAACTGAAACATGAATGTTTTAGTCTAAGTTAAAACTTAGAACAGGGTCCCTCAGCACTTTAAAATCCACAAGTGTATTATTAGTTCAAAAGGTTAACTAAAATGCTTTTAGAATGTGCTGATAGCAAACTGGCAACATAATTTACAACATTTAGCAAAAATGAAAGTATCTGCTTTGATTTGAAAAGATACATTGGGTGTGGTGGCATATGCCTGTAATGCCAGCATTAGGGAGGCTGAATCAGAAGGATTGCAAGTTCCAGGCCAGCCTGGGCTACACAGTGAGATATGCAAAATTACCAGCTTCTGTTGATCATCTTCTATAAACCCGGCACTGTGGTAGGTACTATCCCTAAGGTACTGATGAGGCAACTAGGGTTCAGAAGTAATGAACTAATTTATCTAAGGTCACACAGCTAATATGGAAGATCTCAGGCATGAACTCAATTTTGTCTGATTGCTCGGTTTGTGCACACTGTATTTCATTCCTCTTGTAAATGTTCTGATATCCGTAACATTTTTTTCCAATTCTATTTTTTTTTAAAAAAAGTATGCTTCCAAAGTCTCACAACAGATATCAAAGTGAGCAAAATCTAGCTCAATGTTGAAACACCTGTATTCATTTTATTTTTCCAAATTCAATTTTTAAAGAAATCAACAATGATGGAAAGAAAAGTAGTACTCAGCACTGAAGGGTCAGAAAGAGGCCTCATTATTTAAGACCAAAAGGATTTATACAAGTAGAAAATAATTTTCTCTTGATTATGTATCTACAATATTTCAAGTTTTAAATGTTCAGTTTAATAACATATGACCGCAAGTAGAAAGGAGACCATTGGTGGGAGGGAGCAGATAGGGTAGCAGTGTCACAAGAAGGTAAGGGGGAAGTTAACATGAGCAATGCACAATGAAATTCCTGTGTGGAAATACCATAATGAGACCCATTAAGTTGTACCTTAAAAATTACTAATAAAAAATTTTCAAAAATAAGCTATGACTGGCATTACTAACAAAATAATCAAATATGCAATATAAACTGTTATAATTGTTTTCATAAAAAGAAATGGTTGGTTTGGGATTAGAGTTCAGTGTTAGAGTGCTTGCGTAGGTTGCACAAGGCCATGGGTTCAATTACCAGTAGCACAAAAAGGGTAGGGGGAGATATGTAGGCATTTTTTTCTGCCTCCATTCCTTTTTCTTTGACTGGACCTTTTTCATATTGGAATTAAGAGTTAATAAACCCTGCTGTGTAGTTATTATTATCTTCTTTTTGGGTGGTTGAGGGGTGAGGGTGAGCCGTTGAGACAGGGTCTCACTGTGTAGCCTTACTTGGCCTGAAAGTTGCTATGTAAATCAGGCTAGCCTTGAACTTGAGTCAATCCCCCTCCCTCTGCCTCCCAAGTGCTGAGATTATAGACATGCACCATCACATGTGGTTATCATTAGTATCTTCATAAAGCAACACAAGAAAGCAAGACAACTACCTTAAACATAAAACAAAATGCACTACTTGAGAGCTTCAATCAAGTTCAATAATCAGAAATCCTAGTGAACTATCAGAAAGTTTTACAGAAATGCAAAACTACTCTGAAACACAAATCTTATTAAATGTAATACAAGAAAGAACAATCTTAGACTGAAAAGTCATCTGAATTCCTCCAGACATTGTAAATACATAGCTCTGTAAAGAGAAAACAGTCCTACTCACTAGTTAAGAGAAATTGTCAACTTGTGGTTGTCTTTACAAACGGAGAATGCAATAAATTATCACAAGTGGAATTCTGTATAAATATTTGCAGATGGGTATGCCAGATGTTCTGAGAATGGCCCTTCATAATAGAAGAGTAACTCAGAAGAAACAGGAACCTCAGCACCTTCCAACTCTGTTACTCTCCTCCTAACAGCATTCCTCTTCCAAAGGCATATAAGACCGGGTGAGCTGCCTCCACTGTCTTTGCTTACTGAGTGTGTAACACTGGATGAGGGGTGAGCGCAAGAGGACAGGTCAGAGGAAAGTGGAGCAGGTCAGAGGAAAGTGGAGCAAAGCAGCAAGGAAACTAATATCTCTGATTTAAAAGACCATCTAGTAATTGCAACAAACTGGAAGAACAAAAGAATTTCAAATCCCATGCCATCAGAGCTCTAGATGATTTCTTTCAGGCTACATCTGCCATGGGGCTGGGGTTTAGCTCAGATGGTCGAGTTCTGCTCTGTGCTGAGGCCCTATGTTTGATCTCTAGCACCAGGGAAAAGGACATGGCAATCCACTCTCCAAGCAATCTGGAAACAGCCATTGAAAACCCTATGAGGGTCGCTATAAGCTGGACCACCAACAACAACACATCTGCCACAAATAATTATAATACAAATGTACCTAGCATCATAAGGTTCAAACTCTACCCTTAAAAAGCTTACAAAATGTAACAAAGATTGGAAAAGGTATCTAGAGAACAGTATTCAGAGAAATTAAGGAAAGCCACTGATTGCAGTGCTAAGTGCCTTGCCTTTTCTGGTGAGAAGGAAAAGGGTAAAGGTTATTAAGAGTAAGGATTCTTTAGATACCAAACTTCTTACCAAATGTGACCAAAATAACAGAATATCCAACGCATGGCACAATGTTCACAACTAGGGAGAATATTTCTAGCAACATAAACGTTAATATCCTGTAAGAACTGAGGCCAATCTTTCTGTACCTGTGCCCCTCTACCTTATACAATGTTTGGGCCATAGAAAGTGTTCAGCATGAGGCCTGAAACTGATGAACACCAAATATATTCTCAACAGCAAGGGATTTTACTGGTGACTTTTATTTACCATTTAACATGAAAACATAATTCTAACTATATGCATAAATGGCTTGATTCTACATGTGGGGTCTAATAAAACAAGTACATTTTTGTTGGTAACTAGGTCCTGGCAAGATTCAGCCTTCTTAAACCCATTCTGCCTTCCTCCAATCTTTCTTACTCTATTGCCAGCAGGTAGGAATTCTGCAATCCTCACTTCAATTAAAGTCTATTGGGTTAGGTTAGTAGTGACAGGCAAATACAGTTCAATTCTGCAATGTGCCCAACACTGAGATGATTATAGCATAGCAGTTTATTATACAATAAAAAATAAGATTTTTATAGCACAATGTGATTTAACCAGTATTCTGGTAAATACAACTCAATCAACTTACAAAGAGCTAGGGGAAGGGGGTGGATCTATATCTGAATGCCATCTCTTAGACTGTTTATATCTGTGCTGATTTCTATTTTTATTCCATGAAGTTAGCCAAGTGAGCTATGTTTTAAAAGGACATGCAGGTTCAATTATCATTAATCATTAACAATCAAAAAATCTATAAGGTAAACATAATAAAAAATTATCAATTTGTCACTGAACACTGCTAAATACTTCATATGAACCTCTCATGTGAAGTAAGGTGAAGGAATATTGATTTTCCCTCCAGGATTGGTTTATGCATAATATCTGAGTTAAATATTACCAAGTTTCCAAAGCACAGAAAAAGTATACAAGATAAGCTAACCACCCAATAGTCAATACTTAATGATCTGTCATAAACATTATTTAAGCAGTATCTTTATTTACCCCAGGATATATATTTACACCTCTTCTTCCTATTCTTCAGATAAGTAGGGACATTTCCCAGAAGGATTCCTTTCTGGGCATCAATTTAGGACATAATATTTCCTGAAATGTCTTAGTTAACTGCAGAAGATCAAGGTAATTATGATTGATTGGCCCTCAAACACTAATTTTCTTTTCTTATGCATCAAGCTTCAAATACAATTTACTTACAAAGTATAAGTACCTATATTTAAAAGAATGATATGTTAGTTGTTGTTGTTAGGTGCAAGTCGGTATCCAACTCATAGCGACCCTCATAGGGTTTTCAATGGCTGAGTGCTTCGGGATTGCCTTAGGAGTGGATTGCCAGGCCCTTCTCCCACTTTTGCGGTGCTGAGAATTGAACTCAGGGCCTCAGAGACTGCAACGCAGTGCTCTACCCACTGAGCTAAATCCCAGCCCAAATAGAGGTTTAGAAACCCTTTCCAATGTGTCTTACCTACAAGACTGATGGATTCACAGACTGCTCTAGTCTTTTGCTATGCTGGCACTGTGGAAGGATTACCAAGCCTGCCTTTTACTCAGCATAACCCTTACCAAAACATGAACTCAGTACAATTACACTACATGGAAGTCACGTCCTTGCAACCTCTTTGCCCCTTGCCAGCTAGTCTGAGAAACTTAGTTCTTACACGTATGTTCTCTTTACTGCTCAAAGAAATTCTAGTCAAATCCACTCAAATAGCAAGCATGTTTCCTCAAGAGAAACTTTAAGTTACTTTAAAACTATCTTTAGTTTTACAACTTCAGAATTAAACAGTTTCTAAGTAACAATGAAAGCAAGATAGGTGGTTTTTCCTTTATTCATGTAATTGTGTGGGCATGAATATTCTTAATTTAGACATAAGCCTGATAGCCAGATATACCCTTTGTGTGGGGAGGGTTGAGGGGTATTTAGGGGTTGAGCCCAGAGCCTCACACACACTTTGCAAGTGCTTTACCAGTGGGCTGCATCCCCCAGTCCAGTTTTTATTTTTTATCTTGAGATAGGGTCTCACTAAATTGCCCAGGCTGCCTGTGGCCTTGAACTCAAATACTCTGCCTCTGCCTTCTGAGTTGAAGGGATTACAGGCACTGCACCTGGCTGTTCTGTCTTTAAATATATTTTATTACTCTTTGATATGGAGCTTAATCTTAGTCCAAGGCAAACATTACCTTTAATGAACAAATTAGGTTTCTTTGTAAATCAAAGATTCATATGCACATGTTCTCCTGAAGTACATATTAAGCTACTATAATGTTAATTTTATAATATTAATTAAGCTATTATAATATTAAGCTACTAAGTGGAGCATGTCTAGGATCAATCTTATTTGTATTCAATTTATTGAGCAAACTTTTCTGGATTTTTTTGTGTAACATTTAGACATCAGAGCAATCACAAAAATGCAAATTAGCTATAGTATATGAAAACGATATTTTATTATTTTATTTATCCACATAGAAAAGACCTGTCATCCCCAAAACAGAAAAGTATTTTTTTCCTCATCTTTGGCCAAGTGAACAAGAAAAAGTCATACATTAATGTCATCATGGACAACTATCCACATGAAAGGGTATTAATTATTGATTTTAAAGAATACTGAGGTCATTTAAAAAACATATCATCAGGGTAATATTTTATAAAACTTGGTTTAGAGATAATTTTTTAGAAGAAGCAATTGCTAGTCAGATTTAGTTCCTAATTACAAAAGACCATCCTAAGCCAAGTATGGAGACTTCTGGTCAAAGCAGACTTTTCAGAATGAGATTTCAGGCTGGCTGAGGTCATACCCATCCCACCCAACAGAGTCCCTCTTTTTCCTGCAGGGTAGGATCACTCATCCTTGGTCAACAGTGCTTATTTCCTCTGGAAGCCACAGTCACCACTGCCCAAGTACATGCCAAATAAGTAGTCAGCTCTTCTTAGGCCCACCTACCTCCAGAGAAAGTCTGGGGCCATTTTTAAGTGCCTCCAAATATACCCCCTGAAAACCAATCTCTTCCTCAAATGCAGTCCTTTGTTTTACTCCTAGGATCTAAGTTAAAAAAGAAAAGGAGGGAAGGGAGGAAGAAAAGAAAGGAAATGAAGGAAGGCAGGCAGGAAGAAAGGAAGGGAGGGAGGGAGGAAAGAGGTGGGAGGGATGGACTTAGGATCTGATGAAGAACTCATTCCTTTCAGTAAGGCCTTTTAAAACTCCATAGGATCACAAATGGTGCTGGGAAACAAGGTCATCCACATGCAGAAAAATGAAAGCTGACCCGCATCTCTCAATATACATGAGAGTTAACTCAAAATGGATAAAAGATCAACATAAAACCAGAAACTTTAAAACTTATAGAAGGCAAGATAGGCAACACACTCCATCATAAAGGCATAGGAAAGTATTTCCTTAATAGGACTCCAATTGCTCAAGAAATTGCAACAAGAATAGATAAATGGGATCACATGAAATTAAAAAGCTTCTGCACAGCAAAAGAAACAATTAACAGAGTCAAGGAAACCCCCACGGAATGGGAAAAATCTTCACATTTTATACAGCAGATAAGGGTCTAATTACTAGAATTTATAAAGAACTCAAGAAAAAAACTCCCCCCAAAAAACCAAATAACCCAATACACAAATGGGCAAAGGAACTGAGTAGACAGTTCTCAAATGAAGAGGTCCATAAAGCCATGAAACACATGAAAAAATGCTCAGTATCCCTAGCCATTAGGAAAATGCAAATTAAAACAACTCTGAGATTTCACTTTATACCAATAAGAATGGCCAAAATCAATAAAACAAATAACAAATGCTGACGAGGTTGCGGTGAAAAAGGAACACTATTACATTGTTGGTGGAGCTGTAAATTGGTCCAGCCACTGTGGAAATCAATATGGGGATATCTTAAAAAACTGAAAATAGATCTACCATATGACCCAGCTATAACACTACTAGAAATTTACCCAAAGGAAGATGGCTCATCATACCACCAAGACACCTGCGTCTCCATGTTCAATGCTGTACTTTTCACAATAGCAAGGATATGGAATCAACCAAAGTGCCCTTCAACAGAAGAATGGATAAACAAACTATGGTACCTATACACGATGGAATACTACTCAGCAATCAAGAAAAATGAAATAAGGTCATTCGCAGCAAAATGGATGGAATTAGAGAAAATTATTTTAAGTGAACAAACTCAAGCTCAGAAAGAGAAACACCACATGTTCTCACTCATATGTGGGAGTTGAATCAAAATTATAAGGAGGAAACATCCTATTCAAAGGTCGGATCAAAATAAAACGGGGGAAAAAAAGCTAAGAATGGTGTCAATATAAATGGTCTAGAAAATGCATGCAATTGTTCTGACAAGATAATAACAAAGTTTGCTACAGGAAAAATTTCTATCTTAAACAGAACTGGGACTCAAGTACATATAGAAAAATATTACCAAGTAAATGATAGAGAAGACTTAGATGGGGGGGAGGCATACAAGAGGGTAAAGGGGAACCTATATGAATAATGTACATCAAAATGCATATATGTAAATGCCACAATGAAATGCATGTCAGAATGACTCACATTAAGGTGTACATTAAAAATGTCCAATGAAAAAAAAACTACAAAAAGAACTAAAAAACAACTCCATAGGATCGATTTAAGCTTCCACAATATAGAAAGATAGCTAAAGATTGAGAAATCAAGAAGGCTTTTCATGCCTTCAAACAAATAGTAGCATTGGAAATTAATTTTAGGGAAAACCTTAAACTACATATACATCTAACTGGATATCAATAAAAGACTCATGAGCTGCAGATATAGCTCAGTGATAGAGCACTTACCTAGCATGCATGGCATCCTGGGTTCCATCCCCTGTACCACAAACAAAAATGACCCATAACAATTCAGTATGAAACAATAGTGAATACAAAAAGAATCTGGCATTTACCCAAATCCATTTACCCAAATGGATTTTCATAGTCCACACAGCAAAAAATCTGAAAGACTTTCAATCCCTGGAATTTAAAACTTTTCTTTTGAATAGCAAATAGTTTATTGGTAAATACATGGTTTCAATTGTAGTAATAAATACACTTGAACAGGAGACAAAATTACATCAAACGGATAAATGTATGCTAATCACCAGAAAATCTGTAGTCATTTGGGCTGCCACACAGAAATCCAACATCACTCAGAGGACAAATCTTAAAACACTGTTGACTTCTTGTTAATCCTACGGAATAGGTCCGTAGTACTTGGAATCTTTAGAATTCTGTGGATTATCACCTCCTAACTAAACAGGACCCACTGGCACATAAACTACAGCTTTGAAAGAAATCTAATGGACTAGTGGTAAGGACTTTGTCTCCTTCCAAACCAATTACTCTTTTACACACATTTGATTTTGGATCATTCAAGCTTTGTGCATCCACAATGTCATTTTTTGGATATGATGAAAGTGTTGGCCAAGATTTTCTACAAATACAATATTTGAATTTTGAATCCTAGTTCCACTGATGGTCCAGAACATGTTCCCACACCACCAATGAGTGCAAAAGCACAAGCTATACACTCACATTGAATAGTATAGCCTACAAGTCAAAAGGTTTTTCCCAGGACACCAGGAACCTTAGATCTACATTGACTCTGCTATCATTAGCAAAATACATAGGATGTGGGGGACTTTGGATATGGAGCTACATCAAGGTAGAGAAATCCATAGAATTTAGATGTTGTCCTTATACATTCTTAGCTTTAAGGTTTGTGAAGGTTAGGTGTGTCAAACTTAGGAATACATTCCAAGAGCTTCATCACAAATATTGTCTACAATATATTGTCCACAATACATTCAGTTTTCAAGGTAGTTGCAGGGTTTCCAGGAAAAAAAAAATCTAAAGGATATCTCAAAGCATATACTGATGATTCGAGCCCTCCAAGAACCCTGGAAGACCCTCAACCAAGATTCAAGAGGGCCTTTCTCCAAAATTTTCCACTTTGATTTCAAGGAATGTTTCTTCTAATCATATACTTACTACATTTACAATTTCTCATTAATGCATGCAAAAGTTTTACAATAGTCTTTAAGACACAGAACTTAAAATGGATTTGAAAAGAATCTAATTCAGAGCTGAGTGATATATGCCTGTAATCCCAGCAACTCAGGAGATTGAGGCAGGAGGATCATGAGTTTAGGGCCAGAGGCAGCCTATGCAATTTAGCAAGACCCAGTCTCATAATAAAAAAAAATTAAAAAGGGATCTAAGTGTAGTGGTACATGCCTATAATCTCAGCATTTGGGAAGCTGAGCCAGGAGGATCACTACAAGTTCTATGCCAGGCTGGGCTACATATCAAGTCCCAGGCTAGCCTCAGCTATGGAGTAAGGCTGTCTCAAACAACAACAACAACAACAACAACAAAAAAAAAAAAAAAAAAAAAAACCTTAAAAAACTTTTAACTAATTTAATTTTAAAAGGGGATGGGGGTGCAACTCAGTGGTGGAGTACTTGCCTAGCAGGCTCAGGCTCAGGGTTCTTCCCAGGATCAACCTCCCAGTACTTGGGGGGAAAAAAAAAAGCTCAATTCAGAACTAAGGAAGGAATTCTTTTCAAAGTCTACTACCACAGTCACACATAGTTCTTAAACTATGTTTTAGAAGTGTTAAAAATACTAGTGAGACAAAACACATGTAGCAACATTGAAGTATAGAACTTCTATAAGTCCACACCACTGTAAACATGTTTATAAGGCAAAAACGAAATGTGGAAAATATCTGCAACATGAATGGCAAACTTTACTAATAACCCATAAACAGCTTTTATAAATTAATAGAAAAACACTAACATCCCAAGAGAAAAACCTGGTACTATACTGAATTAAAAAGGAATAAACTGGCCCAGGTGCCGTGGCAGTGGAGGCAGAAGGATTGCAGGTTCGAGGCCATAGGCATCCTGAGTAACTTAGTGAGACCCTGACTCAAAATACAAAATACAAAAAAAAAAAAAAAAAAAAAAGCTGGGGGTACAGCTTAGTCAGTAGTAGAGCACTTGCAAAGTGTGTGCAAGGCCTTGGGTTCTACCCCAAGTATCACCAAAAGAGAGAAGGGGGAGTAAAGAGGAATAAACCCAAAAATAACTAAATGAGGGGGGGACTTCAACATCATCTGTAATCAGAGAAATGGAATTTTAAATATTGAGATAACACCGTTCACCTATAAAGCTGGTAAGAATAATACTTCCTTTTAAGGATAATTATCCATGTTAACAAGAATACAGTAACACAAGTACTCCCAGGATGTTGTTAAGCATACTTTAGTTAAACATTTTTGAAAAGCAAACAGTTAATATGTATCAAGAAACCTTTGGAGCATTAACTGTATTTCAAGGACTCTGTCCTAAGGAAATACACCCTGAACAAAAAGTTTAGAAATGGGTAACTGTTACAATAGTATATTTAGTATTAGTAATTGAAAATTAAAAGTTCAGCTGTAATACAATGGTTAAAAAGATACATCTATAGAATGTAATATTATATAATAAGAATTTTGAAACTTAAAGCCATGGGGAATTGTTCATATGCTATGCAGGAAAAAAACTAGCACGTAACAGTATATTTGTACAAACTGTATTATTGGAAAAATAAACTCATATATTAACATGCATAGAGAATTTTAACTGTGATTATCTTTGGATGGGAGGATTGTTTAATTCTTATACTTTTCTAAATCTACCAATTTTTATATATTGAATATGCATTACTTTGGAAATCATAGCAAGGAGGGTTAACAGGGATATTATGTGACATGCTTTTTAAATGCTTAAGTCCAATAACTGCAGATTAGTTGTCAAGAAATACTATAGGAAATTTATCCAGAATTTCATAATCCTATTAAACACTCCAAAGTTAACCTTGAATTACTGACAGTTAAAAGGTACAGACGTTTAAAGCAGCAGCAAATAGTTCTGATTTTCTCCACATAAATCTGGTTTTAAAAAGAGGGGAACTGGGGATATGCCTCAGTAGCAGACCAGGTGTGTGGCATATGCAAGGCTCTGGGTTTGATCTACAGTACAATGGGAGAATAGAAGAAAAAAAAAAGTGAGAAAAATTGGTACCAATTACACAAATACCTGTTATTTTAAACTAAATTTCACTCCTGTTTGTTTTTATCTTTCTAAAGGATACGCAAATAGTTTATTTTTTAGTATAACTTCCCTTATGGAACACAGTACTCAAAGTCTATGAAAGCACTTTTCTATACTGTAAAACACCATACAAAGAGTATTGCTTTAAAAAGTCCATCATTTCCTGCCCTCCTCATCCTTGAAAAAGTTTGTCTACAGAATTGCAATTCTGATTATGCAATTCCTTTTAGAGCTATCTAAACACTGTTATCTGGGTGTATTTAGACTTCTTAAAGAGGTCACGGGTTCACGGAGCAATGACACTCCTTTTTTATTCCCCTCCCTCCTACTTGTCTCTCCCTGGAATCCACTCCTTACACGTCCACTCCCACTCTCCACCCCCAGTGCTGTGATTTAGTGTAATGATTGAATTCCAATCACCTGGCAGAGCATGAAAGCTTTCTTCTCTCCCGTTCTGCCTAAGACTCTGCTTTTATTCAAACGAAATACATTGGATTTCCTTCCTTAGGACACTGACAACTTAAATAGTATCTACGTGCAACAACGCAGGCTAAATGAAAAATTAACCTCTTCTTTCTTACTCTGAGGTAAGTTATTACAAGTCAAAAAAATCAAGGACATAGCAGAAGTGTATTTGAAAAATTTGAAAAGAAGAAAACAAAAAGATTCAAATAAACACCTAAGTCCACTCATGACCACTGAGTACCGAGTACGGTGATCTTAGACATTTTTCTAGGGCGCTTGAAAAGAACTAAAGGAGCCGCAGGAAGTGATGAGGCTCAGCGACCAGACCCGGAGAGCTGCAGCAATCCCTTTTCTCCCACGTTTTCAGCCCTGATTACTTAAGATGAAAATGGGCCCAAGCAAACCGTCCAGCTGGGGCTGCAAGGCCCTGGGGGTCCAGTGCCTGGCCGGCGGCTTCTGGCTGAGGGGACGCGCCTGCCAGTCGGTGTCATTGAGTCCACCGTAAACGCACCCCTTCAGTCACTTTCAAGGTGACAGCGACCAGATCCGCACCCGTCCCCTGGGGGGGGGGGGGAGCGGCGCTGACCCACGTGAGCCCAGCCTGCGCGCTGCCCAGACGGTTCCCCCACTTTCTCCTCCAAGTTTGGCACCCGGGCCCCTACACTACCCGCCCGGAGAGCCAGTCCAGCCACCGTAAGTCAGTTGCATTCAGCTCGTCTCCCCTCTCTCCTCCCCCGAGACCCCGCGGCCAGGCTGGGCGGCTGGAGTCGACTCAACTCCGCACTTACCCGCAAGCGCTGCGGGGCCGACGCCGCGCCCTGAGCGAGCGGAGGCGCAGAGGCGCGGCCCAGGCGCCCTTCGCACCCTCGGCGGGGGGTCCTCGCCCAGCCCGGGAGGCCGCGGGGCAGCGTCCGCACCTGGGGCGCGCGGCTCGGCCCCCAACCCCTCCAGCACCCGCGCGGCGGCGGCTGCACACCGGGAACCCCCAGCCCGCGCTCCTCAGCCTCCCGCCTCCGGCCCGCCAGGGGGCGGAACAAGGGCGGGGAGTTCGCGAAACTTGGAGGTAGGAAAGGCTCCGCGGGCCTCGCCCCGCACCCGCCCCCGCGTCTTCGGAGCCTACCCCTCCCGCGTCCCGCAGAGGAGACCGAGGCTAAGTGGCGCCCCAAGCGGGGGCGCCGCGGGCGACTTGAGGGACTCACGGGGCGGTACCTGGAGGCGCTGGCCGGGAGGCGCCGGCCGTGCTCGACTCCCCCGGGCTGCTCGACAGGTCGGCGGGCTCTGCCGGCCCGCTCGCTCCCTCCTTTCGCGCTCCGGAGTCCCAATCCCGAAGCCCCGCGCGCTCTCGGGCTAAGTGCGGACCCGCCCCGTGCCCGGGGCGTCAACCCGGGACTGCTCTGCACCTGTTGCCACTTGCGATAGGGTGCCCTGGGCTGCTGCCTGCGCACCTGGCTGAGCCGCGCGTCCCCAGACCAGGCGCGTCTCGGCGAGTGATTGAAGCCTGCGGTGCAGAGTGCTGGGGTGCCAGGGGGTGCCTGGCTACACTGAGGATCTGTCTCCTACTGTTGTCTGGCAATCTGTGTTCTCAGCCTGAACTCTCTGGCCTCCTGAGAGTAGTGGGCCCGTGCTTCAGCTGCACTGTAAAAGTTGCAGAATTATCAGGGTGGAGGCTTACAGGGAATCAGCAGTGATTGTCTCTTCATGGGTCCTACTAGCAATCTAAATAGTCTTCCTAATTTTTACCCAGCGGTTTATTAGTAAACACCTAATAAAGGTTATAGTAATGATCATTCCAGCTGTTCGATGTTCAGATAAAAAGTGGAAAAGCCAATAAACACTAGGGAGAGAAACTAGACCCGACCCACTTTTCTCTAAGCATAAACTAAGTTCTTGTTCTTTGCCAAAATGAGCAAACTTCATCCACAGCTGACTTTTAGGCCCATAAAATTGTTCTATGAAGCAAAGTTCTAATGCAATGTTTTTCCAAAGACGATACTCTGCTGTGAAAGATATAACATTACCAAACCATTAAATGATAGATAACCAGAGCTCTAAATTTAAAAAAAAGAAGAATTTTTTATTGTTGTTTTGTTTTGTTTTTTAATTACCTGACTTGGATTTACTGAAAGCATTTTAAGTAAGCTTTCTCTCTGGGCGGGGTAGGGGACCTCAAGATGCTGCATTTTACAAAGTTGTCTATACCATGAATATTAGAAGAACTAATAGATGCATTGCCATTTATAGTTGTACAGCCTTTTCAGTATACAATGACCCATTATTTCCTCACAAGGAGACACAGGTGTATATGGGTCAGATTATTATCTCTATTATTCAAGTGAGGAAACTGAAGCTCAGAAAGGTCAAGTGACTTGCACAAGGTCACACAACTACTGAGGGACAAGGCAAACACAGTATGCCTACCTCCCAATCATCTTCATTTTCTTTTTTTAAATTCCATTATGTAACCTCTCCTTTGCTTTTGAAGTCCCGGTTGTAAAGCCAACGTGTAACTAACATGATCTATGACTTTAGGAAAAGGCATGTGATTAATCTAAGAGATACAGCATTAAACACCATTGGATGACTCTCCCTCATGCAAAAGTTCACGAACACACACGCACGCACCACACAAACCACCAAAACAAAAGAAGTCACTGATGTTGTTTCTGCAAGTCATGAGACAATTATGCTAATTAGCAACATGACTCCTCCCTAGGCAGAATACTTTTAGCGTTGAACATATTACTTAATCTCTATAACCTACCTATGACCCAAATGATTTGGTCCAACTCCCCACAGTTCTATTGTGTGGTTTAGCTATATCTATAAATATAGAACCTGTTTTACTTCATTTTTCTATGTGATAGACAGAAAGGAAAACAAAAAACAACCTCTGCTAAGTAATTAAAGCTATTTTTGTGGGCATTGGGAAATCTGAAACTTAGCTTCTAATTGCATACACATAAAAACACAAATTATCTTCTAGGGACATCATCAGGGACTCTGTCAAAGCAAATATTCATGAAATGGGGCCTGTTGGCTTTTCTTTCCTTCTTAATTCTGGGCATATTGCCATGTCCCTGGTCTCTGAACTCTAATGCTGACCTGATGCAGAGTCCAAGAATGATATTAAGGATCAGATAATAAGTCCACATAACTTTGTAGTCCTTTGTCCTAAAAAGAAAGAAAGAAGAAAAAAACAGGAAAAAAGCATTAGCATATTTTTCCTTTATGAGAAAAATGCAAATTAAAAACTATATTTAAGGAGCTGGTTTCCATCACTTGTCATATTGTCAAAGATAGGAGAGTTTGATAACCACTATATGTTTGTAGGATACTAACTGTATATTCAAGGACAGGCAGTCACAATGCAGCTGTGAATGTAAATGATAGTGACCTCCATAGAGGGTAATTCACAAGACCTAACATAATTGCAGGGGCTGGGATTTAGCTCAGTTGGTAGAGCACTGCCCTGCAGTCTCTGAGGTCCCGAGTTCAATTCCCAGCACCGCAAAAATGGGAGAAGGACCTGGCAATCCACTCCCAAGGCAATCCTGAAACTGTCAGCCATTGAAAACACTATGAGGATCACTATGAGTCGGATACCAACTCGACGGCACCTAACAACAACAACATAATTGGAAATGCACATAGTCTTTGTGCCAGTAAGTCCACATATGGGAGTTATCATATATACATGTGAAAAATGGCATGTAATAAAGCCTTGTTTATTTTAGCAATATTTATAGTAATAAAAGATTTGAAAACAAATGCTCATTAATAAATGATCCATTAATAAAGAATTATGATACACATGTGAAATGAAAATCTATGAAGGCTTCAAAAAAGAATGAGAAAGCTCTTTCTACTATTATGAAATAACCTCCAAGATACATCATGTGCAAGTTTTTTAAGTGGAAACCAATTATCTAATGTTGTTAGGTGCCGTTGAGTCAGTATCCAACTCATGTTGTCGTTGTTAGGTGCCGTCAAGTCGGTATCCGACTCATAGCGACCCTCATAGGGTTTTCAGTGACTGTTTCGGGATTGCCTTGGGAGTGGATTGCCAGGTCCTTCTCCCATTTTTGTGGTCCTGGGAATTGAACTCGGGACCTCAGAGACTCCAGCGCAGCCCTCTACCTACTGAACTAAATCCCAGCCCCATCCGACTCATAGCAACCCTATATACAACAGGTGAAACACTATTGTCAATGCTTCTCTGCTGTTCATAGGGTTTTCAATGGCAGATTGATTTTTGGGAGTGGGTTGTCGGGTCCTCCCAAGCCTAGACCACCTGATGTTCCTAGGTGGTCTCCCGTCTAAGTGCTAACCAGACAAACCCTGCTTAGCTTCTGAGATCTGATGGGATCCGATGCCACAGTGCTATAGCTACAGGCAAAATTATCTAATAGTATGCTGCAATTTCTATTAAATAGGGGAAATTACATAAACTAACACTAAGTACATATGTTCATATTTTTGTTTGTATAAGCAAAAGTATGTTAAAAGATATACTACCAAAACCTGGTAAGATTGGTTGTGTGTTGAAAGGGGCATTGGACGGCTGAAGGGCAAATTTGGAAGAGAAATTTTTTATTTGATATAATTTTGGCTTTGGGACTTTTTTTGTCTGTATTTGAAGGTTGAACCCAGGGCATTGCACATATTTTGCAACCGCTCTACCATTGAGCTGCACCCCAGCCCGCCTTTTTTTTTTTAATCTTGAGACAGAGTCTTGCTAAATTACACAGGCTGCCTCTGGCCTGGAACCTAAGATCTTCCTGCCACCATATCCAGAGTTGCTGGGATTACAGGCATGAGCCACCTCACCTAGCTTACATTTTGGATTTTGAACCATGTAAATAATAGTACCCATTCAAACACTTTAAATTTTTCACCACTTGAAGTTTTGCCCTCAGAAATGACTAAATGTCTGTCAATTTCACTTACAAATAAAATAACCAGTTTTCTTATACATTAACAAAGGGTGAAGCATAATGCTCAATAGATGCTTTTAACTCTATTTCTTCTATAGTTCATTTAAACAGAAAGACTTTAATACTTAAAATTCTAACAAACATGCTATGAGTGTGGTGAAAATGATGTGATAGCAAATTCCTTGGAATTTTATTAGCATTGACATCCCTCCAGGGTAGATCTTCCAGCCAATGTTCCCAAGGTCACATTTAATCAGAAAGGAAAAAAGAACTGCAAGCTTAATTCTCAAGGGGAAAACTCCAGTACATGGATTTGAGTAGGGAAGAAGTAATTCCATGGGGAGTCCATGAAGTTGGTTTTACTTTGTTCACAATCTAGTGCCCCCCTTGATTTATTACTTTTTAATATTTATTTCTCTCACCACCTTACTGAACATAAACTTGAATAATTCTAAAAGACAAGAACAGTATGTTAAAAAATAAATATTTATTAGGATAAATATATTTAGAGCACCAGGAAAAGCAGTAAACATACTGTTGAGCAACACATTAAAACAGTGGACTTCCTTGGAGCCAAGTGCTCCAACCAGTTACATAATTGCTATTTTCAAAAGAAGCCCATAGTTCCTTAAAGGAAACAAAACTTTTCCTAGCACTGAATTCCAAGAAAAATTATTTTGGCACTCATTTTTTGTATTGAGATTACTGAATGGGGGAAAAAACAAATAATATTAGCAATGGAATATGGCTTAGTAGTATAGTGCTTGCCCAGAGTATATGAGGCCCTACTTTGATTCAGTATATATCCATATACACACACACACACACACACACACACACACACACACACACACATACATACACATATACACACATACGTAGTCCCTAGTATATATATAAAACAAGATATATTTTGTATATTATAAATATACACACACATATACATATATATATATATATATATATATATATATATGCCTGCAGTGGTAGCCCTGTGGCATCCGATCCCATCAGATCTCGGAAGCTAAGCAGGGTCAGGCCTGGTTAGTACCTGGATGGGAGACCACCTGGGAACACCAGAAGCTGTTGGCTTGGGAGAAGGACCTGGCAACCCCCTCCCAAAAGTCAATCTGCCATTGAAAACCCTATGAACAGCAGAGAAGCACTGAAAATAATGTTTCCCCTGTTGTACAGAGGGTCACTATAAGTCGGATACCGACTTGACGGCACCTAACAACAACAACAACAATATATATACACATACACACACACATACATATATATATATATTTTGGGGGAGTGGGGAGAAGGATCTGGTGGCCCACTCCCAAAAACAATCAGCCATTGAAAACTCTATCAATGCCAGAGAAGCACTGACAATAGTGTCAGGCATGGCACAGTGTAGGATAGTGTCTCATCTGTTGTACATAGGATCTCTATGAGTTGGATCCAACTCGATCACACCTAACAACAATTATATATATATAATTTTTAATATATAATGTATAATGTATAAAAATGTGTAACATATAATAAATATATATTAGAGCACAATAGGAACTTTATTTTTTTCTCTAATAATGGCTTTGAATAAAAGCCAAAAGTATTATACCAGGTTAATATCATCCCAGTCTTACAACAGCATAAAGAGATCAGAGATTGGCTATAAATATATGCATGGACAGTAGCAACCTCAGATATACTTCTGAAAGTCTAATACGGTAAAATTCTAACATCTCCACAAATCTCTTACCTCAAAAGTAGACACAGTAGCTTTATACAACGTTCCAGAAATTTTCCAGTCAGCCAGCCATTCTGTAAGTGCTGAAGTTGTAGTAATCAGACAGAAGCCCCAGAATGTTAGAATTCTAAGATACTGTGGGTGATTTTTCATTTCTATTTTTGTGAAGAGAAAATGTATATTGCAAATACCCACATGACTTTTTGTTCCTGTATCCCAAGATGATGAGACACATGTGGTCAAATATACAAAGTGACCAGTTGTAGCAATGACCGCATAGGAAGAAAATGAGAGCCTACGAGTAGCAAATGGTCCTGATTTATTCACAAATAATTCTCAGGTTTCTGATTATCTATTTTTCTTAGTTGTCTGAAAAACTCAATTGGACTTTCTTCTTAATGTTCCACAAGGATGATTATCAGGGTACAGTTGTTCTTGCAGAAGTCTGCCAATTACTAAATAAAGCTTTTAAGAAAGGAGTTTTTTGTTGCAAGTTCATAGTGGTAGCAATAATGAGAAAATACAGCTTACTTTTATCAAAATGATCTGAGAATATCCCAGAAACTCTTTCATCTCTTCAAACTGTGGAAACCATCTTCAACTGTTCTTCTGTTCCATTTGTAGACTCTGTAGAAGGAAATGTTCTTGTTACATGATGCCAAAATTATTTTAGTTCATGCACCAACAAGTTGTTCTATAATCCTTCTGTGCACCTCCTCATATTAGGAAGAAATTAAGAAAAATATAGCACTACCAGTTTGTTATGCAACCACTTTGAAAATGTTTACTTTGAGTGCTTAAAATGTCATGGCTAAAGAAACTATTGCTCTGTGTAATCCACTCTTGACAGTGAATCATAACTTCATCATACTTGAACTTGTTTAGGCTTTGCTCCAATCAAATGGAGTATTCCCTTAAAAAGGAGATGTATTTTCAATTACAAAGCATTTACTTCTTTATGACAAATATTAATAACAAATCTGTGACTTTGAGGTCTCTTACCTTTGACACTATTACAGTTCACATAGATGTTTTGAGCTTGCTTTCAATTTATGCCCCTGGCCTTGTTCTCTTGGCCAAATGTAAGCCTTGATGACCTGGAAGCAGCCTTCTATCTTCCCCTCAACCCCCTTTGGCTCAGCTGACAGATCTGTGATCACCTGAAAATACTTCAACATGTCAGGAAGCCTAATGGATTCAATCCTGCTGCATTGTGACCAGGCCTGCACTCTGACTTTTGGTGCATTCCACTTGCAAGTTTCGGCCCTGATTCATAATTCCTGATTCATTATTAATTCTGAAAACTTCCCCTCTTGCATGTGGAATGTCGTCAAGCAAACCAAAGTGCTCTATGTTCTGGCAAATCTTTGCAAATAATACTGGTGTAGGAAGCATTGTAAACTCAGTGAATGGCAATTAGCCCTCATGCTGTTACATACACATTCCTCAAAAAAAGATAATCACACTTCTAAACATGGGCTGGCAATTCAGGAATGAGCCACTGAAAATATTATCATTATTTCCTCTGTACAGACAGTATGGACTATGTTTGCCTAAATCACAATCCAGTGTGCCAACTTTGTAAATTAGTACCGGAGTAGTTACCAGAAAGTAAGATGATATTACTTTTGGACATCTAGAACACTGAGAAATCCAGTTGCTAATCCAGCACAGTAATTTAACATCACCAAAGATTTACCTATTTTGGAAAACTATACTTCTGAACTCTTTTTAAGAAACTATACAATTATGGTTACTCCACACTAATTTACAAACTGATTATCTTTAAACAGGAGAACCAAACAGAAAGACTGGGCAGGCACACTCCTATAATTCTAGCAATGTGGGAGACTGAGGCAGGAAGATCGCAGGTTCAAGGCCAGAGGCAGCTTGTACAACTTAGTGATATCCTGACTCAAAAAATATAAAAGGGGCTGGAGGTGTAGCTCAGTGGTAGAGCACTTGGCTAGCATGAGTGAGGCCCTAGGCTCCAGCACTACCAAAAAAAAAAAAAAAAAAAAAGAAGGAAAAAAACCTCACACACAAAGACATCATTATCACTCTAAAACTGGGGACACACAGACAGAAATATTGGTATGTTTTAATTACTTTGACCTGTTAAGATCTCAGTTTATCTTCCACAGAATTAATTCTTTAAATATCACTGTATTGTTGTGGGAATGAAACACAAAGTACTGTTATTAATGTATTTGTGATTTGTGAATTATCTTGTGTTTGGATCACTAGTATCACTCATTACCATTCTCATTGGTCTACAAACCTGAGGCAATGAAAAGACTCACTTTTCCTAAACAACATTCCTAGCTGGGCATGGTGGTACACGCTTGTAATCCCAAAGACCCAGGAGGTGGAGGCCGGAGAATCAAAGTTTCGAGGCCAGAGGCAGCCCGTGCAACTTACTGAGACTCTGTCTTGTCTTTCTTCTTCTTCAACAAATTTTCTTCTTCTTCTTCTTCACTCCTCCTTCTTCTTCTTCTTTTATATATATTTTCATAGAGTTGCATCCTATATTTGTGTTTTTTCTCTCCTTTACCCCTGCCTGCAGCCATCAGATCTCAGAAGATAACCAGGGCCAGGGGTTGTTAGTATTTGGATAGGAGACCTCCTGGGAACACCCGGTGCTATAGGCTTCGGAGCAGGACCTGAACCCGCCCCGCCCCCCCCCCCCAAAAAAACCCAATCAGCCATTGAAAACCTCACGGATAATAGAGAAGCATGGACAATAGTGCAGGGCATGGCACAATGTCAGGTAGTGTTTCATCTTTGTACATAGGGTCGCTATCAGTAGGTCCTGACTCAAAGGCACCCAACAACAACAATAACAATAACTCTTCACCCCTTTACATTGTATTTCTCTTTTTGCATGTGGGTTATTTCATTTAAAATGTTACTCTCCAGTTCCATCCATTTTGCTGCAAATGACATGATTTCATTCTTCTTTAGCGCTGAATAATATTCCATTGTGTATATATACCACAATTTTTTAATCCAGTCCTCTGTTGATGGACGCATTGCTTGATTCCATACCCCTGCAATTGTGAAGAGTGCTACATTAAATATGGGAGTGCAGGTGTCCCTGAGGTATGATGAATTATCTTCCCTTGGGTATATTACTAGAAATGTAGACCCTATCTCAAAACAATGAATAAAAAATGGGCTAGGGATGCTGCTCAGGCTGCGGCTCTGTTGGTAGAATGCTTGCTTTGTGTGCTTTGAGGCCCTGGGTTCAATCCCCACTACCACAAAAATAGGAGAAGAACTTGGCAGTCCACTCAAAACAATCCCAAAGCATTGAAATCCCTATGAACAGCCGAGAAGCACTGACATAGTGCCAGGCACGGCTCAGTGTTGAGGAGTGTTTTTTCTGTTGTAGATGGGATTGTTATGAGTCAGACCTAACTCAATAGCACATAACAACAACAACAGGGGTGCAGGTCAGTGATAGTGTTTAAAAAGTAGGCATGAGACCCTGGATTCAACCCTGTGGTACAGATAAAAAAAAAAAAAAAAAAAAAAAAAAAACTGGGCATGGTGGCACACATCTGTAATCCCAGCAACTCAGGATGTGGAGGCAGGAGGACCACATGTTTGACGCCAGAGGCAGCCTACATAACTTATAGAGATACCCTGACTCAAGATTAAAAATAAAAAGTGGTAGAGCACTTGCAAAGCATGTGCAAGACCTTGAGTTCAACCCCTAGTACTGGAAAAAAAAAATTCCCTCCAATCTATCAAGGCTGCCAGCTGTCTTCATTTCAGGCTCATGCCATATGACTCAAGTGAGCAACAGTGGCCTCTAACTCATTCAATTTATATTTTCTTGTCTATTTTTTTAAAAGCATATGTATGCCAAATATTTATTTATTATAAGTTCATATAGCACTAGAGCATTGATACATTATATACACAGTAAAAAAAAGTATACTAAAAAAAGAAGATAAAAAAGAATAAGATTTAAAAATAGGTAGGTAGGTAGATAGATGGATAGGTAGATAGAGCTCATATTTTCTTTGTACACCTCAGTAGATACCCGCTGGTGCCAAGAAATGATTCCATTCCTCAGTGATCTTAGCATAAAATAATTTTTCCATTGCTGAAAAGTTAGATGACAAAAAAAAATCACTTTCAATGTAAGTATCCAGAGTTACTTATTTTAACAGTTGTGACATTCTAAGAAATCCCTCAATCGATTTTTATTAAAATGTATGTACTCAGAAGCAGCCCTTCAAATATTAGTTTTAATTTAAACTTTGTATCCAGAAACAGAGGTGAATTTTTTAACTCATTAATTGTAAAATAAAACATAGAAACAGAAAACTGTGTAAAACAAATTCATAGCTTAATAAAATTATAAAGTAAACATCTTTTAAACTCCTACCTTGGCCAAGAAATTAATAAAAGATGGCCAAACATCCAACCTAATCCCATCCTAAACATGGCCCCAAGTGTGTAGCTTGATGGTAGAGTGCTTGCCTGGCATGCAAAAGGACCTAGGTTTGATCCCCAGCACCACAAAAGAAGAATTACTAGCCAGGCACAGTGACACATGCCTGTAATCCCAGGGACTTGGGAGGCAGAGGCAGAAGGATCACAAGTTCAAGACTAGAGATAGTGTGTGTAGTTTTTCAAGACACTATCTCAAAATAGAGAGTAAAAAATGGGTTTGGGTGGCTACACATCAGTGGTAGAATGCTTGCAAAGCATGTGCAAAGCCTGGGTTCAACCCTTCTGGCCACCCCACTGGTACCATCACAAAAAAATAAAAAATTACTAATCATGATCCTTCCTTCAGTCCTAATAGTGAACATATCCTGACTTTTATGGTGATCACTTCCTGGACTTTCTTTATAGTTTTATCTTCCATTTCTCCATCTCTAAATGCTACTTTCTTTTTCTTTCTTCCTTTCTTTTCTTTTCTTTTCTTTCTTTCATCAGTTTATTTTAATCTACATGCTTCTCTCTTATTCTTTTTCATTCTCTTTCTAATATACATGTTAGACAAGAAGGATCATTTGACCCATATAGTTTTCTGTTGTCCAAGCTTTACCAGTCGTACACCCACATTCCTCTGCTATCTCTCTCTCCAGTTCATGTGGTTGGACCTGCAAGCTTGACAGATTCAGGTTTGATTGTGGTAAGGGGAAAAGTATATTGGTGGTGATAATGTGTCCTTTCACTAGGAGTTATACATGTCTAGTTGACTCACTTTTGATGTTAGTATTTATACATGCTTAATGCTTCTTTGCCTGCAGCCATAGCCCTGTGGCATCCCAGATCTCGGAAGCTAAGCAGGGTCGGGCCTGGTTAGTACCTGGGAACACCAGAAGCTGTAGGCTTGGGAGAAGGACCTGGTAACCCCCTCCCAAAAATCAATCGGCCATTGAAAACCCTATGAACAGCAGAGAAGCACTGACAATAGTGTTTCCCCTGTTGTACAGAGGGTCGCTATGAGTCAGATACCGACTTGACGGCACCTAACAACAACAACAACAATGCTTCTTTAGGAACTCCTATTAAATGTGTATTGTGTCTTCTTTGCCTATCTGTAAATTTTCCTTTCTCTCTATAATCTTTTTTATGGCTTTCCTTTGTTTTTCCCCTTTTATCTCCTGTTCTTTTTAAGGGATTGTCTGTTCTGTTTATTTATTCTTGGGTTACTTTCAGCTTAATCTTCATTTCTGAATTGATTCTATTTCTACTTCTTTTTTTCTAAGTTCCATCACTTCATTTCTGAGGTTTCCTATTTCTCTTTTTTGTATGTGTTTTCATACCTTGAATGATTTCTTTAACGTCTTTTAATTTATATTGAAAAATAAGTAAAGTTTTTCCTATTTTATACAAATGCCTTTTTGGCGTTTCTCCCATTGTCTATAGGGATGTTATTCAGTTTCTTATTCTCTTTCTCCATTTAGTAATTTTGTATGGGACTTAATCTGGGTAACCTTTTAGTCATTTTTAAATGACTAAAAGGTCATTTAGGAGGCAATATTTGGCATAGCTTTTCTAACTTTGTAATTCTATAGTTCTCCTTTTTTGTTGTTGTTTTATTTTTGTTTTTGTATGGTGTGTGAAAATATAGGGAGCTTACTTTTTGATATCTTCTAGTTCTATTCTTT
Organism: Pedetes capensis; assembly: GCA_007922755.1. Lineage (NCBI taxonomy): Eukaryota > Metazoa > Chordata > Mammalia > Rodentia > Pedetidae > Pedetes > Pedetes capensis. The sequence continues at coordinate 142,126 of VMDO01000083.1, read as the reverse complement.
CCTCACTTTTAATTGGACCTTCTCTTTCCTTTGTTCTGTTTAATGAACATCCTTTTCCCAGAAGGTTTTTCTCTGTGTAGTGCTTTTCTAGGAGTAGAAATTGGGCTAGTCTTGAACATTCATAATACCCTTCCAGACGCTTTGCATTACCCTGCCATTGGACTATGCAAAGCTTTTTCCATTTCCAACTACTGTCCTCAGATCGAATCTGCAGTCTTTTCAGAGAGCACCTGTTGGCCATTTTGTGATTCTCAGATCTGTCAGTGCTTCATTGCTTCCCTCTGCTTTCTACTATAGAGTTACTGATTACAGCGCAGCACTTGTAGCTGTTTGTGGCTGGCCCCAATTTCTTGTGTTTTGGGGTTCATCCAGATACCTTATCACCTAGTTTTGTTACATATATATATATATATATATATATATATATATATATATATATATTTTTTTTTTTTTTTTTTTTTTTTTTTTTTTTTTTTTTTTTTTTTTTTTTTTTTTTTTTTTTTTTTTTTTTTTTTTTTTTTTTTTTTTTTTTTTTTTTTTTTTTTTTTTTTTTTTTTTTTTTTTTTTTTTTTAGTTGAGGTCTCACTATGTTGCCCATGCTGGTCTCAGATCTCTTGGGCTCAAGTGACCCTAATGCCTGTGTCTCCTTACTAGTCAGGTCTCCTTAGTAGCCACCATGCCCTGTTGTCTGGGAATTTTTTGATTTTGCTATCTTTAGTTCTCTGTTACTTTTCTAAAGGAAAAATTGGAAGTTCAAAAACAACGACCCCCAGGTACAGGTGACAACCAAATGGAAGATCTTGCTTTGTGGTGGGCCTCCTTGTCAGCACAGAGAATGAATCCTTCAAACAGGTTGGCAGAAGCCCCCTGTGGATGCTAAATGGGAGCTATAGAGAAAGAAAAGGAAAAGAATAGAAGGTAAAGAGCTTTTCTTTGCAGTCTCCTCTGTGCCAGATATTTTTGTATGTGGTATTTGATTTGATTTAATTAATAATCACCCCAGTCTTCTGAATTAGAATTGGAATCCATGTTTTATACCCTAGGCTCATTTGACTTGGACTTTCTTTGAAGGAATATTGTTGTTAGGTGGTATGGAGTTAGGCCCAACTCATATTGACCTTCATAAGATTTTCAATGGCTGATTGTTTGGGGATTGCTTCGGGAGTGGATTGACACATCCTTCTCCCATTTGTGCAGTGCTGGGTTCAAACCTGGGTCCTCAGAGAGTGTGGAGCAGCAATCTACCAACTGAGCTAAGCCCCAGCCCTTTGAAGGAATAGGAATCTGTTAAAGTTCAAGAGAATAGAGCTAACTGCTTCAGCATTAGTGAGTTTTGTGAAGTTCTTTTGTTTTTGTCAAAAGTGTGTTGCTTGGTTGGAACCTTAAAGTAAGTTATGAAAATCATTAAAATGGAAAGGATAATATAGGTAAAAATAAAAGCACAAGAGAAAATACATTTATTGTTGTTGTTGTTGTTGTTAGGTGCCATCAAGTCAAATCTGACTCATAGTGACCCTATGTACAGCAGATTGAAACACTTCCTGATTCTGTGCCAGGCACATAATCTTATATATGGTTAAACCCATTGTTGCAGACACAGTGCCAATCCATCTGGTGGAGGGTTTTCCTCTTTTTTTTGTTGACCTGCCACTCTCCAAAACATGATGTCTTTCTCTAGGGATTGATCTCTCCTGACCACATGTGAAAAATAATGTAAGACTAAGTCTGGCCATTCTTGCTTCCAAGGAGCACTCTGGTTGCACTTCTTCTAGGGCAAATCTGTTGGTTCTTTTGGTAGTCCATGGTATATTTAATAGACATCTCCAGCACTACAATTCAAAAGCATCAATTCTTTTCCTGTCTCCCTTGTTCAATGTCCAGCTTTCACAACCATATGATGCGACTGAAAATACCATGGCATGAGTCAGACGCACCTTCGTCTTCAATGTGACATCTTTGCTTTTCAATTCTCTAAAGAGATCTTTTGCCACAGCTTTTCCCAGAGAAATGCATCTTTTGATTTCTTGACTGCTGCTTCCAGTGGTGTTAATTATAGAGCCAAGCAAAACAAAATCTTGGACAACCTCAATCTTTTCTCCATTTATTGTAAAGTTGCATACTTACCCAGTCATAAGGACTTTTGTTTTGTTGATGTTTAGTCCCAACCCGTACTGAAGGCTATGATCTTTGATCTTCATGAGTAAATGTTTTAAATCCTCTTCACTTTCAGCAAGCAGAGTTGTTGTATTTAATAACAAAGATGCTACTATCAAAGCAGGCAATTCAGAAGCTATAGTGCTGGGCACAGTTGTGCACACCTGTTATCCCAGGGACTTGGGAAGTGGGGTAGGAGGATCTCAAGTTTGAGGCCAGAGGCAGCCTGCTAATTTAGCAAGACTATCTCAAGATTAAAATTTTTAAAAAGAGCTGAGGGTGCAGCTCAGTGGTACAGCAGTACAGTGCTTGCAAAGTATGTGTGAGGCCTTGGGTTCAACCTCCAAGTACTGCAAAAGGAAAAAAGAGAGAAAGAAAGGAAGGAAGGAAGGAAAGAAGGAAGGGCCCAAGAAGTTACTTATATAAAGAGCAGGAAATGGTAGCTTGCCAGGTAGTATGGATTCAAAAATTCCTTGCCTAAAATTCTAGGTTGTTGTTGTTAGGTGCCATTGAGCCAGGTCTGACATGTAGCAACTCTATGTACAACAGAAGGAAATATTCCCCGACACTGTGCCATGGCCAGCACTATGTCAGTGCTCCCCTGCTTGTTTTGAGAGTGGGCTGCCAGGTCCTTCTCTCATTTTTGCCATGCTCGGGGACTGAACCCAGGGCCTCAGAGAAACCAGAACAGCACTCTACCAATGGAGCTAAACTGCAGCCCCCAAATTCTACATTATTAAGGTTGATTATGATGATGATAAAAATGTATCACCAAGCCTTGATTGTTCACCATGCACTATTTTAGGCATTTTACACTTTACATATATTAATTGCTTAAATCCTCATAACAACTCAATGAGGAAGATAATATTATCTTATGAATGATAACATTGAAACACAGTCTAGTTATACATATGCCTTTTGTCACATAGCTAATAACTGACAAGACTAGCATTAAAACCCAGGTCAGTGTGACATCTGAGCCACCTAACATACTGCTTCTTTATAATTCTGTTCTTCATAGTCTTGTCTTCAACATGCTTTTGTGTTCCAACCCCAATCATATAGGTGAAGAGTAATGCACAACTTTAGCCAGGTGTTATGGTGCACACCTATAATCCCAGCCCTCAGAAGGCTGAAGTAGGAGGGTCATGAGTTCAAAGCCAACCTGGGTTACATAGTAAGACCTGTCTCTAGAACAAAAATGAAAACAAAATACATCTTTAGTGATTATGAGCCAAGTGTGGTGGCACACATCTGCAATACCAGTAACTTGGGAGGCAGAGGCAAAAGGACTGAGTTCAAGGCCAGAGGCCGCCTGTACAATTTAGTGGGACCTTGTCTCAAGATAAAAAATAAAAAGTAGGTTGAGAGTGCAGCCTAGTGGTAGAACATTTGCAAAGTGTGAATAAGGCCTTGGGTTCAGCCCCTAGCACAGGGTTGGTGGGGGGAGGGACCGGACCCTAAAGGTTATTTTTAATGAAAAAATCAGAAGTAATTGTATAATCTTGTAAAAAGAGAAACACGAGGGCATGATGGAGCACCCCTCTAGTTACAACTATTTGGGAGGTTAGGCAGGAGGATCACTTGAGTTTGATTCTGGCCAACACAGGTAGACTCCATCTCCAAAACACCAAATCAAACCAACCAAACAAACAAACAAAAACAAACAAAGAAACAAACAAACAAAAAATCTAGAATCAGAACCATTTGAGCCAATTTACTACCACTAGTATTACTAAACAGAGAATATAAACAATTTTAAATGTATTTTGCATTTTATGTGGTTACATACTAAAAATACCAAATGAGTCAAACAAAAAGTAGCTATATACTACTTCAAGACAGAATTCACTATATCAATAAAAGTGTTAAATACCTTGGAATAGATTTAACCTGAAACATAAAGGGTTTTTTAGATTAAATTCTAATAAAAATTTTTAAACATTTTTTCAAAACTATGTCATGTTCTTTTTAAGAGACCAAAGCCATCAGTTAAAAAATTAATACAGTTTTGTGCCACATAACTATATTTTGGTCAATGACAGACTGCATATAAGATGTTGGTCTGTGAGATTATATCATCTAGTGATCTTAATTCTATGATAATTGAACACCAGAAAACTTGCCTAATGACACATTTGTCAGTACATATACTCCATCATCATGCAGCTGGTTATGGCTGGAATCTAAAATGTCCCCCAAAGGTCACTGGGAGCAGGCTGTTGAAGTTTTAGTGGGCCCATGGTTCTGGTAAGCTCTCTGCCCCGATCCACCATGACCTGAGATTCTTTGCCATAAGCCCTGCCACCTGCCTGCTGCCATGCCTGCCCTGCTTCTATGGACTGAAATCCTCTAACCATGAGCCCCAATAAATAATTCCTCCCATATATTTATTCCTGTCCAGAATTTTGCCACAGTGATGCACAAACTAACACACAGTTCATGACTATATAGAGATTTAATATAGTAACAACTAAAATTCCTGTGAGAACTAGTAGTGAAAAATAAATGGATGCCAATATCAAAACATTTTCTTTGGTAATAAATATGGACTCAGTATATTTGGAAAACTAAACACCCTGCAACAATGATCAAAATCATACAGTATTAGATTATCACAGTTTGAAATAAAAACCTAACCTATAACAAAGAGGAAACAAACATATGGCAAAGGATGACCAATTAATAAACTGTCTTCCAAATATTTGGCTAATAGCATAGAAAAAAATCAACTTACAGATATAAGTGCAAGAGACCAAACACTATAGTAAATTATAACCATACCAAAAAGTAAAAGCATTTTTTTAAAAAATTAAAGAATGGCTTATTTATCCCAGATATGCAGAGAGCATGCACTTTTAAAGACCAAAGAAAATGGAGGTTGTTACCAAAAGCAAGAGGAACTAATTAAACATTTAAAAAATTTAACTTCCATGCAGCAAAAGGTAAAATAAAAATATTATAAAGGAAAACTTCAAGTATAGAATAGATACATTACAAACATAGCCTATTAATACCTTTCTCCCAAAAATATATGAGGAAATGAAGTTATGTAAATCAGTAATCACGTTCCACATGATGAATGGTCAAAAGTCGAGATGATTTAGACTAAATCATTGTTTTGAAAAATCATAATTTTATTAGAAATAAAAATATAGGTAAATTGAGCCAATTTGAAGAGTCCCATACAAGCATATTAAACTGGAAGAAATTTAAAAATTGTGAAACCCAATCTTGACAAATCTTTGGAGAGGGGACAGGAGATATATTTTATACATTAATGGTAGAAATGTGAAATGGTTATGTTGTTTGTGGGGATAATTTATGACATGTTATTTGATCCATTATATGCTCCTTCCCCCTGTGGGAATAAAACTAACATATAGAAGTTTTTATTGCAGCATTACCTAGAGTGGGAAAAATTAGCCAAATGTTCAAATGTCCAAAAATATTTAAATGTTTAGGAGCTGGGGATACAGCTTAACAGTGGAGTGTGTGCTTAGTATACATGAAGCCCCAGCTTGATTCCCAATACCATGTTTAAAAAAATCAGAGAATTAACACAGAAAAAATTATAAAGGGCTGAGGGTGTTGCTCAGTGGTTGAGTTTATTAATGAGGCCATGAGTTCCATCCCCAGCATACACACACACACACACACACACACACACACACACACACACACACACATACACACACACACGTTTAAACCATGATGTATTACCACATACAAATTAAAATAATAAATAAGTGGAGGATGTAATATAAGGCTATGTTTATATGAAATAAAGTAAAATAACACAATTTGAGCCCACAATCATATTATAAAACAATATAGAAATATATGAATATGTTTATCTACATCAGAAAGGAATTATGATTGCTATAAATGGATAATAATGCTCATTAGATTTTTTTAATTTAAAATGCAAACAATTTTCATGACGTATCATCATCCTATATGCCAAGCTCTCTCCTAAGACCTTTTACATGTATTAATTTCATTTGATCTTTGCAACAACTCTGTAGATAGAGTACTATTTTTAGTCTTCATTTTGTAAATGAAAAACCAAAGCATAGAGTAGTCAAATAAAGTGGACTGGGTTATGCAGCTTAGTTTAACTGTTCCAAAATGACAGGCTCTTTTTTAAGAATAGCTTGGATGATTTCTATTTGCTAATTGATTTAATTGGTTCCCAGATTGTGGGACTTACATTTCTTGTCCATATCCCCCTTCATTTCTCTAGTGTGAATAAAAGAACTGAAAATCTTAAGAGAATTCTGAGAAGTAAAAATAATGAGTTACTGAATAGAGAAATTTTTCTCTAGTACTGGGGAGTTGAACCCAGGACCTCATGAATGTAAGCAAGTGCTCCACCACTGAGCTGCACCCTTTACCCCCGTTTTTACTTTTTATTTTGAGACAGAGTCTCACTAAGTTGTACCAACTGCATCTAACCTCAGACTTGAAATCTTCCTGCCTCTCCCTCCCAAGTTGCTGGGATTACAGGTGTACACTACAGCATCCAGCTAAATAAAGGTCTTGCAAAGCCAGGCGTGAGGCTAGAAAGTGAGACTCTGTCTCAAAACAAAAAACCCAAACTAAAAAGCCCAAAACGAAAAACAAACACCCTCCCCCCAAAAACAAAGGATTTGAGAAAAGAAAATAAAGCTACATTTTTTAAAGTTTATTTAGGAAAATGAAAATAATAATGAGAAGGGTGTTGATAATAGGGGAGACAATGCGTGTAGAGGATATAAGTGATGTAAGGAAAAATTGCTGTACCTTGCTCTCAATTTTGCTTTGAACCAAAAACTACTCTGAAAAATAGTCTTTAGCCAGGTACAATGGCTCATGCCTGTAATCCCCGCAGCTTGGAAGGTAAGGTAGGAGTATCACAAGTTCAAAGCCAGAGGCAACCTGGGTAAGTTAGCGAGACCTTGTCTCAAGATAAATAATAAAATAGGGGCTGTGCGTGCAGCTCAGTGGTGCTTGTCAAGAATGCTCATGGTCCTGGGTTCAGCCCCCTGGTACCAAAAGTCTTCTAAAACTTAATAGCAAAATAGAAAACATATTGTGGGATTTTAAAAAGGCAACCTGTTCACAGCCATCTCCCCCATCACACACACACACACACACACACACACACACACACACACACACACACTGGGACCCAAAAAACCTTGTAGTAACTCAACTCCCTCTCATAAGAAGATTAAGACCCTCTGGAGGTAAAAAGAAAATAATCCTCAAAGAATAGAAAGACTGGCCATTTCATTTCTCAGGAAACAAGACTAACAAACCCATTGATTTTAAAGGAGGAGATTTCCCAATAAGATTAACCCCAAACCTTCTTTAGGCCAACTTTGGTAGGTAAATCTAACCTGTCAATCTCATTTGTTGACGCCTGATTTGATCATTCCTTATCTTTGACTCTGAGAGCTCCCTGAATAAGAAGCCAGGAGACAGTTAAAAGAGCCTTTTAAAAACAGCAAAGACTATCTTCTGTTTTGTGTCCTGGTAAAAATGATAACACAAGGAAAATCAACGTTGTGCTGAGGGATCCAGCATGGATAATTGTTAAGTATGAAGTATCTGCATGGATGTAATGAAGTTCTTTGGGCCATGAGCATAAGATTTATAATAAACGGCGACTAGTATTTCAGGACAACCTCAAAGCCTTAAAGCAAAGACTTAAAAGGTTTCATCATTAGTCTAATTGTAATTCACTTGATCTGCCAATGTAACAAAATCCTTCCATCTACTTTCCCAAGCCATTATTCCTTACATTCAGCATATTGGTTTGTCTATCATTAAATATTCATTGTCTGCAGTGCTTTGGGGAAGGCAAACAAAGCAGGTACTTTATTGCTTTATATTGATTCCCGGGTTGCCCTTAGGAAAAGCTTTTAGGAAGTTTGTTTTGAATAGTACTTAGATGTACACCACGGCTAGCAAATATACTTCTTTCTTCTTATTTCTGTATTTTTTCACCTACTGTATGCTGTCATTGCCTGCAGCCATACCACTGTGGTGTCCGATCCCATCAGATCTCAGAAGATAAGCAGGGTCAGACCTGGTTAGTACTTGGATGGGAGACTGCCTGGGAACACCAGGGGCTCTAGGCTTGGGAGATGGACTCGGCAACCCACTCCCAAAAATCAATCCGCCATTGAAAACCCTATGAACAGCAGAGCAGCACTGACAATAGTGTTTTACCTGTTATACATAGGGTCGCTATGAGCCCGACACCAACTCAACAGCACCTAACAACAACATGTTGTCATTATTAAGGAAGGCCTCAAGTGACACTTGTTCTGAACTGTAACTAATCTAGTTAGAATATTAAAATAGAAAACAAGGCAACTATGCAGGCTTTAATCAGACATGATTTTAATTGCTTTAAAAGGAAGTTATGCAACCAATGAATAATGGAGCCAACAAGAGTAGTCTGAAGCTACAGGTTTCATATATATTTTTACCTTCTTAGGGGAAATAACTGAATAGTTTTATTTAGAAAGAAAAATAAAACCTTTTATCAAGTTTTCCTAAACCCGAGCTCATGATTTATCCAATCGTTTCAAGAAGGCTCAGTCTCTTTTTATGACAATTCTCACAGATTTATCCAAGTTATTAGAGTTCCCTTTGGTTTAAGTGCCTGGTAGGTCTTATCTTCCATTAAGCAGATTTAAATTAAACAGCAGAGTCTACAATCTACATATTAGTTATACACTTGCTGTGGTGCATATTTAAGAGGGGCCAGTTTTTGTTGTGAAAAAATACATTGAAACTCATAATGTTTGATTATTATCACTAATCAAAAATTATTTGCTAAATAGATCTTATGTCTTCCTATGTGCTTTATCATGTGCAGATCCTCTAAAAATTCCACTGTATAAAATATAAAACAAAGTATAAAATGTAGTTTCTGTCCTAAAATAGCTAAGAGATAATTATTTGAAATTCACAGGAAATATTTTCTTGTTTGATGTGATGACATACCTGTAAACCCAGTAGCACTTAGGAGGCTGAGGCAGGACTACTGCAAGTTTGTGGTAAATATAACAAGACCTTATCTCAACACACACACAGGTGCATGCATATATATCCACACACTTTTTGTACTACCTTAAATTGGTTATTATGTTATTTCGACTTCATATATCCATTTTACCTGTAGCCATAGCCCTGTGGCATCAGATCCTGTCAGATCTCAGAAGCTAACTAAGCAGGGTCGGATCTGGTTAGTACTTGGATGGGAGACCTCTTGGGAACACCAGGTGCTGTAGGCTTGGGAGATGGACCCAGCAACCCACTCCCAAAAATCAATCCGCCATTGAAAACCCTATGAACAGCAGAGAAGCACTGACAATAGTGTTTCAGCTGTTGTACACAGTGTCGCTATGAGTTGGATACGGACTCAACAGCACCTAACAACAACATGTCCATTTTATTACTATGGTTGCAATCTGAAATAGCAATTAACCTTGGAATAGCCTTTATTTTCCTCTATCACTACGTTTTCCTTGAAGTAAAATAAACTATCTTGTTAAAGGACATTGCCCTTAATGTACATTTTCCTGAACTCATCATTCAGGAATGTGATAATAGTAGTATTTAAGAAAGCAGTTGTCTAAATTATTTGTATGTAGTTCTAGGTAGCCTTTCCCACTCTGCCTCAGGGAAGTGCCACTGATTAGATCAGATTGTCTTTCAGCAATGAAACAAACCACATTTTTAGTGCTTTATCAACTACACTAAATACAAAAGCGTATTTTAAAATGTAGTCACCTCGAGTTTCACTTTTGTTAGTGGCAGGATAGCTGGTATCAGGCTAAATCTCCTGCATAAAGCAATTATACACTATGAAAAAATATATAAACAATGTCTATTTGAAGGCACTAGAGAGTGATCAAAAGCAGGCAGGAACTGGAAAGGGGTCAAGCCTTGAATGAACCTACATGTGAGGGTTTTTTTCTTAATTGAAGAGATCTCCTAGTCCTTATGATTCAAGAAGCAAGAACTCCAGCAGAAAAACATGAATCTAATTGCCTGAAAAGTAAAAGGACAGAGTTTGGGGCTGCTAACATGGCTGGATTTGGAGAATAAGTCCAGAAAGAAGGTAGCCACAGACAGCAGACATTCTAAAACTGTATGTAATCTCTATACTCACTCCCACAGATCTCCAACTGTGTATGGGAGACTCCAAGAAGCCATCTATAATGGTGAAAAGATGGAATAGATATTTCACCTCATGCTGGTCAATGGAAATGAAGTTGAGTGCAGCCAGGTTAACTACCTGCTAAAACAAAACACTCTACTGGGGAGTATAAACCAGTAAAGAGTGTTTACAATGCATCATCAAATGCACCATATGCAATCAAGAATTACTAGACATGTATACAAAGAAACAGCACATCTCGTGAGCCATAGTAAAGAAAATTCAATCAGCAGAAACTAACCTAAATAGGTCCCAGATGTTGGAACTAACAGAAAAAAAATCTTTAAAATAGCTATTATATTAAGAATTTAAAAGATAATATCAATGGTGAAAGGAAAATAAAAAGAATCAAATGCAAATTCTGGAATAGAAAATTATAATAAAACTTTAAAAATTAAGTATGCTTAACAACAGATTACAAACAGTATAAGATTAGTGAATTTGATAAAAGATAAATAGAAATCCAATCTGAACAACAGAGAAGAAAGTGAAATTGAAAAAAAAAAAAGCCTCAAGGACCTATGAAACATTGTCAAACAAATTAAGACCTGTATGCTTAGAATCCCATAAGGGGAGTTGAAAAAACTTGAAAAATAAAGGCCAAACTTTCTCAAAATTTGAAGCAAACATTATATATATATATATATGTATATATATGTATATATATACATATATATGTATATATAGACATATATATGTATATATAGACATATATATGTATACATACATATATACATATATATACATACATATATATATATATATATATATATATATATATATATATATCAAAGAAGTTCAGCAAACCTAAATATGAAATAAAAATAATGGAAAATGTGGTCATGCTTTGGCGTTTGGGATATCATTTTCTGAGTCCCAATATATATCAGTTGTTGTTGTTGTTGTTGTTGTTGTTGTTGTTGTTAGGTGCCGTCGAGTCGGTATCAGACTCATAGCGACCCTACATACAACAGGCGAAACACTATTGTCAGTGCTTCTCTGCTGTTCATAGGGTTTTCGATGGTGGATTGATTTTTGGGAGTGGGTTGCCAGGTCCGTCTCCCAATATATCAGTTGACTGAAGAATCAAATTAAAACTTAGAGATCATAAGAATGAACTTAAAAAAGAAAGACTCAACAATATATTGTCTTTATATTAAATATAAATAAATATAAAATTAAATATAAAGGCACAAAGAGTTTGAAAGTAAATGAATAAAGTTGATTATAAAATTTTCTTATTTCCTTTTATTAGGATCTTTAGTAGTATCTATCTCTCATTCCTGATATTGGTCATTTTTATTCTGTTTCTCTTACTCTACTCCCTCCCCAACTTGTTTTTTCTTCCTTTTCTTTTTTTCCCAAATGAAATGGATAATCTGAACAATCATATATCTTATTACATAAGCTCTTTCAGAGAACAAGAAAAGGTAATACTTCTCAAATCACTTTACAAGTCCAGCCAAATTCTATAATCTCACTTTGTCAGCATAACTCTGACAAAGATATTATGAAAAATTAAATTAGAGAGCAACATTCCTAATAAATATAGACACAATAAACCTTAATAAGATATTAGCCAATTTATCTAATATCTTTTTTACCTCTAGGAATGTAAGATTGGTCAACTTTGAAGATCAGTGTAACTTACCACATTTAACAGAATAAAGAAAGTAGCCACAGAATAATTTCAATAAATGTGTGTAATAAAAACTCTTAACAAATGAGGAATAGAAAGGAATTTCCTCAATCTGACAAACAGCATATATGAAAACTCTTCAGCTAATATCATACTTAGAGAGGCATCTCTTCTTTTAAGATCTGTAACACAGCAGATTTATCTATTCCCCCTCAATTTCTATTCTTCTGGTAGTCTGAACCAGTCTGATTAGATAAGAAATGGAAATAAAAGACAGAAGAAAGAAGAAACTGATCCTTATTTGCAGATGTTGCGGTTTGCATTTGAAGTGTCTCCCCAAAAGCTCATGTGTTAAAGACTTGGTTATCAGGTGATGGAATTTGGGGAAGTGATTGGATCATGAGGACTCTGACTTCATGGATGTATTAATCCATTGATAGATTTGTAAATTAATAGCCTTATTGGGAAGTGGTCGAAACTTTCACAGGTGGAATCTAGTCAGAGGAAGTAGGTCATGTGGGGCATTTCCTTGGGGGATACAGTTTCTCCTGGGCCCCTTCCTCACTCTCTCTCTCTGCTTCCTAACTATTCTGAGGTAAGCCACTTTGCTCCACCACATGCTCCCCACCAAGAAGCTCTGCCTCACGGCGCATGAGCCCAGAAGCAAGTGAATATGGACTTAAACCTCTGAAACTATGAGCCAAAATAAATCTCTCCCTTTTTAAATTTGCTTTCTCAGGTATTTGTCACAGAGCAATGAAAAGTCTGACTAATACAGCAGATAATATAATTGTTTATACAGAAAATTTTAAGGAATATACAAACAAGTTATTAGAACTAATACGTGAATTTTGCAAGATTTCAAGGTTTAAGGCCAGTGTTAAGCAGTTTTTCAAATCAAATTAGAAGATCATTCCATCAAGGATGGTGTTAAAACACAAAATAAGGTGGGCACAGTTGTGCAAGACTTTAGTCCCAGCTATTTAGGAGGCAGAGGCAGGAGGACTACTGAAATCCAAGAGATCAAGGCCATCCTGGGCAACATTGTGAATCCAATCTCAAAAATAAAATAAAATAAAATAAAATAAAATAAAATAAAAAATACTTAGGAACAATTTTAACAATAAGTCTGTAAAATCTCTATGCTAAAAACTAGAAATAATGGTACGAGCAATTAGATAACACATATGTAAATATAGAGATAGTCATGCTTTGGAAGACTCAATATTGATATCAATTTTTCCTGAATTGATCTTGTTGTTGTTGTTGTTGTTAGGTGCCATTGAGTCGGTATCCGACTCATAGCGACCCTCATAGGGTTTTCAATGGCTGACTGTTTCGATATTGCCTTGGGAGTGGATTGCCAGGTCCTTCTCCCATTTTTGTGGTGCTGGGAATCGAACTCGGGACGTCAGAGACTGCAGCACAGTGCTCTACCAACTGAGCTAAATCCCAGCCCACTTGAATTGATCTAGCAATCTATTATAATCCTTACCAAAATCTCAGTAGGCATTTTTATAGAAATGATAATCTGATTCTAAAACTTAGGTGGAAATACAAAGGGCCTACATTCACCAAATCAATTCTAAAATAAAAGGACAAAGCTGGAAGAGTTATACATTGGACTTCAAAACTTAATATAAATTTTAGTAATCAAGATGTATAATATTGGCAACAGGATAGACATGTATGTCAATGGAATAGAACAAAGAGCAAAAATAGGCCAATACATATATGGTTATTTCATTTTGGACAAAAGTCCTGAAGCAATTCAATAAGGAAAAGAAAGTTGTTAACAAGTTATGTAGGAAAACTGGATAGTCATATGGAAACAAAAGAACCATAACCTCTACCTCATTAATTCAAGGTAAATCATGAACCTAGGCATAAATGCTAACACTATAAATATTCTAAAGGAAAAACATGAGCATACTGTCAAAACCTGAAGGTGAGCAAAGAAGTCTTATGATAGTGAAGGAAACTATCACAGAATTTTTTAAAAGGTAAATTAAATTTTTTCAAAATTGAAATCTTGGCTGAACATGTTGGTGCATGACTATAATCGCAGCATTTGGAAGGCAGAGGCAGGAGGATAGATGCAAGTTCAAGGCTAGCTTGGACTACATATCAAGTTCCTGACCAGTCTGGGCTACACAGCAAGACTGTCTCAAAAAATTAAAATAAAATAAAAGAATATATATATATATATATATATATATATATATATATATATATATACACACACACACACACACACACACACACACACACACACACATATATATATATATATCTTATAACTTCTAATTAAAAGACACTTAAAAATAATAGGAACACACTAGCTGGGAGAAAATATCTGTAAAATATGTATCTGATAAAGATCTCATATCCTGGTTGTACAAATAACTGCTACATTTCATTAAGAAAGGCATCAATCCAAGAAAAAAGTGAAGAAAAATGTTAGCAGACACACAACAAAGGAAACATTATGCATGTTCAATAAGCACATGAAAAAGTCTCCAGTATTATTTTTTATTACAGAAATGCCAGCTGAAGCAGTAGCTGGGCCTCTTTAGACCATGACTGCAGTGGCCTTTGTGTGCCTGGGCCAGGAAATGACTTTTGAAAGTGGCTTCTTCCCATCAGGGAACCCTGAAAGGGGAAAAAATTGTATAGAAAAAACAAAAAAGTTTAAAATCAATGAAGATAAACTTAATAATAATAAAATAATGAAAAGGCTCATATGTGGTTGTTCTGAATTTGTTCTCACTGTATTTCTATATCTGGCTTGTTTTGTGTAGTTGTTGTTCTTACTGCATTTTGTATTTTCCTCTTTGAGCAGTCCTGGGGATTGATCTCTCAAGAGAAAACTGCTTACTAAGAAAACCTTCACATAAAAGTGAAAGAGACATCATTCCCAACAGAATTGTATATAAATATAAATAAATATAATATATATATTTATATATATAAATATATATAAATAAATATATAAATAAATATAATATATTTAATATAATAAATATAAATATAAATAAATTTATGTATATAAATATGTATATAAATATATAAATTGTATATAAATATAAGAAATATGAAAAAAAGCAAAGCAATATGGCTTCAACAAAATGTCATAACTCTCCAGCAACAGAATCCAAAGATATTGAAGTAGGTGAAATGCTAGAGAAAAAATTCAAAAAATTTATTTTAAAAATAATCATTGAGGCCAGGAATGGTGACACATGTCTGTAATCCCAGTGACTTAAGAGATGGAGGCAAAAGGACCACAAGGTTGAGGCCAGAGACAGCCTCTGCAATTTAGGATGACCCTATCTTAAGATAAAATATTTTTAAAAGGATCAGGGTGCAGCTCAGTGGTATAGTGCTTGCAGAGTATGTGCAAGGTCCAGGGTTTAGAGCCCCAGTAATAAAATAAATAAATTGTTGTTGTTGTTAGGTGCCGTCGAGTCGGTATATGACTCATAGCGACCCTCATAGGGTTTTCAATGGCTGACTGTTTCGGGATTGGCAGGTCCTTCTCCCATTTTTGTGGTGCTGGGAATTGAACTAGGGACCTCAGAGACTGCAGCACAGTGCTCTACCAACTGAGCTAAATCCCAGCCCAAATAAATAAATAAATAAATAAATAAATAAATAAAATCAAGGAATTCAAAGAGGATACAAATAAATAGCTGAATGAATTAAGGAAGATAATGCAGCATATGAAAGAACAATTCAATAACAGATTCTGAAAAAGAAGCAGACAGAAATCTTGGAAATGAAAAGTTCAATAAATCACATAAAAAATTAAAAAAAAAATAACTCAGTTGAAATCTTTACCAATAGACTAAATCATGCAGAAGGAATAATGTCAGAACTTGAAGACAAGGTTTATGAATCACAGTCATGTGATACACATGTGATACACATGACTGTGACACACAGAATGTATATCATCACAGTCATACACATTCAGACATTGATAAATGTTTTGTTACTTTTTATAAGACATATGAGCAGAATCCTAAAACAAAGGCCAAAATTATGAGTAATCTATATAGATGAGAGAGCAAAGATACAAGCTAAAGGCACAGAAAATCTATTCAGTGAAATAATAGAAGAAAAAATTTCAAATCTTGGGAAAGATGTAGAAATCCTGCTAAAAGGGGCAGTTAGAACCCAAAATAGACATGACCAGAGAAGAACCCATCACCACATATGATACTTAAACTGCCAAAAATACAGAAGAAAGAAATAATATTGAAAGCTGCAAGGGAGAAGTGCCACAACACTTATATAGGGAAATCCATGAGGATAACGGCATATTTCTCAGGGAAAGGTCTAAAGGCCAGGACAGCATGAAATGGGGTATTTCAAGCCCTGAAAGAAAATAACTGCCAACCTAGATTACTATATCCAGGAAAGCTGTCCTTCAAAATTGAAGGAGAAATAAAAAAACTTTTAAGATAAGCATAAACTAAAAGAATTTGTGACCACTAAACCAGTGTTATCTAAGATAATAGAATTCCACATACAGAAGATGAAGGAAGATAAACACAAGCATGAAAACATAAGGAAGAATAAATCTCACTAGAATAGTAGGTAAGCAAATGAGAATTAGGAAAGAATCAAGGCTGGGGATGAAACTCAGTGGTAGAACACTTGTCTAGGATGCACAAGGCCCTGAGTTTGATCCCCAGAACTATGGAAAAAAATCAAACATTATTTATTCATTGAGCCATCAAACTTGAAAAGTGAATAAGGGAAAACAAAACACATGTAGATTATTGAAAAGCAATCAGAAAAAAAAAACACATTAAAATGATTGTAACTAGTATATATCTTTCAACAGTAACCCTGAATGTAGATAGTCTTGATTCTCCAATTAAAAGAAACACATTAGCTGATTGGACTTTTAAAACCCAACTACTTGCTACCTGTAAAGACATCACAGAGTGAAAGTGAAAGGATGGAACATGATACTCAAAGCAAATGGAATCTGAAAACAAGCGAGTAGCTATACTCATGTATGACAAAACACACTTCAAGCCAAAATCATTCGAGAGTCAAAGAAAGTCACCACATACTGATAAAGAGAACAATACATCAAGAAGATATAATGATTGTTAATACATATGCACTAAAGTTTATGTGATACTGAAATATATATATGTATATATGTATATATATATATATATATATATATATATATATATATATGTATATATAGAGAGAGACCTCAATACAATACTAGTAGATGACTTTAATGCCCCACTGTCAATAACAGGTGGATCATCCAGACAAAATATCAACAAAGAAACATCAGAATTAAATTACAGTATAGAGCAAATGGACTTAACAGACATCTACAGAATATTCAATTCAATAGCAACAGAATATACATTCCTTTCATCAGCACATGGAACTTTTTCCAAAATATATCATATTTTAGACCATAAAGCAAATCTTAACAAATACAAAAAAATGAAAGAATTTATTGTATCTTATCTGATCATAATGGAATGAAACTAAAAATCAACAGCAAGGGAAACTACAGAAATTATATAGAGGCATGAAGATTAAACTATTATTCACTTTTGAACAAATACTGAGTCACTGAAGAAATCAGGGGATAAATTTAAGAATTCCTAGAATTAAATGAAAATGGAAACACAACATAGTAGAACCTGTAGGATACACAAAGAGCAGTTTAAAGAGGGGAGTTTATAGCTATGAGTACCTACATAAAAAAAAAAAAAAAAAAAAAAAAAAAAAAAAAAAAAAAAAAAAAAAAAAAAAAAAAAAAAAAAAAAAAAAAAAAAAAAAAAAAAAAAACCAGAGTAACAGGACATAAAGGCACATGCCTATAATTCTAGCAGTCTGCACATTGAGGCAGAGAGATGGTGAGTTCAAGGCCAGCCTGGGCTAAATAGTGATACCCTGTTTAAAAACAAAAACAAGCTAGATGTGGCAGTGCACACCTATAATCTCAATACTTGGGAGGCTAATGCAGGAGGATCATCATGAGCTCAAGGCCAGGCTAGTCTGCTTATCAAGTTCCAGGACATCCTGGGTTATATAGCAAGACCTTGTCTCAAAAAACAAAGAAACAAAACAAAAACAAACAAACAAAAACAAGAGAGGGAGAGATCTCAAATAAATAACCTAATTATGCATCTCAAGGCCTTAGAAAGACAATTAAATTAAACTCAAAATTAGTAGAAGGAAAGAAATAATAAAGATCAGAGTGGAAATAAATGAAATAAAGATTAAAAGAACAATACAAAAGATCAATGAACAAAAAGTTGGTTCTTTGAAAAAAACAAAATTTACAAACCAATAGTCAAACTAATCAGAAGAGAGAAAAGATATAAATTAATAAAATTAGAAATCCAAAGGAGTACATTACAACAGATACCAGTGAAATCCAAAGGATCATTAGGGAATATTTTGAAAAATTAAAGATGGGCAACTTGGGTAGCAGAGGCAGGAAGATCATGACTTTGAGGCTAGAAGCAGCCTATATAACTTAGTGAGACCCTGTCTCAAGATAAACAATTTAAGGGGGGCTGGGGATGCAGCTCAATGGTAGAAAATTTGCAAAGTACATGCAAGGCACTGGGTTCAGCCACCACTTACCCCACATGCCAAAAATTTTTTACTAATAAATTGACAAATCTACCAAAATTGAACCAAGAAGATATCAAAAATCGAAATAGATTAGTAGCAAGCAATGAAATTGAAACTGTATGTAATAAGGTCTCTCAACAAAGAAAAGTCTAGGAAAATAATGCAGGATAAATGAAAAAGTTAAAAATTAATAAAGGTAAAATTAATAATAAAAAATAATGATGTGGCAAGATAGAAAAAGGAAGGAAGAACAATTTTTAAACTAAAAGAAAGATATAAATAGGAAAAAAATGAGAAAGAGGAACCTGGGTTTGGTGGTGTACACCTATAATCGCAGCTTTTGCAAGTCAGAAGGCAGGAGGATCTCAAGTTTAAGGCCAGCCTGGGCCATATAGTGAGATCCTGTCACAAGAAAAACAGGGATGGGGGAGAAGCTGTAGGAAGAGGAGGACAGAGAGATTAAAAATCTACTTACAGAATTAAAATTAAATAAAGTTAGATAAAAATAAGAAAAAAGTAGGAGTAAGAGATCAAAGAGCTAGGAGCTTCTCAGGCCAAAGTCCAGGTAGAACTTGGGAAAATCAATTCTTATTAGTGAGCAGCTGTTGAGAGAAATATTTAGAATGTAAGTCACAGGAAAAAGATGTTAAAGATTTCCTGTTGTGCGGTAAGAATGGATTTTCTTGGGTTGCTTTCATTTAGTTTTCTGCTGGATTAACCAAGAGGATGGCTGATTTATATGATTTCTGCCTATTGAATATTTAATGACTCCAGTCTTCCCTTCTCCTCTCCTGACAAACAACCTTCCGATGTCCATCCTTGTCTGTTTTGCTCATCATTGTAACCCTGGTGTTTGTGCAATTTGTAGCATTGATTGGCTTATTGTGTGCTTTGGGGGTAATGTGCTTACTCTCTCCAGACTTCAACTATGGTTGCACTTCAAGCTTCTCAATTCTTTCAACAGATACAGCACTAACTGTAGAAAAAAAATAAAATCCTTCATCCCGGCACTCCCCAAACTCCTGAAATCTAGGGTGGCCTGAAATAGCCAACTATAGTCCTGATATTTCTCTGGTATTTCTTTGAAGTTTCATGTTTTAAAAATTTGTTTCATGATTTACCTTAAAACTTTAAAATTTTACATTTCATATTATTATAGATCAATATCTATTTAATAGTAAAGTAGATTTATCTCAAATGTTGTAATAAAAATGAATGGCATTGTGCCTATGATCCCCACCAGGGCCATCCAAATTTCAAACTGTTTGAAAAACACAAGTATTCATTGAATGATCTGTAAGGCTTGCCGTTAGCTCAGTGTATCATGATTCATTGATTTTTAACAAGTCAAATAGCTAATAGTTACTGAGTTCCTTTCATGTTTAAGTTACAGGGGAGATTACAAGGAACAATGAGATAAAATGTCTGTCTTTAAAGAAACTAAATTGTGGGCTCAGCGGTGCAGTGCTTGCTATGTGCAAAGCCCTGGGTTTGATCCCCAGCACTACAATCAATCAATCAACCCACCAATCAATAAAGTTGGCATAAGTCACACGTATGTGGAAAAATATTGTTAGGAGGCAGTGTAGAGTAAGAGCAGCTTGTAAGAATTCAGAGTGATGGAGCCCTCCAGCCTCAATTTCATCATGTGCACCATGGACTAACAATGCTCAGTTAAAACTGAATCTCATAGGATGGTTATGAAACCCACTAAAACGAAATACACCCATTTACAAATGAGAACTAGGCTTATGAAGTGATCAAAGGGGTTTCTAACACATCGTAAGACTTCAAGGTACAGGTAGGAAACTGGTTGACAAATGAGCTTTGGGAATGGCCTTCATGAAATCATGGAAGGATACAGGAAACTAAAAATAACAATCTTGGCTTGGAGTGGTGGCTCAGGCCTGTAATCCCAGTAACTCAGGAGGTGGAGGCAGGAGGATTGCAAGTTCCAGACCAGAGGCAGCCTGTGTAACTTAGCAAGACCTTGTCTCAAAATAATAAGTAAGATAATGAGTGGGCAGTACCGCTCAATGGTCCAGTGCTTGCAAAACATGCAAGCACAAGGCCCTGGGTTCAACTCCCTAGAACTGCCAACAAACAAACAAACAATCTTTATGAAACAGAAAGTTCAATTAAGGGAGATATTTCAAAAAGAGCAGACTTTTATATGCAGAATATTAGAGAATCTAGAATTACTACCTTGGACTTTATTTTTAAAAGATAAGTCCTTTGGTATAATGTGGTTCATATTTTGAGACAGCTGGGAACATATTGGTAAAGACAAAAGGACTATTTTAAATGCTTCAACTCCTTTAAAGAATATTAAAGGGAGACTTAAAGAGAATAGATAATTGCTTGCAGAGATCAAGTGTCAGATGGTAATATTGCTGGAAGAGTAAAATAAATAAAAAAAAAATATATATATATATATATATATATATATATTTTTTTTTTTTTTTTTTTTTTTTTTTTTTTACTGAAACATGAATTGTCATTATGCCAGATGTGGGAGAAAATAATAGAAATAAATTAAAAAAGGAGTTCAATATAGTTCTTGATGTGAGGCTAAAAGCAATTGGCCTTCAACATGATTTAAAATACATTTCAACATTTTTGAATAATGAACACATGCCCCAATCTTGATGTAAAAACTTAAGCAGTTATATACAATGAAAGTGTAATGTTTGTGGAAGGCTGAGCTTTCTAAGCATGTTGTTGTTAGGTGCCATGGAATTGGTGTCCCACTTATAGCGACCCTACGTGCAACAGGCAAAACACTATTGTCAGTGCTTCTCTGTTATTCATAAGGTTTTCAATGGCTGATTGATTTTTGGGAGTGGGTTGCCGGGTCCGTCTCCCAAGCCTACAGCACCTGGTGTTCCCAGGCGGTCTCTGCCATCCAAGTACTAACCAGGTCTGACCCTGCTTAGCTTCTGAGATCTGAGGGGATCAGATGCCACAGGGCTATGGCTGCAGGCTTTCTAAGCATAGTATTGGGGAAACAGTACCAGGTAATGATGAAAATTCTACATATTTGATTGTTTAAATGATCAGTTTGAAAAATCAACTAAAAGGAAAATACATGATGGGATTGGGGATATAGCTCAGTAGCAGAGTGCTTGCCTAGCACACACAAGACGTTGGGTTCCTATCCAGCACCACAAGAGAAACCACCTATCTCAACAAAACAAAAAAAAACAAAAGATGGGAAGAATACTGGTACATCTGTTAGTATTAAGTATTAGTATTTGTCTAACTAAAGTGTAAATACAAAACAAATCTCTACTTTGAGAAGTTCTAGAAAGTATACACTTTTTGTGAAACACGGAAAAGACTCCAAAATGAGTCTAATTAAAGATGGCTACACTTGAACAATGGAGAAACTGTGTTACAATATGTGTAGAAAAGAAGTGGAAAAAAAGAATATATCTATTTGCTAGTACATGTGAAAAATAACTCTAGAGAGATACAAAACAAAACCGTAATCTTGGTTTGCCTCAAAGATATAGGATGAATGGGAAAATTCTTTGTATACACTTTCATATTTTTATAGTTTAACTCATGTAAGTGAATTATGTAGTCCAATGAACAGACAAATAAATAAAATTACCTGAAATATAATGGTTATCTTTGACATAGTTTCTAAAGAGTCAAAGGTCACTTCAGTGGTAAATAAATCAACTTACATCACATACTCAGACAGGTAAGATAGTAATCCTTCTTTAGGACATTTGTCCCTAACTTTAATATGCACCAGAATCTCCTGGCAGCTTTTTAGAAAGATTGCTTGGCCTCACCTTGCCAGGTGTTTGGATTCACAAAGTATAGGACAGAGCCCAAGAACTATCCTATCAAACAGATTCCCAGGTGCTGCTGCTGCTGCTGCTAGTTGGGGGACTAGAATTTAAGAACTGCTATCATAGCCAGGCACAATGGCGCATACCTGTAATCCCAGCGACTCTGGAGTCAGAGACAGGAGGATTCCAAGTTTGAAGCCCGAGGCAGCCTACACAGCTTAGCCAGACTCTATTTCAAAATAAAAAATAAAAAAGGGGCTGGAATGCACCTTGGTGTACAGCACTTGCCTAGCACAGAAAAGGCCTTACATTCTACCCCCAAGTACTGAAAAAACAAAACAAAACAAACAAAAACACAATGTCATAACAGTTACGTCAGAAGAGAATCACTGGTGCTGCAAAGTATTCCATACTTCTGAGCAGAAATAAAAATGTATAACCAGAAACCAGAAGGCTATAGAAAACACACAAAACTTTACACATCTAAAAAGTGGCAGAATCTGAAGATAACATCCCAATGAATTTTCATACAGACTTCTAGGAGATCAGTAAATGGAAACTATGCATAGTGCTCTGTTATTTATTATAAATAATCCAATCTCATATGAGATGCTGCTCTCCGGTCAAGAACTTTGGACTAGTTTAAACAAATATGGGTCCATTTTTGATGGATGACCCATTTGAATGTTTGACCTGACACTAAATTAGAAAGAAGATGTAACTCAAGGTGTTTTGTGATAAGTTTTGGTATTCCTTGTACTTATTTCTCAATAACCTTATACAAATTCAAGTTTGTCAATGCTCAGTGAATAGGAAACAATTTGCAATTTTCACACGGCAAACTGAAAGCACACAAAATGCAGATGTAGATTTACTGCTAAGGTTGTATAAGCTTAATTTCTCTCATATTTTTTCTTTACCTAAAATTGAGTATAATCATAACTACCCAAGTTTGTCATTCTATTATGATAATAATAGAATACATAAAGGAAACCTAAAAAGCATCAGCAAAAGACTTAAATATTCCTAAAAGAAGATGCCCAAATGATCATAGTGATATATATGAAAAAGCCTCCAGCCTCTTAGTCATCAGAGAAAGGTCTATTTAAAAAATCAAGATACCACTACACACTTATCAAAATAATGAGTTAAAAGCAAAACAAAAATCCTGACAGCACCAACTATTGGTGATGATGTGGAGCAACTAGAACTCCCATATATTGCTGATGAGGGTATAAATTAGAGCAACCACTTTGAAAACCCATTTAGCAGGATTTACAAATACACCTACCCTGTGACCCAGGTATGCATACAAGAGAAATCAATATTTTTGTCCACTAAAAGGCATATACAAGAATGTTGTAAGCTGATGCCATGGTGCATCCTGTAATCATGGCTACTTGGAAGGCTGAGGCCTGCTTAGGCTGCGTAGTTAGTTCAGGGCCAGGCTGAGTAACTCAGCAAGACCTTGTCTCAAAATTTAAAATAAAATAAAGAAACACACCTAATATAATGTAATGCTATTTAAATGTTGTTATATTTATTGTGCAGGTACTAACAATAAGAAAAAAGTATGTACATGTTTCATATAGACAATTTTTACTTTTCTCTTTTTCTTTTTTTTTTTAGTATTTTCAATTCTTGGTTGAATCTGCAAATGTATATATAGTTCGATGGAGAGCCAGAAGGCTGATTACATATATATATTTCAAGAAACAGGTAAAATAATGGTGAGTAGTAGAATAGTACTTACTTCAGTGTTGAGAGTGGGGAGCATAACTAGGAAAGGATGTGGCAAAGCCTTTTGAGGTAGTGGAATGTTCTATACTTTGTTTTAAGTAGTTACACATGTGATTTCACATAGAAATTCATTAAGGTATAGAGTGAAGATTTATGTACTTTATTATATATTTCAGCATGTTATACCTCAATTAGAATAAGAACACAATCTCCCTGATTAATGTTATGAAATACATATTTCCATGCTAAATAATTTCCAGCTCTGGCAGAATAAGAGTGAGAAGTATGGAGTAATAGAGTGTAGGCAGAAGGATCCAGCTGACTCTGCTAAATATGGAATTGACATAGTAAAATCCTACTTTACTCACAGCATGGTGTGCAATGAATGCATCAGTGGAACATCTGGGCGAGAATGCTGAATAACTTTTATACAATGAGTGTGCTGTCTGTTGAGAAATATTTGCCTCTGCTTTAAATTTGGGAGTCAGAACTTGGAGGAAGAGGAAGTACAACCACCCTCCTTTTCTCCTACTCAGCACCCCTACTAACCACAAATCCTTGGCTTTGATTCTTATTAAGGGTTTTCTGTCAGATTTTATGGTTTTCCACATTCTAAAATACAACTTGTATAAATAAATGACACATGCTTCAGGCCCACAGATGCCTTTAGATGTTTCTCAGACTTCCCCGTGGGCCAGCTCTATACTTTCCTGCTCCTCAGCCCCTTCTATTCGTAATATAACACAGATTGGACATTTGGACTTGAACGAACAGGCAGATAGTTAGAATTTTTACTTTCAACTTTCATTTTTGTCTATTGTGAAGTGGCCCTAGGTGGGGTTTGATTAGGGTATAGCCCACAGGACCATAATTAGGCTTTCAGAAACTATTTGAAAGTCCACATTTACCCAAGTAAAATTTTTTTGTGATGTTCCTATGCATGTTAACAAAATGTGGGTGTGCCAGATGCTGCATTTTATAAAACACAGCTGGAATATCAAATGTGACTGATAAAGAGAACTCAGTCAGCACCTACGCTCATGTTCAAGGTTATATCCTGCTTGGTAGGCAGTAGGGAGGAGCTGAAATTTCTGCAAAACTGCTACACAAAAGATTTCTGCAAGGCCAGCACATTAGAAATGGTAAAGGATATTTGCAAGAGCCTTCCCCATTCAACACTGACTACATCAGATTAGAGGAGCAAGAAATATCTAGGATCCAGAGAAAGGATGGAGAGTTATAATATCTTGACCTAGAGCGTCAAATGCAAATTAGCCCTTACATGGTAGAACATTGTTTTTGAGGTTATAAATATTCTTCCACTGCTCACCACCAGTCACTTGCAGGACATAATATTTTCTAATTGCTCTGAGTGTGTGGATGACTGAATCCTCATTTACCTGTGGGTGAGTCTTGGGTTTTGGTACAGAGACAATGATGAAAAAAGGATGCTTTCTTCACTTTGTCCTTGCAGATGATTGCAAAGTGAATCCTTACCGGATTTTTTCATTGGGGTATTTGGTCAAGTCCATGAGGCACATATGTCGAGAGGCTAATGGACACTCAAAAGTGAATTTGTTAAAATGATTGTAACAGAAATTGACACTGCTGAGAATTTTTCTTTTTTACTGGTTTTATGTAAAACATTCATGTATAGTAGTTATTTATCTTTCTTTATAAAGTAGGATTTAGAGAGGGGTCCTGCAGGGCACACCTATAATCCCAGCCATTCAGAAGGCTAAGGCAGGAGGATGGTGAGTTTGAGGCCAGAGGGAGCCCATGCAACTTAGCGGGAGCCTATTTAAAAAAAAAAAAAAATACAAAAGGGCCTGGGGATGCAGCTCAGTGGTCGAGCACTTCCCTAGCCTGTATGAGGCCCTGGATTCAATTCCCTTAGCCTTTGAAAAAATAAAAGAAAATAGTATAAAAGTGGAATTTAAAGAATGGAAATTGCTAGTTCATTATTTCTCAGTTGTTTTCTTTACATTTGCCTTTAATTTCTTTTCTTCATTACTCATTTCTTTCTTCTCAATTTAGAGGCACTTAGGTGTTAAGTGTGTGGCTTCTAGAGCTTGGATGACTAGGTATAAATCCCAATATACCAGCTGTGTGATTTTGAGCATTTTAAGTTAACCTCTCTGTGTCTACATTTGTTCACTCATCAAAGAGAATGATTATTACAAAATCTAGGTCATAGGGCTGTTGAGAGAATGGATGCATAATCAGAGACAAAGCTCCTAGAACAGTGTCTGGCTTATAAACACCCTTGAAAGTGCTAGCTGTCTTCCTATTCTTGCTGAAGGACTCTCCTGTAGCTTTTGTTCCATGATTGCTCCTATCTGAGATAGTTTCTTGCCTTTTGTGGTTACTTAGTTTACAACCATACCAGTCTGGCATCTGATCTTATCAGATCCTGGAAGCTAAGCAGGATGGGACCTGTTAGCTCTTGGGTAGGAGACCATCTGGGAATACTGGGTGCTGTAGGCTTAAGAGAAGGACCTGGCAGCCCAATCCCAAAATAATCAGCCATTGAAAACCCTATGGCACAGTGTCATGTAGTGTTTCATTCTGTTGTACATACGGTCGCTATGAGTTGGACCCTACTCAATGGCACCTAACAACAACAACAATTTTCCACAGAAGTTTTTGATTCTAAGATTCTTTGAGTGGTAGAAAATAAGGAGATTCTTACTGATTTTCATTACATAACTACTGAGAGCTTAGGGTAGTATGTTAAGACTGACATTTGAAAAAAAAAAGTAGAAGAAAAAGACTGTCACTTGCTAAGTGATTCATTTATTACCTACTACTGTCATGCATGCCTGCAGCTGTACCACTGTGGCATCTGATCCCGTCAGATCTCAGAAGCTAAGCAGGGTCGGGCCTGGTTAGTACTTGGATGGGAGATTGCCTGGGACTACCAGGTGCTGTAGGCTTGGGAGACAGACTCGGCAACCTACTCCCCAAAATCAATCTGCCATTGAAAACCCTATGAACAGCAGAGAAGCACTGACAATAGTGTTTTGCCTATTGTAAGTAGGGTCGTATTAGTTGGACACTGACTCAACAGCACTGAGCAACAACTGTCATGCACTGGTCATAAGACGATTGATAGGAACAAATGAAAAGGGCACTCACTGACTTTACTCATTTACTTATTTACTTTTGGTTGCCAGATGATTTCTTATTGAAATATTTTCATTTGCATTTCCTAACTATGTGGGCATTCCTTTGCACCACTGTGGATGTAATCTGTCATGAAGGTGGCAACCATTGACATTGCAGCCTACACTTTGGGGAGTCTCCAGGATCTCTCAATGGTTCTAGAGAATTCTCTGGGTAAAGATCCGTGCCACATCTGCTGGACCATGTTGACAATTTCATCAAAAGTGTTATTTCCATCATGCTTAACATTTTTCTCTTTCTTTCTGACTCTGAAGTTCCTTAATGGTTTTGATGTTCAGAGCAGAACACTACTTTAATTGCTGTGTTTTAGAAATAATGTGTAATATTAAAATTGCACCCCCAAATTATAAAATCTAAGGTTTAGAAGAGACCAATAGATCCCTTCGTCTAACCACCCAGGGGATGCTAGTGTACACTTGCAATATTCTCTACAAAAGTTCCAACCTCAATTAAGAGTACTCTGCTGTGATGATCTCTTCAACTCAAGAGGCAATTTCTTCTATCATTTTGACACCTCTGATTCTTGAGAGGATTTTCTAACTTTAGTCAAAATTAGCATTCCTGCAGTTTCCACCTATCATGTATTTTTATTTATTTATTTGACTTTTGAAATCTTAGGGAATAAATATGATACATCTTTCCATTAAAAATTCCTAAGATATCATTTGACTATTGACATGTTTCTCCTAGAGCTTACTTTGTATATCCTCCTAGTCAAGCTAAATATTACTTACCTCTTCCAGTGTGGATGGTCTATTCTGAATGAGCTCAGAGTTTATTAATATCCTTTTAATTTTGGTTCCAAATTGAACCCAATACTCCCCATATAGTTGAGTAACTTCAAAATATTACTATCTATATCAGCAATTCTTGGGGGCTGGGGTTTAGCTCAGTTGGTAGAGTGCTGCTTTGTGCTCTGACGCCCTGAGTTCAATCCCCAGCACAGCGTAAAAGGGAGAAGGATCTGGTAGCTCACTCCTCATACAATCCTGAAACAATCTGCCATTGAAAACCCTATGAATAGCAGAGAAGCACTGACATAGTGCTGGGCATGCCCCAGTTTCAGGGAGTGTTTCATTCTGTTGTATATAGGGTCACTATGAGTTGGACCTGACTTGACAGCACCTATCAACAAAAACAACATCTCAACAATTCTAACTTCTAGATGTTATGCTTCTATTAGTGGAACCAAGATCATATCACCTTATTTTTGGTAGCTACAAAGTCTTTTTTTCTCTTTGAAGCACTGTGGGGTTGAATCCAGGACCTGGTATATACTAAGCAAGTGCTCTACCACTGAGCTGCACCCCAAGCTCCTTTTTTATTTTTTAATTTTGAGACAGAGTCTTACTAATTTGCACAGACTACCTCGGGCCTCAAAATTGTTATCCTCCTGCCTCAGCCTCCTGAATTGCTTGGCTTACAGGTGGGCACCACCATGCCTAGCTAAGTAGGTATATAATCTTTGTGAATAATATATTTACTCTATCTAAATACTTTTTCCCTGTCCCAAGGCACACAAAATTAACAACTCATCCTTTGGAAGTTCCATAGCATTTTGCATAGACTGCTATTGTAAAACAAAATACAAAGGTGCTCCAATCACTTGCTTTTATTCTAATTTGTTCTACTTTTTGCTCTTGTTCTTGCATTTGACTACAAATGCTCCTGAATTTTTCATTATTTTGTTGCAGTGACTAATAACCCACCTGTTATTCAAAATATATTGGTTGAATAAATGTTGGCTTAATCCCTTGATAGTTCTTTATAAAGTAGCTATAGTTAGCAGAGGCCACTATACTATGATACCATATGAAAGTTCTGACATCAGAGGCCCACAGAGATTAATAAGACCATCTTCTTTTCTATAGGCCTGCTTATACTGAAACCATTCCAGTGAAGATTTATAGGACTTAATTCTAATGAATGTCAGGAAAGTGATCGTTAAACCCAATAGCTTAGTCAATTGCATACCCTCTACGTACCTCCAGCTATGCAACCACAGTAAGCACTATGTAATAGTATGGATAGATTACTGTGCAGTCAGCACTGCCAGGGCAAAGTAATCAGCTTTAGAAGACCGAGGTCATGGACAAGCCTGTTCCAAGGAAACCTGATCCTGGAAAACTTTCAGGGAATTCTGCTGCCCTGGCAGTCACATGTCATCCAATGCTCTTGAACAAGACAACTTATTTAGAGAACAAGCATGTCTTTCAGGAGATTGCAATGATTCTGATCTTAAAACGAACACTGGGGACCTGGAATATTATGGTCCTCCCTATGTCATATCTGTTTTACACGTGCTGCATATACTTTTTTCTCTTTGGTTAATAAATTTTCCTTGCTAATTGCTGCTATATTGAACACAGAGGAACAGATTCCTCGAGATCTTAATTCAACTGGATTTTACAAGCTGGATATTCAATTTCCAGCTCAGCTTTGATATTGGTACTTCCATATGACAGTAAATAGAAAATGGTGCAGCAAGTTTGTCTGAGAGTGAGGTCTTGTGTACACTAGGTGATGTAGAATAATGGAAATGTAGGTGTCCATGTCTTTGACATGACTTACAAGGTGTGTCCAGTTACAGCTCCTTTTTAGATTTGTTTTTTGGAGACAAGGTCTCACTATATAGCCCAGGATGGCCTTGAACTCATGATCCCTCTACCTAGCCTCCCAAGTGCTGGGATTACAAGGGAGTGCATCACACCTGGCATAACTCTCTTCCTCTCTGCCCAACAATTTCCATAAGCAAAGTTAGATTTAAAAGAAATAAAGCTGCCAGGCATGGTGGCTCATGCCTATATTCCCTAAATCTTAGAAGACAGAGGCAGGAGTATTGTGAGTTCAAGGCCAGAGGCAGCTTTTATAACTTAGTAAGACCATGTCTCAAGGTAAAAAATAAAAACTGAGCTGGAGGTACAGCTCAGTGGTAGAGTATTTGCAAAGCATTTGCTCTTTTCTTTTCTTTTCTTTTCTTTCTTTCTTTCTTTTTTTTTTTTTCTGCAGTACTTGGGGGTTGAACCCAGGGCCTTGCATATACTTTGCAAGTGCTCTACCACTGAGCTGCACCCTGCAGCCCATTTTTAATATTTTATCTCGAGACAGGGTTTCACTATGTTACACAGGGCTGCCTCTGGCCTTGAACCTGTGATTCTTCTATCTCTGCTTCCTGAGCTGCTGGGATTACAGGCGTAAGCCACTGCACTTGGCTGTTTCTTTATTATTGAAGGGCATTTCTACTACCTTAGAAGGGAAGACATTCTAGCCTTGCCTTGTCCGCAACTGCAAAGGCTTGGATGAATTGACACCTGAAAAGGTACAAGAGACAAGCTACCTGAGGAGCTAGTGTCTCTGAAATCACTGCCTGGAGAGAAAGAGCATGCATCACTGAGCTTTCCTTCAGGCTCATACATGATGCCTTTCTGAAGACCCTGAGCAGCCTGATGCTGAGAATATCAAGCAGTTGTGGGCATGAAGGTCCCAGGCCAAGACTTGCTGAGTGCCAGAGCACTAGGTCAATGCCTCAAGGAGCAAAGGACTATAGGAAGGACAGGACGTAGCATGGATTTGCTTAGGATTAGATGGGTGAGGAGAATTGAGGATGGGTGGCATCCTTTAGAACTCTAGCTTTGCAAGGAAAACCAAAGCATGCTATGAATTCATGGTAAAATCCCACCCACAAAGCTGCCAGCCAGCGATTAGGTAACTCCATGAGACCCATGTTGTGCAGCAGGAGAGGCACAAACAGTGGCTATTTCTGCAAACAGTGGCCACAGTGTCTTCCTACCAATATGATGAGACAGAGGTCACCACCATCCTGTGAAGGACCCCAGTTCTGGCACCACATTCTTGCCAAACTCATAAATACCAGTGCCAAGAAAAGCTAACAAGTTGTGTCTTCACATCCCACCACTGCTGGAACTTTTTTGGCTCAACCACTTCATAACATTCCTTCTTAACACAAATGAAGGCTTCTCACATTTTCTGTTACTTTTGGAAATTTGAACAAAATATTTCTCAGGTAAAAGATACCTCTATTTGTTTTTAAAGATTTATATTTTAAAATACTCTCTGGCCCACAAAATGGTCTTTATGGAAGACTTGTCACATCTTGGTATTGAAGACTCTGTTTTGGCAGATTTTATTTATGGATCTAGGGAAGAACAACAACAACAAAAGTGTAACTGAAAATGGCCAAATACACTGCTCTGGGGCTGAGTCCAGCATGGAAAAGTTCTAATGTCTAAAGAGTCTTTCAGGAAGTTTTGGATGATGGCGAAGATGGTATAAAGAGAAGGGGTGTGTCACCCTAACTTGAACTTTGATGAATATTTTCCTATGAGAAAGTTAAATTGATCAATGCCTTCCAGGGATTAAGTTTTTATTAAGTTATGAAACAGCTGGCATTCACACTCCCTTGGCAGGTAGTCTAATCCAGGCTTGCTAACTGAAGGAGTGAGCGTGGGGAACACACCAGCTGTCCACACATCTTGGTTCAGGGTAACTGATACTCAAAATGCTGCTGAAGCATTTAAGGAGCACACCTAATCGCCATCTGCATACTGTAATCACCATTGCATTGCTGAGATTTTTTGCTCCATTTTGGAAAACGGTGTGAGACAAAGATCCAACATTTTCACATAAATAATAACACTTTCAGTTTCATCCTGAGACTGTCCTTGAACTGAAATCAAAATGCCAAAATTGCTCAGCTCCTCTGAATGAGAAGGGTGTTTAGGAATGACACCAAAGATTCTTAAAACTTGGGCTGAATCAGTTTTATTTGTGGAACTTTTAAAAAAAACTAAGTAGGCGAGGCCTAAACTTGATATTAAAAACAGCCTTCACAGTAAACCACATAGTCCCTCTAAATGCCTCGTTCTTGACTTACTCATTCTACTGCATCGTTGAGTCACACGCAAACAATATACAGATGTTCTTTGAATCTGGATTTCAAAAGACTCATGTTTGAAAAATATTTAATCATATTCACCAAATTCCTTACGTATTCTGAATGTTCTCCAAATTATCACTTTTTTCCTGGTCATACTGGTTTCGAGTCAACATTGAACTCTTCTTAATATTTTGTTTTAATTTGGCATTGTTTAATTTTGTATAATCAGTCTACATAAATGTCTATTCACTTTTGACACTTTAAAAAGGAAATCTCTAAGATAGATAGATAGATAGATAGATAGATAGATAGATATGATTTTTTTGCCTGTTCAACATGAATAAATGCATGAGAATATAAGACTTTCAATCCACAACCATTGGAACAGGACAAAAGTGGAAAGGGAATAGCAATTTTCCAACAGTGAGCTACTTATTGTTATTTCAAATTTAACTTTCTTGTAAGTATGGTAACATGGGCTATTTTTAATCTTAAAAAAAAACCTGGTGATAAAAGTCTGGTATTATCTATAAAGGACCCTCTTTGAGGAGTATGTGATTCCTAAGAATCCCAATTAGCTGGTCATCAGAAAAGAACAGAGAAGGCTTTATAACTAGCTGACTTTTGAAGGTCTCATTTTATAATTCAAGAGCTTTGTGTTCTATAACACAACTGAAAACAGATATTGCATGTGTAATAAATGGGGAAAGTAGAAGAGATGAGGCAGCTGGCATGTCTTACCTCCCTTTAAGACCTCCAAAATTACCTGGTATCCCAAAGAATTATGAAGTATGTGATAATTCCTCTGGGCATAATCATTCCTTCTGGGAAAGAAGCCACAGCAGAAACCAAACAGTGAGCTAGTATTCAACAAAGAGTATCTATTTAGCACACTGAAGAAAAAAAAAAATCAAATTACCCCTAACTCTGAACAGTCTGTGAAAGGCTGTCATCTTCTAATGAACCTAAAAATCTAGTCCTTCTAAGATATACTCATGGCCCCATTCCAATTACTGTATGACCTTGAAGAAGCCTCTTTTGAAGTTTTCTGTGTCTATAAAACCTGGATAATAATTCTATCTGTCCCAGATGGATGGAATTGTACGAATTAATTAGTTCAAGCTGGAAAGGTCTTTGATAATGTTAAGTGCTGAATATTGTTATTGTTATAGGTACAGGTGGAGGCAAATGTTACACAGCACAGCTATAATTAGAAAGGCCTAGAAACTGCAAATGGTGCCAACACCCAGGGAGTTAAGTTTAGGAGACAATACCCTGTGTCATTTTCTCCCTGAGACTCAGTCAACTTGTTATGACTGAATACTTAATTCCATCTTTTATCCTCCTTGAAAGGTTGAAGCTTGTCTTGGACTTGCTCACCATGAGGTGTAGTTTTTACTGAGTGGATGTGCTTTTTAAGCCAGAGTTCTAAACAAAGGGCTGACATCCATCAGAGAATAAGGTATAGTCTTGGGTGTGCAATGTTGTTTAATTGATCTAAAACAGCAGAATAAAGCCCATCCCCAGAAATGCCTGCCATCTCAAAAACACAGAAATTTGCTTGATTTATAAGATGGAGAAATCTAAACCTTTTAGGGATGAAAAGCTTTTTTATTCCCAAACAAATCACAAAGCATTACACAGAACCAAAACACATAAAATAGATTAAAACTGAGCTGTGCTGAATAAAAGGGAGAAAAGGAAGGTTTGCTTGTTCACTGTAAGGACCCCTAGGCATGTCATCAGAATCTAAAGCTCCCCCAGAGCCCAATTTAAAGACTATTGGATCCATCATCTGTAATGCAGATCTCAATATCTAATTTTTGAGTATTCTAAATATCAATAACACTAAAAACCTAGGCTGCTGAGCTCTTGTAGATAGTTTACTCAGGTTCATTATTCATTTTATATGCTATCTCTTCTGCAAAACTTCTAAGCATTCCCTGTCTTCGCAGACCTTCAACTCTTGGTGAAGTCCACCCAGCACTCGGATTCATGATTACCACATTCCTTTTTTATCTTATCATCATCACCATAGCAATCTTTCTGGAGCACTTACCATGTGCAAGCACAGTATCACTTCATTGAATCCTCACATCCCTACTGTTAGATAGTTGTTGTTAGGTACCGTTGAGTCTTGTCGGACTCATAGTGACTCTCATATGGTTTTCCATGGCTGATTGTTTGGGGATTGCCTTGGGAGTGGGCTGCCACATCCTTCTCCCATTTTTGAGATATGTGGAATCGAACCTGGGACCTCAGAGACTGCAGAGCAGTGCTCTACCAACTGAGCTAAATCCCAGCCCCTACCATTAGATAGCTCTAGTATTACTCAGATTTTAGATAAAAGGACACCTAGCACAAATATGTAAAGAAATTCTCCACCTAAAAAAATGACAAAAATAAAAGGCAAGCCCCAAACTGCCTGACTCTATTCTGTCCATTACTAAACCCAACATCATCTTATTTATCCCTTAGTACAGAGTAACTGTGTGTATTCTTACATGTCTTTCTCCCCACCTAGACTTGACAGTTGTTTGAAGGTAGGAACTCTGTTTTGTTCATCCTGATAACACTATGATCTTGCACAGTGCCTGACACACAGTAGTGCTCAATAATTGCTTGTTAAATGGTCAAACTGGCAGCATGTTTCTCCCAAAGGAAAAAACAATTTTCCTATGGCTATTTAAAAGGCTAAACTTTTAGATACATTAGAGTGAGGATTGAATAAAGTTTAACATGATAGATTTTTTTTAAAAATTTCTAATAGAAAACACTAACCTTGAGCCTTTGGGAAGAAGATATTCCTTTCTTAACAACTAAATTCTACTGCTAGAGAAAGCCAAGTTGACACAACTTTGGGAAGGGAATGTAGCGATTCTACTTGTACAAGCTTATCTTAGAAAATCATTCAAAACCAAAACAAAACCTTTGTGTGGAAATATATATTATTTGTTGCAACAAATAATTGGAAATAGCCCAAATAGTCTAAAAAGAGGAATGGTCAATAATCACAGGACTAACCACTTGATAATAATTCAACATCATGTACGAAGATACTTAAATATATTGAAGATATAGTTAAAACAAAATACTAAATAAAGAGAAAAATGGGATTCTGCATCTAATGTGATTTCCTAACTATTGTTAACAAAGAAAAAGAAAAAAAGCCAAGGAATGAACAGTTTCTTCTTCTCCCTCCTCCCCTTTCCCTTCCTCCTCCTCCTCCTGTCCTTCTTCCTCCCCTTCTTCTTCCTCTTCTCCTTCTCCTCCTCCTCCTCCTCTTCTTCTTCTTCTTCTTCTTCTTCTTCTTCTTCTTCTTCTTCTTCTTCTTCTTCTCCCTCTATTCTCCTTCTCTTCTCTCCTCCTCCTCCTCTTCCACCTCCTTCTCCTCCTTCTTCTTCCTTCTCATTATTTTTTGTTTGTTTGTTTGGCAGTTCTGGAGATCAAACCCAGGTCCTTGCTTGCATACTGAGGCAAGCATTCTACCATTGAGCTAAACTCTAAGCTCCCCTTTTATTTCCTTAAACACCTCTGTATTTAAATTTTTTCTACAGGATTGTTTTTATTAGCAAATGAAAAATAAACTATGGAGTTTTTTTCAAAAAAAATAAATTATTTAAGAACAGCCATCTAGCTGGGCATGGTGGCATACACTGTAATGCCAACACTTGGGAGACAGAGGCAGGAAGATCATGTGCTCAAGGCCAGCCTTGTCTCTAACAAACCTGTCTCAAACAAACAAACAAACAAAAACCACCAAAAACCACAAAGGTAATTAAGTTAAATTTAGGAAATTCTTCAAAAAATGAAAAGATTGTAAAAGAGCAAACTTATTTGTTTAATTCCTTGAGTAAAATTACATGTCTCTATGTGGCATGTTGTGCCACATAATAAAATCCATTTCCCAAGTACTAAAATTCAGAAAAACACATTTATTAAAGCAAGAATTTGTTATGTCCACACTATTCCTGCTTTACTCCACAATGGCTTGTACTAATATTGAAAATTTTGAATTCAGATAGTGAGATAAATATTTAGGTTCATGAACATATTAAATACATGCTTCATTGCATTTAATTTTCATTTTTTCTTTCCTGTCAGATTCAAGATGACCTACTTTACTTCCAGAAACTGTTACACTTGTTAACTGCATATTATTCAATTTAATATCCACAAAAACTTTTTCAAGCCTTTATTAATGTCCATACTTTCAGAGAAGTGATTGCTCCAAGTTCAATTCTTTTGTGGGCTCTTCCATATCTGAGAATACTTTAATATTATCAGAGCTAGACCATTTAGACTATATATTTTTTAATTAAAAAGTAACAATAAAAACATTAAAAATTTTTTTAAAGTGATAAAAACCTAAAGGTAATAATAAATCAATTCTAGTTTTTTGACTTGTAATAATCCCTGTTGTTGTTGTTGTTAGGTGCCCTTGAGTTGATGTCAGACTCATAGCAACCTTCATTGGGTTTTCAGTGGCTGATTGTTTCAGGATTGCTTCAGGAGTGGATTGCCACATTCTTCTCCCATTTTTGTAGTGCTGGGGATCGAACCTGGGTCCTCAGAGAGTGTGGAGCAGCCCTCTACAAACTGAGCTAAACCCCAGCCCATAATAATCCCTAGAGCTTATTAACTGGAAAAAAATTGAACTTCTATCTAAAATTGTTCTTTTTATATTTGTTTATTTTATTTCTATTATATCAATTATTTCCATATTATTTGATGGTTGCCATATACTCTACACTTGAACAAACAATATGGTCTTATGGCATGATGAACTTCTGGTATAGAATTCTTTCAGATTGTGTTTAAACCTGCAATAAAAAGAAACAAATACAGACAAGCCATGCATGCACAACCAGGAACTTTTGATTTCACTCTAAACCATGGCCATTAGGACATCTAGAAACCAAGGGTGGGTGTGTATGAGGGATGTCTGTGTGCTCTCATGTACATTTTAAGGAACGCATAATGTGATGGCATTGTTGTTGTTGTTAGGTGCCATTGAGTCCAACTCATAGCGACCTTATGTGTAACAGAATGAAACACTTCCCGACACCATACCATGCCTGGCACTATATTAGTGCTTCGCTGCTGTTCATAAGGTTTTCAGTGGCTGATTATTTTCAAGATTATTTTGGGAGTGGGCTGCCACATCTGGTATTGTAGAATTCATACTGTCAGGTAGTGTTTTGTTCTGTTGGGCACAGGATTATTTTCAAGTATAAATTCTTTACCAGCAATGAGGAAAAAAGAAAAAAAGCTAATAGAAACTTAAATGTGATACTATTTTAGATACTTATTTTACATCCAATGTTTTGATTATCATAGAAATAACCAATAGCCATGAATTCTACAATACCAAATGGAGTATCACGAAAATAATAATTAATCTTAAAAAGAGAGGAAAAATGCACATGGAGTAACATTCACTATAGGACTGTACAATTTACACTCACTATATTGCTTTTTTCTTCACTTATCTCTTCATGAGCCAGTCAACAAACATTTGAGATCCTGTCATGTGCCAGAAACTGTGCTGGGAGTTAGAGATAAAACTAGATAAGATGGATGAAATTTGCAATGCAAAGCATTTGTAATCCAATTTATTCTCTTTCTGTGCAAGTAGCATTCTTCTGTTTTCTCTATATTTTACTTGCTCAAAAATTAAAAAAAAAAAAAACTCAGAGCAGTTATGAGTTTGCTGACCCTAATGTTTAATCAGTTGATATGAATTTAAAATATTTGGCATTCTAAAAAGTGATGAAGCCTAATAAGTAACTCTCTAATGGTGAAATTTTGGAGGGATTTGCTCTAGACTAAGGTCTTTCTGATATGCTGTCTTCATATAAAACCAGTCCAGTTTTGCTCTTTTACATACATGGTCCTCAAATGATCTCTCTGTTCTCTCTGTCTTTATTTTCTATCCTCTGGCTCCCTTCCACTCCATTGTAATGGACTTAACACAAATAACATTATCATAAACCCAAAAACCTTCCATTAGAACTCTTTTCCTTCCATCTTTTTATGGCATTTTAATTCTTTTAATCATTCCTTCTACATTGAAAAACTATTACACTGAGATTTATGTAACACTGTATACTTTTTAGCTCTCCTTCCACTTCTCTGAGGAATCACCATTTTCTTTTTTAAAAGCTATTCTTCTTTTGAACTCCTAATTATGTGAATTCTTCATACAACTTCTTGAGCAAGTAACACCCATACTTAAAATTATCAACAGTGCTCCATTATTTATAGCTTCCCAAAGTATGTCTTATGAAACACTTTCCACAAAGCCACATTATAAAAACAAACATTCAGGAGCCATGGCAAACACTTCTCCCTTGCCTGCACATTCAATGGAAGTTGAAAAATTAAATATTCTCTTTCCTACTCTTACTTCCAGATGGAGTGACTGACTGTGTGACATGATTCTGGCCTTTCATTTTTCTGATTGTTTTTAACGTGGATTCAAAACAGGAATTTCAGTAGTCATCTTGGGACTTTGAAGGGAGGATTAAATGAACTGCAGAGACACCAGACTCCATAACAAGCCAGGAACTGCCTACCCCCTGAGTTCTTGTAAGAAGAATAAATCTCCATTTGTTTGAACTTCCATAATTAGGTGATGCATGTCTTGCAGCTGAAACAATCTGGACTAGATATAAAATGCTACATACTATACATATAGAATACTTCCTCTTAGAACTTCTGAATATACATTGGTATATTTCAGGACCTGAGAAATTGTCCAGAGAAGAAATCTGTTGAATTTTAATATATCATCTCCTAAATTTGCTTGATCAAGTAGTCTTTCTCTTCCTGTGGTTGTTGTTAGGTGCTGTAGAGTCAGATCCAACTCATAGCCGCCCTGTGTCCGACAGAACAAAACACTACCTGATAGTATACCATGCCCAGCACTATTGTCAGTGCTTCTCTGCTATTCATAGGGTTTTCCATGGCTGCTTGTTTTGGGAGTAGGCTGCCAGGTCCTTCTCCCTAGCTTGCAGCACCTGATGTTCCCAGGTGGTCTCCCACTCAAGAGCTAACCTGGCCGACCCTGCTTAGCTTTCAAGATGAGGTGGGATTGGATGTCAGAGTGGTATGGCTGAAGGCTTTTCTTCCTGCACTAACCATTCATATCTCATAGACCTATGGTTCCATAACCCTTGTTTTTCAAAATTTGATTTCTGCACCAGCAATCTCTGCTTCATCTGGAAAACTGCTAGAAAACCAGAATCTTGGGCCCCACCCCGGCAGCAGAATTTACATTTTGACAAGATCCCTGGGTGATTTCTATGACATTAGAGAACTGCTGTTTTAGAAATACTGGCTTAGAGGACAAAGCATAACTCACTTTAACATCTTTATGTAACTCATGTTTTTAAGGCTATCTATTATTATTATTTCTTTTAATGTCTACTTCACTAGTAACCACAACTAGTTCTTACTGAAGATTTACATTGTGCAAGGCATTATGCTAAGAGTTTTATTTGTATAACCCTCAAAGCAACCCTGTGAGACACATACTATTTTACAGATGAAACAGCTGAGGCTCAGAAAAGTCAGTAGCCTCCCCAAGGTCACTCAGCGATAAAGTGGCAGCTACAAATCAGTTATAAAGTGGCTTAAGGATTTAAGAAATACTAAACTATATTGCCTGCCTAACCTTTTGTTTCCAGGCATTTCCTTGTTTTGTGTACCTTGGCCTGAAATAATCTCCCGTAAATTTAATAGTCTCAGTTCAAAAATTTCTCCCAGGAAGCTTCTCTGACTGTCCCCCCCACCCCCACCCCGCTTCCCCAGGCAGGTCAAGTCTCTTGCTTTATACAGATCCCAAGACACATATTTCTACTTATCAACTCTTGAGATTTTCATTTTTATGATTACATGATTAGTGTATATCTTTTTCAACTAACTAAGCTCCATGTGGACTTGAGCTGCATACCCTTGTCCCCGGTTTGTACACAAATATTTTTTGGAATACCTTGCATATACTCATGCTTTTACTTTCACTCCAAAGGCACCAATCCCAATTCTATCCAGAAGAGTGGCAAGATGGTGGCAAAACATTTGATTTAACATCAGAAGACTTGGATTGAAGTCCTTGTTTCACTCCTTATTTGTAACTTTGAGCAGTTACAAAAACTCATATCCACTAATTCTCAGCTCTGTTAAATGGCAATAGTAATAATACCTCCCAGGCCTGGAATAAGAATTAAAACGAACCCTATGAAAGAAAGGTATAACTTACAAAAACACTGTAAAGCTATAAGTAGTGTATAGTGATTAAGAACCTGAGTTCAAAGCCCAACTTATAATAGTTATTGTCTATGCAGTTGATTGAGCAATCCATTATTTGCTGGATTTTGTCATGTGTTTTGTCAATTGCACTCATAATTAATTAACTATGCATTTATGCTTATATTATTTCCTAAGTCATGGCATGTAGTCAGTGCTCCTCTTTCTCCACACTCTGGTACAAAATGAGCTCTTACCATACATAGCCCTTCGTACATAGGAAGCCAGTAAGTATTAACATAACCCACATTTATTTGATGAATATTGCTTGCTTTCTGTACTGAAAGTACATTAGGTAATAAACACAAATAAGAAGAATGAAATTCAGCATACAAATTGCCACCACCACGTATGTATAAGTTCAGAATTGTTATTTTTGAAATAATGTTAAACCAAGATCAATTACAGAAATAAGAGCCCAACAGGGACAATTAAAGAATATTTGGAATAAAATCATTTGGCCTAATTTTCATAACCACAGATTTCAATGAATACCACCACCCATGCCAGGTGTACCAGACAACCCCATTGTCGGTTTTTGCTGTGTAGGGGCCCTTGTAGTACACACCATTCAGGTTTGCAGAGTGACACCTAGTGGAGGAAAAAAGATAACAAAATGATCAGACTAGAAAAATATCCTTCAGAAATTTTTATACTGCTAGTAAATGATCAAAGCTTTTGAACTATAACTTCCATCATTTCCTAGACAAGTGAATCTTTCTCAGTTTCCAAAAATCTGAGGCTCTTCTACAAACAAATGAGATTTTTGAACCAGTAAGTTTTAGCACCATAATAAATCTGAGGATCCAGATCACTTGTCGTGTTATATATTTTTGCTGTTATTGTTTTTGTTGTTAGGTGCCATTGAGTCAGTGTCTGACTCATAGCTACCCTACGTACAATAGGCAAAACAGTATTGTTAAGGCTTCTCTGCTATTCATAGGGTTTTCAATGGGTGATGGTTTTTTGGAAGTGAGTTGCCGGGTCCTTCTCCCCAACCTACATAACCTGGTGATCCCAGGCAACTTCCCATCCACGTAGTAACCAGGCCCAACCCTCCCTACCTTCTGGATGCCACAGTGGTATGGCTGCAGGAAATACATGTATATGCCAGTGGTATGGCTGCAGCTATATATATATATATATATATATATATATATATATATACATATACACACATACATATATATACATTGTTGTTGTTGTTAGGTGCCGTCAAGTCGGTATCCAACTCATAGTGACCCTCATAGGGTTTTCAATGGCTGACTGTTTCGGGATTGCCTTGGGAGTGGATTGCCAGGCTCTTCTCCCATTTTTGCGGTGGTGGGAATTGAACTCGGGACCTCAGAGACTGCAGCGCAGCACTCTACCAACTGAGCTAAATCCCAGCCCTATTTATACATACACACACACACATATATATACACACATATATGTATATATATACACACACATACATATATATGTGTATATATATATTTCTCAACTAAGCTACATATATATGTATTTATCTTTCTCAACTAAGCTACATGTATATATACACATATATACATATATATGTGTATGTATATATATACACATGTATGTATATATACATATACATATACATATGTATATATATTTATCTTTCTCAAGTAAGCTCCATACATATATATGTATGTATCTTTCTCAACTAAGTTTTCTCAACTAAGCTACATATATGTGTGTATATATACACATTTCAGTATGTAATAGCCTTTAAGCATAAAAGAAAACCAAGCAAAGAAAAAAACTGCCTTTTAACCTTCAGCTTTACATCCTTTTGATTAGGACAGAGTTAACCTCCTGCTTAGCAAGAGTGGCATGTGTTAACAAAGCATTATGGGGAAAGGTACTCTATTATGCTTCCCTGGATAATTTGCACTTCCATGTTCATTGATCTACCACTGCCACATGGCTTTCATAATTCAATTTCTCTTCTTCTTTTTAAAATTGTTAGCACATCAATATTTTGACCTGAATAGTAAGCAAACAAAACTTAAAACACAATGTAAAAATTTCCAAATTATTAGCTAACAATCATTTATCCTAGTTGCCGAGTTAATTTCATACATACATTGCACCAATCTAGATAAGTTCATTAGGCCATTATAAAATTTTAAAGTGAGCTAGAATGGTAGTACATGCCCATAATCCCAGCACTTGGGAGGCTCACGCTGGAGATTTCAAGTTCATGGCCAACCTGGGCTACATAATGAGACCCTGTCTCAAAAAAACCAAAAATCAAAACAAAACAAAAATTGAAAAATGTACCTCTTCCTCCTTTGGAGTCAGTACATTTTTCCCTGGCATGTATAAATTAGATGTAAGAGTATGTGACAATTTTTTATGTCCTGTTGTTGTGTTATTGTTGTTAGGTGCCATCGAGTTGAGTCCAACTCATAGTGACCTTCTGTACAACAGAAGGTTGTTGTACACTGTGCCATGCTTGGCACTATGTCAGTGCTTCTCTGCTATTCATAGGGTTTTCAGTGGTGGATCATCTCAGGAGGGGGTTGCCAGGTCCTTCTCCCTAGCCTGCAGCACCTGGTATTCCCAGGGGCTCTCCCATTCAAAGACTAACTAACCAGGCTGACCCTGCTTAGCTTCTGAGAGCAGGTTCTAGGCTGCTATGACTGTAGACTTTGTTGTGTTATTATGATGTTAATTACCATGTGTTTCCTTACTTATATAACTAATGAAAAGATGTCAGACATTAGGCCATAAGGAGAACATTCACAAGGGGTAGATCTGAAAACCAATGGAAAGAACCCAAACCAGTGAATCAAAAAAGCACATAATTCACCCATAAATGCAGAGTGGTTAGCTTGGATCACTTAGTCTAGTAATTTGCTTTCATTGGCCATTTTGGCTGTTCTCCTAATTTAAATAGATGTGACTAATTGAAATTGTGTATGATAAATCTATAAACGTTAACAGTCTACTGTGTTTTCAAAACACATGGAAAGTAATGTTAAAAAAAGAAAATACTCTAAATGGAGCCTCTGGAATAAATATTTTGGTTTATCTTTATATGAAAACGTCTGTTACATAAAATTTTGTATTTGATCTGTGATTTGAAGTCTGTTAGGAAACAGACTATATGGTCAACCTCTTTGTATTCTGAGGCCAATTTTCCAGCATGCTTTAGTTTCTAGAAAAGCCTGGATTTGACACTAAACTGGGGGATGGCTGATGCTCCCTTCATGAAGAAGTAGCTGTGAGTACTCACAAGAGATTCTATGCCAGCAAGGAAAAAATCAGTGATTGGTTTGCTAGGTGAGGAATAATTATGAAGTGCCAATATTTCATGTAAATTAGAAGAACTATGGGACAGGGAAAACAAAGTTTAGAAAAGAAAAAAGAATGATAGAGTTAAACTACAGTAGTAGCAGGCAGGCAAGCCGGAAGTAGCAATAAGTTTTTGGAATAGCTTACTTTCTTTTCAGGTTTCCTGATTTTTCGGGGGGAGGGGGGATGCATGTTGGGGTTTCCAGCAACTGAATTACCTTTCTTTGTTCTCCCTGAACTCCTATCTCTAATGTCAGGTAAATCATTTATTTGCCCACATTAATATGTGTGCCAGTGGTCATTCAGGTGCAGAACAAGCCAATCGACCGGATAACATACAGGCTTCTGATCTCATGGTAATATCAGATTATTTCTGTGTATGGAATTCTGTTAAAAATCAAACATTATTAATGTTTTGTGAATTACAGGTGAGTTTTAAATAATGCTAACTTAGAAGAACAAGAGGAATAAAAGGGAGAAGGCATGGATGATTTTTAAAGGAACAGGAGAGCCTCTAGGGAAAAGATTATCATCACTTTTCATTTGCAAAGTAGGAAAAATAACTTTGTTTCTCTGTCCATTCACACTGCTGCATGTACTCCAGTTCCTTTACAAATGGCCAAGTATTAAATGGTCTCAAACTTCAAAAAAAGCAAAAGCTAGAAAAACCTACTATTTTTTACAACCACTTATATTCACATTAGCTCACCACACTACATTCAACTTGTATCTGTACTGAATCTACCACTTTAAAATTAGCACATCACCATAACTGATGTTCTAATAGGAACTGTCGTGACTTCAAGGAAAATTAACACATATCGGGTATACCTCCACTCAATTGGATAGAGGATTCTAAAGTGCTTTAAGAGTATTTACACAAAGAAAAAAAAGTTAAAATATAGGTTGTGGAATTTAAATGGATAGTCCTCAATTATATGGAAAACCTGACACTCCAGGATACTCACGTACCAAAGATTTCATAATGGAAAATTTAAATGTCCAGAAATTTTGAGTTGGATCTCATCTTCTAATGAGAAGAGAAGACGTTCGAAGTGCATGCATTGCCTAACAAT
Source organism: Pedetes capensis (assembly GCA_007922755.1). Taxonomy (NCBI): domain Eukaryota; kingdom Metazoa; phylum Chordata; class Mammalia; order Rodentia; family Pedetidae; genus Pedetes; species Pedetes capensis. The sequence goes on along the minus strand of VMDO01000083.1, from coordinate 97,158 downwards.
TGACCCACATCTGCTTTGCAGACATAGCAGGCCACTGGGTCATTTTTAAGGAAGACTCTGCTTGAAGCTTCCATTTCTGCCTTGAATTTGTGATTACAACCAATAAAGCTGTCTGGAAACCATCTCAGGTGGAGAACAGTTAAAAGAATCAAGGCTATTTGGCTCAGAGGAGAAAAAATACTGAGGAATGCAATAAATAGCTTTTCCTGCAGCGCTTGAGGAATTATGTTGAAAGAGAATTACAATTACTGCATAGCTACTGAGGGAAAATCTGGCATGGTATAAGAAGGCAGAAATCTGGTCCATAAAAGGAAGAACTTTGTACAATCATAAATGGAATGTGTTTGCTAATAAAGTTGAAGTATTCAATCAGAGGGTAGAATTAGGTTTCAGGAATATTATACCAAAAATTTCTGAACTGGGAGGGCTTGGATTCAATGAACTAATGAAAATTACAGTGATTGAAAAGTAGTACTACCTAGAAAAAAATGCAGCAATAACGATGGCTACTTTGTAAGATACGAGAAGGTGAAGAGCTAGTTGGTTAGTAGGATCCCAAAAATACTTCCCTTACATATATATGCTCTCTATTTGTTTGTCTCAACTTGTGGCCTTCTATTTAGAATTCATCCCTAATTCAGTTTTCAAAAAATTTTTGTAAAAGTAGCAATTTGATTTATTTCTGACACATCTTTCAAACTCTATGAATGTAAACAATGAACAAATCCTCAAAAGTACTTCATTGCTAAAGAATTCTAGTAAGGATGGTTACTCAACAATACTAATTTTACAAATAAGACTAGAATTACCTCATATATTATAATTAATGCCCACCAGTGAGATATCATTAATGCCATTACAACCCTGTTTATAAAGCATCAGACCTGTTAAACCACCAGCCAGACTGATCTTCCTCTGCACAATTCCCTTTGTAGTTGTCATTATCTTTGTCCCACGTGCTGAACTTCATTCTTTGGTGACTAGCCCACCACTGCACCTCCGGGTGAAAATTTCCTGAGAGGGAGTCTCCAGCTGTCCCAGAGTATTCCCCAATATTCAACTCATAGGAATTCTAGAGGAAAAGAGGCAAGTTTCACCATCAGTGGTTACTCTTTAAAAAACATGATTATTTAATAAATGAAAATAGGCTGTATTCTATATTTTTACTTCTATAGACTACAGAGTTACATTGTATGCTTTCAGTGTTAATTCATGGTGGTACCAATTTGAAAATTTTAGTACCTTTTCATCCCCAACTTTGAAACTTTTATATTGTGCATAACGTCTATTTTCTTCAAAATCTGCAAGGTCGATTTTTAAAGTGTAGTCTCCTGAAAAAAAAAAAAAGAAAGAAATTGCAGTTTTTGAAATGTGACATGACATTGACTACTGAGGCTGAAAAGTAATTTATTTCTAGTTGTACCATTTCCTTCTGCCAAGAATCACTTTATAAAGAATAAACAGTGACTCCATTGTACTCACAACGTGAACATTTTACTGTTTATTTTACTTGAAAAAATGGAAGACTAAACATAAAAAGTAGGAATTTTTTGCTAAATCTATTATCAGTAAAAACTAGTACAACTCACTTGGAAAAAAACAACAGAAAGTGTAATGATTTAGTAAATAGATCTAGTAAAGAAATCTAATAAAGGACAGAAGTTTTAAGAATTTTAATAGTTTTCACATTTTTAAAATTCTAATAAGAGTCTTAAAAATAATGACTTTTTTTTTTTTTTTTTTTTTTGCACAGGGAAGTCAACCCAGGGCCTCACACATGCTTTGCAAGTGCTGTACTACTGAGCCATACCCCCAGCCCATTTTTTTACTCTTTTATCTTGAGACAGGGTCTTGCTAAGTTACACAGGCTGCCTCTGGTCTTGAACTTGCAATCCACCTGCCTCTGCTTCCTGAGTAGCTGGGATAACAGGTATGTGCCACCACACACAGCCTAAATAGTTACTACTAATGACATCTTACAACCTCTAGTAGCCATGCACTATGCTTCATAGGATATGCATGAATTTGGTTATTGTTCCTGATAGTATAAAAGGCCCACCAGAAAAACCTTTAGGGTTCATTGGAGGAATAAATATGAATACTTCCTTTGCTCTCAGCCAATATCAAGAGAATATTACCATCATATTCCATGGAATGGCTGTCATTAGATGAGACTATGAGAGACAGTAGAAGAATATTCTCAAGAATTCTGTACTTCCAAATTCTTGATGGTACAGGTGGTGATAATCATTGGAAAATACACTAAGATTTTATCTCTAAGTCAAAACATATTTCTGAAGAGTTGATATCTAAATGTGAAAGCATTTTAAGCCTACTTGACAATTTACTTGGCATAATTCTTATTTTATAGACCCTAACATATAAAAATGATAAATATAATAAAATTATGATAAAAGCAAATATGTAAGTATAAAACTACTTTAATGACTATAAATTTCCAGGCAATAAAAAGCATTATTTGAAAAAATGACTGAAATAGTAGATATTTCAAGCAATTGTCTTTTTTCCCATTGCCTCATCATTTGCAAAGAATAAAGACTATTCTTCCTTCAGAAGGAAAACTGTTGCCAAGAGCTTAGAAAGTTAGAAATCAAAATACTAGATAATATGTTTTATCCTCCTATTTTGGTAAGTAAAATATCACAATGACCTGTAAGGCCAGGTTGGAATTTAAAATCTCAGACAACTTATAGTTCTAAGAAGGAACATGGAGGCCCAAAGAGCTCCAGCCTAGGTCAGCTCCATTGTTTCCCTATCCCTATCTCTATCACGAAGAGGGCCGAATGGGTCCTGGAAACAAACTCAAACCTTTTGGGGCTGGGATTTCTGGATTCTCATTACTGGAACAGGTCTAGAAGGGGCTGTGCTAGGGAGAGTCCCATAGACTTCTCCCCAGATTGAGCTCTCTAAAGGCAGTAAAAGTCTGTGAACCAAGGCTGTGTTGATGGGAAGAGTAAGGCAGACTATGTCAGCTACCTTGAAACGTACTTTGTGTTATAGAACAGATACAAAGTCAGTTTCAATTTTTTAAACTAACAGTCTAAATGGAGTTTGTTTTGGTCAATAAATAAATAAACTTGCAACTATAGACCATTTCTAAATTAATTTTATTGCAAACATTTCCAGGACAAACTTCCAAAATGTGGATAAAAGTGTTTTCAGAGGCAATTTCACTAGCCTTAAGTGCTCTCATAATTAAAGAATAAAGGCATTGAAGGCACTACCTTTTGTTTGGGATGATGTGGTACATGGTTATGAGGCCTGAAACCAATAAATACATTTTACTACCATAAAAGTAACCAGCTTGAACACCAAATTAAAACATGAAAAGAGGACCTGGGGATGAAGCTCAGTGGTACAGTGTGTGCTTAGCATTCAAGAAACCCTGGTTTCAATACCCAGCACCAACCAAACAAACATGAAGGGGAAACAGATTTGTTGGCAAAGTCTATCTGTTACCTGAGTTTAGGGCAAAGTTCCAATTCCAGGAATTAATCATGGCCATCTCATCCCTGACATGGCAATTAAAGGGACAAGTAATGATGGAAAACAGAGAAAGGAGATTTCATCAAAGTGAACATTGGGGAGAGGAATGGATAAAGGGTCCGGTGACTTCAATCCATCGTCATGTGTATCTGTACTGAGCTTTAGATTTAAATAGAGGAAGACTTAGGGCAGAGGCAAGAGGCAGGTATAATTGAGTCTTGTTTAGAGTGTAATCCCAGTTCTGGTTTTGCAGGCTGTTTTCAGGAAATTGTCAATCATCACTGGAGGTGATATTTGCAGTCCCGTGTTAAGATATTTATCAATTAAAGTTTCCCAGATCCAAAGTGGCCGCAGGTTTAGGACAAAGGCTGGATATCTGTAGATGCCTCATTGGGTCTGGAAAAGGACACTTGTGGGTTCAAGTGAGGAGTCAATGCTTTGTAGTAAAGGCAGTTTATAAGTATCTATTATAGATCTGGGTAAAAATGTACATTATACTAATTTTAAAAATCAGAAGTCTGAATTAATATGTATAGAAAGTTCTAAGGGTTACTGCTTAGAGTTTTCATAGTTTAAACAATAAACCAGATAAATACTAGTACACAAAAGAAACAGAAGGTGGTATGATAAATGTGAAGTATCTGGGGGAAAAAGAACATTTAAAATTAAGAAAATAAATATGTTAAAGGAAAAGATACTTTATATAAAGGTAGAGAGCACCGATCATATGAAAAACAAAGTATTACATTTCTAGGATTATCCATCTGCTCTATTATTCTTGTGTCTCAAAGATCCTTATGATTATAATCATACTGGTTATTATGAATATAGAAGCACAATTTGTATGGAACAAATAAAACATTGCTCTTATATTTAATGCACTGCCACTGTAATTCAGCATGTTTTCTTGGACAATAAAATTGCCTTTTGTGGCTGGGCATGGTGGCTGAGGCAAGAGGACAGCAAGTTTGAGGCCAGCCTGTGCTACGTAGTGAGTTCCTGGCCAGACTGGGCACACAGCAAGATCTTGTCCAAAAAAATTAAAATGAATTAAAATAAGATAAAAATTCCTTTCATGAAATATTCAGGATTAGACATCAGAGGGATTGACTATACTTTCAGACTATACCTGAAGTGAGGAAGGAAATTGACAAGAGCAAAAGAACATGGAAAACAGAAGCTCATATACAATCTAGGTGGTAGGTTGAAACTTCTTTCAACTTTGCTGCACTTTTGAAGAACTTTCAAAATAAAAAATTGAAGAGGTATGACAACAAGGACATTTAGTATATTATGATATTTGATTGCAAAAATAGCCCCAATTCCCTAATTCTTCACCACTCCTTTTTGCAATGCCTCCTATTGTCTATTTCCTGTCTCTTAAATCTGAGCTTAACTTATGACTTGCTTTTACCAATAGAAGGAAAATGACGATACCAGTTCTGAGCCTAGGTCTCAAGAGATAAATGTGTTTCTATTTTCTTTCTTGGAACCTTGACTCTGCTAAAAAGACAAGTCCAGACTAGATAACTGGAAGGCAAAAAGCCATATGGAGCAGAGCTGTGTATTTCCATCTGAAGCCAACCTAACGCAGCCAGTCTCCTGCTGACCAGAATGTTAATTGGAAACCCATGAACAAATCTAGCAAAGATCCATAAAACCACTCTGTTTAGCTGGGCACAGTGGTGCATAGCTGCAGTCCCAGTGCCTTGGGAGAGTGAGGCAGAAGGATGGTGAGTCTGAGGCCAGAGGCAGCCTTTGCAACATAGCAAGACCCAGTCTCCAAATAAAAAATTATAAAAGTAACAGCTCAGTGGTAGAGCACTTGCCTAGTATGCATAAAGCCATAGTTTCTACCCAGTACTGGAAAAATTAAAAACAAAACACACAAACAAAAAACACACTCACTTAACTTTTAGATTTATAAGAAATAACAAGTGTTTTTTTTTTTTTTTTTTTTTTTTTTTTTTTTTTTTTTTTTTTTTTTTTTTTTTTTTTTTTTTTTTTTTAAGCCACTAAGTTTTGAAGGCCTGCAGCCATACCACCCTGGCATCTGATACTGTGAGATCTTGGAAGATAAGCAAGTTCAATCCCGGTTAGTACTTGGATGAGAGACTGCCTGGGAACACGGGGTAGTGTAGGCTTAGGAGAAGGACCTGGCAACACACTCCCAAAAAAACAATCAGCCTTTGAAAACTCTGTGAATATCAGAGAAGCATGGCACAGTGTGGGGGGATGTTTCATCTGTTCTGTACATAGCAAACCCAACTCTACTTGACTGCACTTAACAACAAATTTTGAAGTAGCTTGTTACACGGTATTATTGTGGCACTAGATAACTGATATAGTATATATAATTTTCAGTCATTCAAAGCATTAAACATGATTATAACATTATATTTCTTTCAAGAAATGGAAAATATTTATGAGAAAACAATGATCTTATAACCCAGTTCTAGTTTCTTTTCCTCTCTTCTTGGTTTCAAGCAGCCACATTTTACAAAAGAGATTAATTGCTCAACAGGTATCATTGTCATCTATATATCATAATAGTTACTAGATTATGTTAGGTAACTAGATAAGGTATTAACAGGCCATGAGGAGGGAAAAGGAGATTAGAAATGTTTACCACTTTTGAGGCAGGATAAAAAAACAGGGAAGCTTGGGGGACATAGAAAGGGAAAGAGCTTTTCCCGCAGGATCTGGTTTGAGTCTTATCAGCTGAGAATCAAGAACTTTGACACAATTACCAGGAAGACTGCTGTGAGGACTGCCTGCATACAGACATTATTTTTGAGAGATATTTTAAATAATGAAAATGTTAAAATACCAGTAAGCCATGCTTGGGATCAAAAGTCTAGGTAACGTTTAAGTTTTGACTTCTCTATAATTCTGTGCTTCTTTGACACATGCCCAAGTATATCCCTTGTGATTCTTTTCTTAAACCAATACAATGTATAATCTCATTTACTAAAAGGAAGTTTCTTCAATATAAAAACCTAAACAATGGAACTTTTTTTTTTATTGGCATATCCCCAGCCTTTGACAGGCCTTTCCAGGCTCATGTCACACTAGGCACCCAGGACTAACATCACACAGGGTGTGCCCTAGGTTAAATAAAACTGGAGGGAACATGTGTGCTGGCCCCTCTTTTTGGCTTCCTCCTCTGCTCTCTGGGTAAGTCCTTGCTTATGTCTTGGATCTCTCTCTCTCTCTCCGTCTCTCCCCCCCGCCCCCTGCCCAGCACCTACCTGTATTCTAAAGTGTGTACTTAATAAACTCTATAACTTTGTTTCACTCTCTCTGGCTTGTCCTGAAATTTTTTCTGTGAAGAAGCCAAGGACCCAAGCTACCCTGAGTGGAGGTCCAAACTAGGGCAATTCCTTAGGCTAGGCAGCCATGCTGAGCTGTACCTCTCTGCTGTGCCACCTGTGACATTTTCAAGCCATGACTTGGGACCTCAGGCCTTCCAGGACATTGTTGTTGTTATTGAGTGCCATTGATCTGACTCCTACTGACCCTATGTACAGCAAAACGAAACACTACCCAACACTGTGCCATGCACACGATCTTTTTGTTTGAGTCCTTTATTGTAGCCACTATATTTCTTCTCATTTTGAGTTGTGCCACATCAGCAAAAGAAGGTCCCAGGAGCTTAACTCCATTCTCATCATTAAGGTTGACTCTACTTTATGGAGGTAACTCTTCCCTAGTCCTTTCTTGAATGACTTCCAGCCTGAGAGCTTTATTTTCTGGCACTACATTTGACAGTGTTTGTCTGCTAATCATAGTGTTTTCAGTGGCTAATTGTTTTGGGTGTGGGCTGCCAGATCCTTCTCCCTAGTCTGTCTTAGACTGGAAGCTCAACTAAAACCTGTCCACCTTCTAGTGGGTGCCCCTTCTAGTATCTGAAACACTGGTGGCACAGCTTTCAGCATCACAGCAACACACAAGCCGCCATAGCACAAGCTGATAGACACATGGGAACCCAGGACACTAGGAGGACATAATTCTAATGGACTCCACACCCTAATCTGAGATAGCTACATAAATATATACAGAGGCAGACCATCCCAGGACATCTATTGGTCCATTCTGGTGAAATATACCAAACAAGTCCATTAAGCCATTTTACAAAACAAAGACCCTAGGCTCCTTATGCTCTAAACCACAAAAGATTACTAAGCAAGGAAATTTCCTAGGCTGAGCTTGAATTCCAACCCTCAGAGCTCAGTCACACTAAGGTATGCCTTAGTTTAGACAAAACTAGACGGAACCTGTATCCCCTCTCCTCACCATCTCCTCTCAGGCAGCTGCATGCACACCTCCCCCTTCTTGGGGCAGCTGTGTGTGAGCCTTCTCTGGGTCTTCTCTGACTATCCAAAATGCATTTCTTTCTAAAAGGCTTACTTAACTTTTTTTTTTTTCCTGTTTTTTCCTTCCCCTTGGGGAATGCCCTAGTCTTAGGCCAATGCACCCAAAGAACCAAGATTTCAACAAGTAGTTTTTCCCAGGTTTGGTCAAACTTCTCCAGGTACCTGTTTTCCCAGTAATTATTCCTTAAAGGCAAACTGCCTCTCACAATAAACCTTGCCTAGATGCTTTACTGAAATTTCTGTCACATCTGAATTCTCAAACAGTGAACACAAGGACCATGATTGTTGCTGTCGCTCTCCAGCTCACAGGTAAAGCCTGGACCCACATCTCTGGGAGCAAATTAGTTCCATTGCCTATGACTTGTGGAAAACACTTTAGTGTTGATTCTATTGTATTTCAAATGGATTTAACACCAGGAAAAACTTACCTTGTGTAGTTAGTAGGTGAAGATTTTTATTACCCAGCCAATATTCACCATCTTTTTGCACAAAATTTCCAAAGCCATTTTCATAGTCATTCCAACCTCTAAAAAAAATTTAAATGAAGCCTAGTTTCAGAAAAATGCAAGTAGACATCTGCAGTACTCAAGATTCCCTCTCTACCCCTCACTTTCAAAATGTTCTTGATTAGTTAATTCATTGTAAAGAATGAGAGTAAGAAAATGAAATTATACCTAATTAATAAACTTCAGATATGATAAGGTTCAATTTATAAATCTAGCACACCTGTTAAAGTTCTCACTGCCATCAGATCGTCTCTGAATTACAGTCCATCCTCCTCCATCAGACATATCACAATAAACAGAGATTTCTGCTGGGCTCTGGAGAGGTTTGATTTTGTAAAAACCACTGTCCTTATATCCATCATTGAAAATCTCTGAACAATCTGTTTGCAAAAAAAGGTAATGTAGCATTTGTTATATGTCCTTTTTTTGTTTTTAAAGGGATCCTGTGTTTGAGATTACTCAATACTAATGGAAACAAATACATGGCATAGATGATCAGCTTTTTAAAATTTGCATCTTGTGGCTCACGCTTTAATTCCATCAATTTAGGAGGCTGAGGCAGGAGGAGTGCAGGTTCAATGCCAGAAGCAGCCTGCATAACTTAGTGAGATTCTGTCTCAAGATAAAAAATAAATAATAATAATAATAATAATAATAATAATAATAATAAAATTTATTTCTTGTACATCTTCCCGTGGGTATTAGGAAATTCTCATTTCCTTTCTTGGGGTTTAATTATTACCTAACTCCTTGGTATGATCATGAGAACAAACGAAGTATAATAGGGATCATTTTCTTATTTGTGATTTTTCTAGAAAGCAATTTTAAAAACAAAGTATTTTCAGTTAATTACAGCATATACAAGTGGAACATAGTTTTACTGAAACTTTTCTCTCCTGTGAAGCTAAAAACGAAAGTAGAAACATAACACCTAGCAATTTAATATGGGTTATCTTGATTAAGAATCTTATAAGTCATCCAAACATCTAGAAATGAACCCCAAATAATAACCTTGTTAAGTTCTTATAACCTTTCAGACTCCTCAAATTTTTAATTGATCCACTGAAGTTCTAATGATCCACATATTCTTAGATGTTTTGCTAAAAATTGCTAGCCTTCTATTTCTTTCATCCTTGCATTCTCCTTTGCCATGGTATTTCTTTGGCCATCAAAGGAAAATAGCTACTAGTATGTCACCAAAATGTAATATTTGCTTCCTAACCCACTTGGGGGGAGAAGGACCCGGCAACCCACTCCCCAAAATCAATCTGCCATTGAAAACCCTATGAACAGCAGAGAAGCATTGGCAATAGTGTTTTGCCTGTTGTATGTAGGGTCGCTATGAGTCAGACACCGACTCGACAGCACCTAACAACAACAACAACAACAACAACCCACTTGGGGGACTGGGATTTAGCTCAGTGGGTAGAGCACTGTGCTGCAGTCTCTGAGGTCTCGAGTTCAATTCCCAGCACCACAAAAATGGGAGAAGGGCCTGGCAATCCACTCCCAAGGCAATCCCGAAACAGTCAGCCATTGAAAACCCTATGAGGGTCGCTATGAGTCGGATACCGACTCGACGGCACCTAACAACAACAACAACAACCTACTTGAGTGTAGGACAAGTTAATATCCACAGGATCTCATGTAGGTGACTGTGCAGACACACAGGATATGGCTGAGTATTACTTAGATACTAAGGAAGCAATGGTGTAGGTTGACTGAAGTAGGGGCCACTACAAAATATTAGTCTCAAAAATAACCAGCCACAGACTTTTGAATCTTTTGAATCAATATACTGTAGCATCTCTAACTTTCACATTTTACCCATATCATTTTGTTAACTTCCTGTTTTTTAAAAAAATTTCTCTCCTAATTGCATCATTTCAGTTTTTTAACGTTTTTAAGTTCTTTCTTCATTGTCATTGTTTTGATACCAACTTGTCTACAACTCTTGTTTCATTACCGATAAAATATACTGCATATGAAATAAGTTGAATGGGCAATAGGAATCAGAAAAGAAAAAAGAATAAACAAAGGTTTAACAGAGTTCTCACAAGGCAGAGATCAATCATATACTGCTGCTTTGGTGAGATGTTCATCTTTGAAATGATTTAGGCTCTATTTAAATACTGATTTTTAAGATTTCCAAGCACAAGTGTTCCTATTCAGGCTGGATTATAAAAAGGGACCCTGCTTTGACACTTAAAAGATAAACAATGGGAAAGTCAACACATAAAATTGGCTTAATGTTAGTAAAAACCTTATTCTTACCAGGTGTGCTGGTGTCTGTAATCTCAGCATTTGGGATGCTGAGGCAGGAGGATTGCAAGTTCAAGGCCAGCTTGGACTACATAGTAAGACAATGTCTCAAGAAAAAAGAAGTTGCAACACTTATGCCTTTAGTCAAGTATATCCTACAAGACTTTCATCAAAGTTGTTGTTGTGGTTAGGTGTCCTCGAGTCAGTATTCGACTCATAGCAACCCTACCTACATGGGGTGAAACACTATTGCAATGCTTCTCCACTATTCATAGGGTTTTCAATGGAGGATTGATTTTTGGGAGTGGGTTGCCAGGTCCTTCTCCGAAGCCTACAGTATCTGGTGTTCCCCCGCGGTCTCCCATCCAAGTGCTAATCAGGCCCGGTTCTGCTTAGCTTCTGAGATGTGACAAATCAGATGCCACAATGGTAGGGCTGCAGCCTTCATTAAAGTTGGCGTATTTTATCCCAGTTAGGAGAGGAGCTCTTTGTTTACATTTACATTTAATCTCCTACCAAAGAGCGGAATAGCAAAGACTCTCCAGGCTTAAACTATTTTCCAGGCAAATATGGAAATGATTAGCTATAATATTTGCCTTTGGAAAACTTTGTGAGTATGGGGATTTCTGCCAACACTTTCTATTTGTTTTTATTTTATACCAACTGGGAGTTTGATTGTTTTTAAATTTTCCTTCTCCCAGAAGAAAATGCCAAACACAACTTACTGTACAGAGGAAAGCTTTCAATGGATAAACAAAAACAAAAACAAAACAGAAAAGAAAAGCCAACAAATAAATATACATCCAAAAAAAGTGAAAAACAATAGTTCAACTGCTTATAACTAGCAAATGAGTTAAGGAACCTGTCTTAGAAAGAGTAACTTAAACTATGATAGCACAAAGTCTGATCAATGTAGAAATTAAATTATTAACTAGACATTTAAAACTGTGATTTTCAAAATGTTTTGATCCACTCAGTGCCCTGGAGAATAGGTAGAAGGGCAAGCTTAGAAGATCTCTGTATTTATGGGAATTTATAAAAAGTAAGAATATTTGGATACTTGCATAACATTAGGATGAAGCCAAGGTTTCCTGCCTTCTGTTTGGACAAACATCAAATTAAACTGAGCGAAATGAACAGTTTTTCTGATCATGCAGAATGCAAGATATATTGGAAGGTTAATTGTTAAGGTTCATAAAGTGACATGCCAGCTTGCCAAAAAGCTTTTTCTCATTGTCCCAGAAGCAGGGTTGAGGCTCAAGGGTAGAAGCCAAAAGTAGACACTTAGTATCCAACATTGCTTGGGGTTTTTGTTTTGTAGAGTTTTTATTTGTTTTATTTTTCCTTTTTTTTTTTTTTTTTTTTTTTTTTTTTTT